>CATIUR010000001.1:65534558-66134558 GCA_949592205.1 Helichrysum umbraculigerum | reverse complement strand
GTCAACCTACATCAATTATATAATTAACTATTTCACATCCTTGCCCTTTAGTTAATTTCTTAACTCATCAACATAATCACATCACTTATATTAATATAACATTAATAATATCAAGCTATAAATAATCAACAATTTATAGTATCTCTCATAATTGGTTAATTAAATCATATTCTAATACTTAGTACTAAAGTACTAAACAATAACCAATTATAACAACTTAGTCAAATCACACGTTAACAATAAGTTCCATAACACATAACTCATTTACTATATAACATCTAATAATTTAACATCATATTATACTATAATGAAATGCTCCTAATTATATCTCATTAGCCACAACTTACCAGTTATCGTAATCATAAAACAATTGAAGGTATATGAGGCATAAATTAAAAACATCAAAATGGAACAAGGATCAGCCGGCTCGCTAACAGGAGCCGCCGGCTCCATCACTCAACCCGCCGGTTCAGTACCAAAACCGCCGGCTTCATGCTATATTATTATTATTATTATTTTTGTTCCCATCGACAGATCATAACCATGGCAACCAAATTCGAACAATTATTCTAATTAACTCAATCTTTCTTTGTTTCTGTAACAACCCCAAAATTAGGGTCAATTTAAAATTTTTCCTAATTACGTGTTTACTACTTGTATTTAATATGAAATAGGATTAAATACGTTACTTACTTACTATATATATATATATATATATATATATATATATATATATATATATATATATAGGTGATATATATACACACGTATACGATTCGTTCAAATCGTATAAAACTACAATTGTACAAACAGACGGACGTTGGTAAAACAATTATTAAATAATGTGGAATTATTTAATTACACAAACTATTACTTTATATTGTGTTTATAATATAACGAAAACGTACGTTTTAATCAAAACATTACCGAACTCTCTGAAAACTCGACCAACCGACAAAACAAAACAAAGTTATGTTTTATAACTTAAAAAAACTAGTATTTTGATAAAATACTTCAACTAAATTATCGAATAATATTTCGTATTTTAAAACGTATAATTAAACGCGTATAAAATTATTTTAACGTTTAAACGACCGGGGAAACGAACACCGCACGGAGCGCAAACACGAGGGAACGAAAGATTGGTGAGACCACACCATGGTGGCCCCACCCAACCGGCCAAGACATGGGGACACCACCCCATGCCCTTTTTGCTTCAAAACATAACCAAACTCACCCACACTCAATCTCTCTCAACTCTCTCTCTAATCTCTAGTCTCTCTCTTTATCTCGGTCACTCTCTCTCTCTAGAAAACGCCCACAAAACTTGCTTGGATCACAAAACGGAAAGGAGCAACAACGATCACCGCAACGAGGGCTACGATCCTATCTTTGCGGTTTCTCATTTCGACGACTTTGTAAGTTTTCCGGCGACTCGCAAACTTTTCCGATATTAATTATTTTGCTAGATTATTGTTCCCCTAGCTTAGTAATGTCCAAATATATAATTTAAACTTGATTTCGGAACATTGTCGGTTTTGGTCGCATTTAAGAAAAAGACACCTCGAACACTAAAAACGTCAACCAATAATTTTTATAAACTCATTGTAACATATTAAAGCTTGTGTAAAAGTTTCGGGCCAAACCGAGGTCGTTTGACCCAAAAACCGAACCAAAAATCGTAACAGCCGTTGTATTGCATCTGGCCAAACTTTCATGTGACACAAGGCTTGTGTCACATGTTGTGTCGCATGGCAACCATGTGACACAAGGGTTGTGTCTCATATTGTGTCGCATTAAGTTGCATCCATGTGACACAAGGGTTGTGTCGCATAAATCATGTGACACAAGGGTTGTGTCGCATATTGTGTCGCATTAAGTTGCATTCATGTGACACAAGGGTTGTGTCGCATAAATCATGTGACACAAGGTCTGTGTCGCATTTAGTGTCGCAAAAACCCAAAAACAGAAACTAAAAACATTCTAAGTGTTTAAAAATCACTTTTCAACAACCAAATCAAATACGATACGATTATACATGAAAATACTATACTTTTGGAAGTATACACAAATACTCGAATACGTACAAGATTATACTTAACCGAACGTGAGATTTCACTCACGCACACACACAAGATTGCACTTGAAAATACTTAGGAGATTACACTCCAACGAACTTAAACTTGTACAACTACACGGGATTGCACCCGATGCGAACTTATGAGTTCACTCCAAATACTTACGTGTGGGATTACACGCTAACTGATACGAACTTACACCCGAACACATACGAGATTTCACCCGTACACTTGGGAATTACACCCACTCGGATTTACATTACTAGAACGTTACACGATGCAATACCAAAGTACATTACAACTATATAATTTCTACGAATATATAATAATAATATGAGATTATTATTACACGCCGATACCAACGGGCCGTACAACTTTTCTACAAACTACAATTTACAAACAATTACAAACGTACAAACAACAAATGGACATTAACTAGTTTGGGAACAACTAGCATGGATACCTTACAAGTATTCCATTTACTTACTAAACCTTATGCGTATTAGGACGCTAAGGGTTGCTAGTTCAGGATACTACTTTGCTTGCTTACTGCATTGTCTGCTAGACTCAGGTGAGTCTCACAGCCCCTATTTTACTGTTTTACTCAGGGGTGAGATGCATTACTGTTTTACATGAACACACAAAACTTACTTGCTGCCATGATTTACTTACTGTACGGAATTACGGATACGCCAATTGCATGAGTTTCGACTAATCCAATGAAATCCTCCTTAATCATAGTTGTTAGTTAGGTGATAAGCGCGAGTTTTAGTATATGGATCCATATGGGACTGACAATCCCCGCCCGGGGTAGCACGCACTACCACGAACCGTTATTGTCGAAACGGGCGTTTCTTACTCGTTTCATATGAATGTTTTTGGATTAACATTCACGGGGGTACTATTATTTACTGTACGTTAAGCTTCAACTATGGTGGCTCATGGCAAGGGTATCAAACGGTTAGCATAACCTGCAACCACCCACTTATTAAAACTTAAGTGAACGATGAGCATAACCTGTGATCGTTACTTACTGGCTGGCTTATGATTTACAAATACTACATGTGTGTTCAAACTATTTACTTACTTACAAACCTGTGAGATTCACCAACCTTTTTGGTTGACCGTTTTAGTAATGCTTCTCAGGTACACAGCATCAGTAGGGATGCCCAGCAGGATAAGCTTGCTTATCTCGAGTCGCATGCATTTACAAGCTTGGAGATTTTATTACATTACTTTTGTACTTACTGTTATGTATTAGAATCTCTAGGAATTTACTCGAAACTCGAGCTTGTATTTTGGATTACTTATGTATTAATGTAATACTTTTCGAACGTCTCATTTAGAGTCGTTCACTGTATCCTTTGTGCTTGTGATTATTGATTAGTAACACCCAAAACATCGCTTCCGCAAACTGTTAAATTTGGGGGTGTTACAGATTGGTATCAGAGCCTAAGGTTATAGTGAACTAGGTTGCATTTAGTGGGCCTAGACTATGACCGTTAGGCAGTATTCCTCATTAGGTATAACTAGTTCAGGAATTACAGCATACAAGTTTAATTTAACATAGCCTGATCAACTATGTACAATTAATTGAAGATGATGTGAGTTCTGAAAGGGGTTATGTTGAACAGGAATGCACTAGCTGACTCTGACCTCGAGAGAACCGGGACTTTTACTTGATTGTGCTAGACACACACTAGGCGGTTATGTGATATATATATATATATATATACATAGGCCTCTTTCCCCGATACGATACTCTCTCTCGACTGCTGCGAAATTAATATTTTTCAACTTACATCAAACGAACAACAACTCGATTCTCGTCATTCTGTCCTTATTCAACTTTTATGAATTCACGAATACCGACATACTTCCGAAGGCCTCGATTTCACACTACTCTCTAGGCTATTATATACTGAAGGTATAGGAATAGGCCTTGTCCGATGATACTTTGTTTACCACCCACCCCGTTATAACTGACAACCATAGCTACTCCAACATCTTTCGATATGAATATCGGGACTTTGTTTTATTTACTAACTCTACCTAATTCGACGTTTATAACATTCTACAACGTACCCCACTGTACCGTTAGGTGTATACTAAGAAAACCTTTTTCAATTCAAGTTCCCATCGGATTTCAAAATTTCCAACCAACTTTTACTATCAAAAATTTTATAACAAACGTATATTTTATTAAACATGTTACAAGAATTTCTTACAAAATGTTTTATAAAATATCCAAAACTGTGTAAACTTATTTATAATACACAACTTTAAACAAATCTCAAACTTTGGCGTAGTTTCTCTGAACTCACTAAATCATCACCATCATAATTCTTGTTCAAACCCTCACATGTTCTTTATTTGTTGTTTCAAGGAACATGCCTCCTCGACGACAAGTCACGCTTAGTGAAGCCGAACTCGCGGGTCTGATTGCCCGTAGTGTAGCCCAAGCCTTAGCTGTCCGAGCAACCACTCCTGGTAGTGAAGATACGACTAATAATACACCACCACCCAAAACCTGCACCTACAAGGACTTCCAGAACTGCAAACCCTTGAGCTTTCAAGGTACTGAATGAGCGATCGGTCTGATATGTTGGACCGAGAAAATCGAATCAGTGTTTCTCATCTGCAACTGCACGGAAGAGGATAAAGTCAAGTTCGCCGCCAGCACTTTTTCTGACACCGCCCTTACCTGGTGGAACACTTATGCTCAGACTGTGAGTGTTGCCAATGCTTACAAACTATAGTGGGATGAACTAAAGAATATGCTGAGGGGCGAGTACTGCCCAAGAGATGAACTGAAACAATTGGAAGTGGAATTTTGGAATCACAAGATGCAAGGTGACGACATCACTGGTTACACCAACCGTTTTCACCAACTGGCACTTCTGTGCCCATCCATGGTTGATCCTGAGTACAAGAGGATCGAGAAGTACGTCGACGGACTCCCTGAAAGACTCCAAGACCTAGTAACCTCATCCAAACCGGGTACTATTCAGAACGCCATTCGCATGGCACATGAACTTACGGCAAACTCTGTTCGCCGTGGCTCAACTCCTGCCCCATCTGCAAACAAACGCAAATGGGAAGCCAATCCCCACTCATCCAACCCTACCTTTGACAAAAAGCCTACAACTGTCAATGCTAATGACCCAAAGGCTTACAAGGGGAGCAAACCCTACTGCTCCAAATGCAGTAGGCACCATAATGGATCCTGTCCTTGCTCCAAATGCAAGAAATTTGGACATCTGGCCAAAGATTTCCAAAACAACCCCACTGGTACAGGTACTCCTGCACCCAAGACCTGCTATGAGTGCAATGGTATCGGGCACTTCAGGAAGGACTGCCCAAAACTGAAAAACAACCCTGCTCGAGGAAGAGCTTATATACTCAACGCTAGGGAGGATGAAAACCCGAGACTTGTTGATTTACTCAACCCGGGTACGCTCATTCTTTGATTACCTGAAACTGTTTCCCATCAATCTCTCCCTTAATAATTATTGTATATTGCCTCTTATTCTGTGTGCTGTGCTTTCTTAGATCCTAAGTACCCAATAGGATTAGGAAACGACCGACTATACGGATTCCGACATCGTAACTTATATTACATTTTAATTACAATGAACAAACTCCCTTCCCAGATATCTCACACTGGTTGAGACCGGGAATCCTAAGCTGAATAATCATTTCTCTAAACATATTATCCGATAGCACTTCAAATACTTGTGACCATTCTTAAATAAAACACTTAATTCGTAGGAAAATGACAACTCATTCCGTCAACAACCCTACATTGGATGATGAACCGCTCAACGAGGAACCAATGATGTTTCCTTACCTTCTCGAACTCGAGAGTGATACAGAACATTCCGCTGGATCAGCGACAGCACCTACCACTCCTGCTGCTCTAACCGTTGCCAAAATACCCATCACTGGGGACCATAATACAAAATTGGTCAAACACCTCAGTGATACTCTTGATTCGCTGCGAAAGCAACTAACCGAAGCACGGGAAGACATAGATGATCTGCGACGAATTGCCTTCCAGAATAACGTACGCATGCGTGAGTACGAACTACGTTTGGTAGCTTTAGAAAACCCTACTTCACCACCAACTTCACATGGTACTCCTGCTGAAGAGGATACCGACAATGATTGTACACCGCCTCTAGCAAAAAGGGCGAAAATCTCTCCGACCAACTCTTCAGGAAACTACTTGGTAAAGAAACCTTTCTGTTCCCGATGCACTCGGCATCATGAAGGACCGTGTACCATACCCATCAGTCGATGCAAACCCTACCCCAAAGGTACGAACTCTCCTAAGGCGAAGCTGTGCTTCAACTGTGGGAGTGCTGGCCATCTCAAGGCCCAATGCCCACTACCACCAGGCAACAAAACTAAGGGTACGTTACTAGCTGACAACTACCTTAGTACGAACACTGTAGGACCTACCCTACTACTGTAGGCTACTAGTACGCCTTGTAGCTATCTGACGAATATCGAATTACCGATTACTACTTCGAACAAATTTCGGGACGAAATTCTCTTAACAAGGGGAGAATGTAACAACCCCAAAATTAGGGTCAATTTAAAAATTTTCCTAATTACGTGTTTACTACTTGTATTTAATACGAAATAGGATTAAATACGTTACTTACTTACTATATATATATATATAGGTGATATATATATACACGTATACGATTCGTTCAAATCGTATAAAACTACAATTGTACAAACAGACGGACGTTGGTAAAACAATTATTAAATAATGTGGAATTATTTAATTACACAAACTATTACTTTATATTGTGTTTATAATATAACGAAAACGTACGTTTTAATCAAAACATTACCGAACTCTCTGAAAACTCGACCAACCGACAAAACAAAACAAAGTTATGTTTTATAACTTAAAAAAACTAGTATTTTGATAAAATACTTCAACTAAATTATCGAATAATATTTCGTATTTTAAAACGTATAATTAAACGCGTATAAAATTATTTTAACGTTTAAACGACCGGGGAAACGAACACCGCACGGAGTGCAAACACGAGGGAACGAAAGATTGGTGAGACCACACCATGGTGGCCCCACCCAACCGGCCAAGACATGGGGACACCACCCCATGCCCTTTTTGCTTCAAAACATAACCAAACTCACCCACACTCAATCTCTCTCAACTCTCTCTCTAATCTCTAGTCTCTCTCTATCTCGGTCACTCTCTCTTTCTAGAAAACGCCCACAAAACTTGCTTGGATCACAAAACGGAAAGGAGCAACAACGATCACCGCAACGAGGGCTACGATCCTATCTTTGCGGTTTCTCATTTCGACGACTTTGTAAGTTTTCCGGCGACTCGCAAACTTTTCCGATATTAATTATTTTGCTAGATTATTGTTCCCCTAGCTTAGTAATGTCCAAATATATAATTTAAACTTGATTTCGGAACATTGTCGGTTTTGGTCGCATTTAAGAAAACGACACCTCGAACACTAAAAACGTCAACCAATAATTTTTATAAACTCATTGTAACATATTAAAGCTTGTGTAAAAGTTTCGGGCCAAACCGAGGTCGTTTGACCCAAAAACCGAACCAAAAATCGTAACAGCCGTTGTATTGCATCTGGCCAAACTTTCATGTGACACAAGGCTTGTGTCACATGTTGTGTCGCATGGCAACCATGTGACACAAGGGTTGTGTCTCATATTGTGTCGCATTAAGTTGCATCCATGTGACACAAGGGTTGTGTCGCATAAATCATGTGACACAAGGGTTGTGTCGCATATTGTGTCGCATTAAGTTGCATTCATGTGACACAAGGGTTGTGTCGCATAAATCATGTGACACAAGGTCTGTGTCGCATTTAGTGTCGCAAAAACCCAAAAATAGAAACTAAAAACATTCTAAGTGTTTAAAAATCACTTTTCAACAACCAAATCAAATACGATACGATTATACATGAAAATACTATACTTTTGGAAGTATACACAAATACTCGAATACGTACAAGATTATACTTAACCGAACGTGAGATTTCACTCACGCACACACACAAGATTGCACTCGAAAATACTTAGGAGATTACACTCCAACGAACTTAAACTTGTACAACTACACGGGATTGCACCCGATGCGAACTTATGAGTTCACTCCAAATACTTACGTGTGGGATTACATGCTAACTGATACGAACTTACACCCGAACACATACGAGATTTCACCCATACACTTGGGAATTACACCCACTCGGATTTACATTACTAGAACGTTACACGATGCAATACCAAAGTACATTACAACTATATAATTTCTACGAATATATAATAATAATATGAGATTATTATTACACGCCGATACCAACGGGCCGTACAACTTTTCTACAAACTACAATTTACAAACAATTACAAACGTACAAACAACAAATGGACATTAACTAGTTTGGGAACAACTAGCATGGATACCTTACAAGTATTCCATTTACTTACTAAACCTTATGCGTATTAGGACGCTAAGGGTTGCTAGTTCGGGATACTACTTTGCTTGCTTACTGCATTGTCTGCTAGACTCAGGTGAGTCTCACAGCCCCTATTTTACTGTTTTACTCAGGGGTGAGATGCATTACTGTTTTACATGAACACACAAAACTTACTTGCTGCCATGATTTACTTACTGTACGGAATTACGGATACGCCAATTGCATGAGTTTCGACTAATCCAATGAAATCCTCCTTAATCATAGTTGTTAGTTAGGTGATAAGCGCGAGTTTTAGTATATGGATCCATATGGGACTGACAATCCCCGCCCGGGGTAGCACGCACTACCACGAACCGTTATTGTCGAAACGGGCGTTTCTTACTCGTTTCATATGAATGTTTTTGGATTAACATTCACGGGGGTACTATTATTTACTGTACGTTAAGCTTCAACTATGGTGGCTCATGGCAAGGGTATCAAACGGTTAGCATAACCTGCAACCACCCACTTATTAAAACTTAAGTGAACGATGAGCATAACCTGTGATCGTTACTTACTGGCTGGCTTATGATTTACAAATACTACATGTGTGTTCAAACTATTTACTTACTTACAAACCTGTGAGATTCACCAACCTTTTTGGTTGACCGTTTTAGTAATGCTTCTCAGGTACACAGCATCAGTAGGGATGCCCAGCAGGATAAGCTTGCTTATCTCGAGTCGCATGCATTTACAAGCTTGGAGATTTTATTACATTACTTTTGTACTTACTGTTATGTATTAGAATCTCTAGGAATTTACTCGAAACTCGAGCTTGTATTTTGGATTACTTATGTATTAATGTAATACTTTTCGAACGTCTCATTTAGAGTCGTTCACTGTATCCTTTGTGCTTGTGATTATTGATTAGTAACACCCAAAACATCGCTTCCGCAAACTGTTAAATTTGGGGGTGTTACAGATGAGATGTCCGGATGAGATGTCCGGACCAGACTCGTAATTTTGTGATGTCCGGACTTCCGCATACATGGCTTACTCAGTGATTGTGGTTATGTGATGTCCGGATGAGATGTCCGAACCGAACTCGTAATTTTGTGATATTTGTGGCAAAAACACCTGCACCTAGGGCTGGCAATTTCTGACTCGACACGAAACCCGATACGAACCCGACTAGAATATTTCTGAAGCGCAACCCGCCAACCCGAAAATTCGAACCCGTCAACCCGACAACCCGAACCTGACAACCCGACAACCCGAAACATTCTACCTGAACCATTCAACCCGACAACCTTAACCATTCAACCTGAACCATTCAACCCGACAACCTGACAATCTGAACCCGTCAACCCAACCCAACCCAAATTGCCACCCCTGCACCTATTACCAACGGAGCTACACGTCAATTTATGATTTCTTTCTTTCAACATTGGAGGGATTTTTTTCTTTCTTCTAGCATTGAAATAGGTACACGAATTTATATAACGTACACTTTTTACACCAAAAATTAATTTTTCAATTTTCACCCTAGAATATAAATAACGGAAATTATCACTATAACTAAAAACAAAATGAACTCCTGAAAATAATACTCGTAACTCTATTTCTATATTAAAATTAAAATTAAAATTAAAATTAAAATTAAAATTAGAATTAAAAATTAAAAACTCGCGCGCATTGCTCGTTTAAACCAACAACGATGATGTCGGTAGATATAAAGAGAAGAGTAGCGGTTACTCTCTAGAGTATAACACCCCATCATTTTAGAACCAAATTTTTTTTTTAACATAATATACCGGAAGCGCAAATCTAATCAAACATTTATAATTTACATTATATAACATACACATCTAATCAATCTATATAGTTTATCAGTTTAGGTGTTATGTAATTCCAAAGATAACCCTGATTTATATAAATCAGATATCAGAGTAAACATCCAGTCGTCAAACATTCCATCCATTCAACAGCTTCTTGCCCAACCCATTACATAATCATAACCTGCAAGAAGTAGTAGGGTGGTGGGGTTAGCATATTGCTAAGTGAATGAATAAATAATCAACAATCCAACTTAGCATAATAAATCTGTTTACAGCAACGCATCGTAAACACATAATCCCCTGTTTACCACAACAAGCTCATCATCACATCATCGCAATGAGGATCGGCGGTTCCTGATCCGATCTCATGCCCTCATAGTGGGCAGGAACCCTTCAGATTCACTGCAGGCCAATACAGTGAATAACCGATAACTTAATGCTATTCTCATCCAACTAAGGTTCCTATGAACGATATGTACAAGGAACCCTCCATCGTCAACAATAGCAATAAGCCCAGCATCATACTGACCTCATTCATAGTGCCCCAGGCCATATATCAAACAATCACATAGGTCATAATATTCATGGCTTCATATCAGACTAAGTAGTCTATCAAACAACAATTACATCATGGCATACTAAATAGTCTATCAAAGCAATAAACTACTTTTACCCGTTGTAACCAAAATTGTTACAACTAAATCACACTGAGGGTTACAGATCCACTCACCGTTACCTCAGCTGCAAGCTCAGAGGTCTAATATTACTGAGCCTTCTTCATATCTGAGAATACAATTAAACAAATGAGTTAGTAACTCGTCCCATAACTGATAACTCATTTCATAATCATATATCATATCTCAACACATAGTATTACAATACTAAACAGTAACCAGTTATAATTATCAGTTATAACCACGTTGCCACTATCAACTTTAGTCAAATTATAACAATTCCACTTATATAATTATTTACTCAATTATCTAGTTCCAAATCATCATCATAACATACTTACTCTATCAGCTAATCCCTGAGGTCTAAGAAAACAAAAGTCCAATATATACTGTAATCAGAAAGTCCCGAATTAAGGTCCAAGACCTGAAAAATGCCATTTTCGGCCCCAAGATAGCCCCAAATGGCCTTAAACCGCCTAGGTTCTTAAAATAGAGCTTTGATCATTGGGCCGTTTTTGAGTGACCATGCGAATTTTAACATAATTCGAGTTAATGAATTTTGTCACTTATTCACTACCCTGAAAACACTTACGCACTTTCTTTCAAATTTGCAAACAAAACGAAAGAAACAGAATTCTGATCCACTTGAAATCACGTCGCGATTCATACTATTTCGCGTCGCGATTCATACTATTTCGTGTCGCGATCTTATGAAATCGCGTCGCGACCTGGTTCGTTCACAGACCTGCGAACTGCATAACCCAGAATCCGAGCTTTTCAACACAAACAGTCTAAACTCAGGCTTCTAACCAGTTTAATACGTCAAATAACATCAATAATCATCACATAATATCAACTAACACCTTTATCACTCTTAATTTCATACAAGATCATTTATTAGCCTAATTTAATCAAAATTCAAGTTTCTAAATAAATAGAATAAGAACACTTACAATTTAAGAAGGAAGAAGGTAATCATATGATGATGATGAAGATGTTTAAATTCTTTCACTTGGTTGAATCAAACCACAGGAACAATTTTCTTTCTTTTATTTGTTACTAGATACAAGACCCGCGGCAATGCGGACGATTATAAAGTGTTTTTTTATTTGGGAAAATCTAACTTGTGCCCTTAGGGCACATGTTAAGAACATTTAATGAACTTGAATTTTCTATATATAATATAAATTGTAATTAATAAAGATTTATAATTGAAAATTAGTGAGTTTAGTGAATGAACTTTATGATATATTTGGTAAGTTATAGTGCATTTAATGAGGCTTATCTTGTGCCCTTAGGGCACAAGTTAGCCAAACCCTTTTTATTTATATTTTCAAATGTATTTATTTGGCTAGTATAGTTATTAGTGTTTGTAAATTTGTTTTTTATTTTTTGGTTTTTTTATATAAAATTAATAAAAAATTTTTTGCCTTGTTTGATTTTAAAATTAACAATATAAAAAAAAATAAATAATAGACACGTGTTTCATTGAAAATTAGGAGCTAATTGTATAATAATAAAAAGATGTGTACGATATGATGAATTAAAAACAATGATATTTAATTATTGGGCATATAGTAACGAATTTTGTCATCATGTAAGAGAATCTGTTAGTACTGAAAGATAAACAATACCTTGACGACAACAACAATATATTGTACGCAGTAAATAAATAAAATATGTGGATTAAATAGAGGATGTTCTTTGCCAATTAAACACATAAATCGACAACGATCAAATCCATGGAAGCTACGCTATTTAGTTTGTTGCGAGAAAACTACCTTTACATGTAGAGTTGTACCAAATAATAAACAAAATATATAAGCAATTGCTAGATGTGTACAAAACAAATGTAAATATACGTTCACCATTAGTGTAGAAAATACATCATTTGGTTATACTACTTTTCATCTCAATTCAATAATACTTATGTCATATTGTTTTGTAAAGTGACATTATGCGTGTTTAAATACCTAACTTCAATGAAGCCATATGAAAAATATGCATGAAAAGTACACTATTACAAAGAGTTGAGTAAAAACATCAATTAAAACAATGGTACCTAAATTTAGAAGCTAATAAAAATAAATAAACAAAACCCAAAACTTGATTTAGTGATGAAGGGAAAAAACTCAATACAATCAACTCTTGTAGAGTTCGAACTGTCATACATTAGTTTGAATAACGAAGGAGGAGGAAACATTAATTTTTGATTATTATATAGAACGTATATTCAACACGTTCAATGGTAAAATCTACCCAACATTCAGAAAACTTAATATTGTAAATATATAAATATCACTCGTACAAAAGTTCCCATAAGCATGACTTTACATCTTACTTAAACATGGAGTCAAGAGTGCATAACACATTCCCATGGATAGCTTACAACCTTTACAATGACATGAAGTTCCCTAGTGCAAAAAGACATAATTTGAATTAGTGTTTTTTAAAAACAATGTATACACCGAAAGGTGCAAACTTAGTTGGTTGGGCCGGTGTGAGAGACATTTGTAAGCAATGCTTTTTATTAGAATACATTTGTTAACGTTCTCGAGCAAAATTGTCCTCCAATTTTTGCGTGTTTTCATCTCCAGCTCTGTAAAAGTATAACAAAAACTTTGATCACAAAATCATTAATTGAGACATAGCGAGTTGATCATAAATATGTTCGAGTGTAGTTGACAACACAAAACGGAAGATATATTAACATAATCTTACCTCCTTACGTATTCTCACTCGGCGAATGGTCTTGCACTTTTGTTTGATTAGCTCCAGCAAGTAGAAGGATACCTGCAGTTATACACATAAAAATAAGATCATGTAAGATACTCGTAACAATTAATTACCATAAAGCTTTGCTGGTAAGTTTTACAAAACACTATATATACATAAAGTTTGGGTTGTATGCTGTATGAAAATTATTGGAACGGCATAACATGCATTGAAAAAATATATCTGCCATTGTACTTAACCCAGAGTCCGGTAATGGATCATTCTACTTAGATTACGATCATATATCTATGGCTTCTTCGATGAAACCCAAAATAAATATTGAAATCGCAAAACAATCAAATTCATTAAGGGCGTGTTAATTAATAATCAACATCAAGAGTTTCTATAAGTTCTTATAATCCAAAATTGTCACCAATCTGTCAAATGTTTGACATGTACAGGCCAACAATGATTATCTCATTATATATACCACGAATGAAAATGAACATTATACATAGAGTTGTGAGCATTTGAATTGATAAAGCTTAGAAGCCTACAAATTCTATTTTAATAATTGGAGCATACATGATCTCAAGCAAGAAATATATATGAAATATATGAATTGTGATAGAGAAAGAAGTAAAACCTTAAAAAAGAAACTTTAACCAGACTCGATCGATTTCAACTCTTATTAAAAAGCTAACCATTTTGATGATACATAACCTGCAATTCCTCACAAAAAATAGAAAATATTAAAAGATATATAACTTGAAAATAATTACTTACTGATTACAACAAAAGCCTTCCAATCCAACCCAAAAATTACCAAGATAAGCAAACCTACAACAATAAGTTCATATCTTCTAGGAACTCTCACCTTTATTTCAGGTGGAAGCAAGTTGAGGCTAGTCACTAAGAGATAAAGATTGGATCACGGGTTCCCATGAAAACCGTCCTAAAATTGAGTGATTAATGCATAGTTTAAATAGATTTGTAAATATGTTGAGGAATTCAAGAATAGATAAAGAATAAAAGAAGAACCGCACAATAACTAAATAGGACATCAAAGGATTATAGACATACCTCAAGTATTACAATCCGAGTGATGTCATGCCTAATATTTTTATTAAAGTCCTTTTATATCTATTGGTAGCTTGGCTTCACTCTTGATTCAAGGACGATTACATGTTTTCTTCCGTTAACACGACATCGTCATTCCTATCGGCCCAAAATCACAAGGTGAAAAATATTTTCAAACAACAAATTTGAAAAACTTAACAATAATTCTAGGATAAATTTTCCAACTCCCATACCATCAAAACAAAAACAAAACGATAAAATAAAAGAGAAAACATATCAACAGCAGAGTAACAACGAACAAAAGTTACAAACTACACGCATGAAAATTAAAAAGAATAGAAACAATGTATTGTTCTTTACCTAGTTGAAGAAATAGATATGATATGTGAAGGACTAATAAACCGCAGAATGAAAACATTGGCGAATGATAAACCCTAATAGCAAAAGAAACGTATTAAAGTAGGTAACATGTTATAATTTAGGAATTTATATTTGTTTTAATTTAATACCCATCCTATAATTAAATAAACTAGATTATAACCCGCGAATTCGCGGGGCTATCACATAATTATAATACATAATTTTTATCATATTCTTTTTTAACAAAAAAAATGTATCTATCTATATGTGTGTTTTAAATTTATCAACTATCATGAAGCCAGAAATCAAAACGTATCTTTTTTTATTTATGAATAATCATATCCTACATTTTGTGATGGATACGAATTACGTATCTTCTCTATTTATTTTGAAAAAAATTGTGAAAGTTACATTGACATAATTGGTTGCTTATATTTTAATAATAATTGATTGCTTATTCCAGTAAAATTGGAAACAATATAGGTGGTGTTATAAAGTCACCCAAAAATTACAGGGGATACCCCCGGGCCCAGTCTAGTCGTTTTTTAGTTCAGTTTTATCTAAGATCGGTCACAGTTCAGTACAGAATCAGTTTTAGTTTTAGACTAACCAGGAGTCGGAATTAGAAAAAGATAGGGTATACCCAGAAAGTAAAAAAAAAAAACGATGTGATTGATTGGATGGGTGGGAGGGGGTATAAGATGGGAAAAGGCTAAAAAAAAAACTAAAAAAAGGATAGCTTTACATGGACCCTGTAAGAAATGAGTTGTGGCTTTTCAATTTCTTTTACCTAGAACCAAATCACTTGATCACTTACACGCCATATAATTTGTATTACAAATTAGTAATTGACTTCTTATAACTGATCCTTTAAGTAAATGAAAACTTTATAAGTTGTCGAGAAAACATCTTTCTCTTTTAACTTATATTCCTCTTAATTATCAGTATCATAAAGCAGGGCTTTGAGAGATTTTTAGTTCTTCCTATGTATACACCAAGTTACTCGCTTCACTTTGAACCATTTTGCCAACGTCCATTTTGCAACCTGTCCAGTTGAACAAAATGAAGTAACATATACTATATATCCATTTTGGGTTTGTTAGTCAAATGGGGGCATAGCTATGAAGCTACAAAAAAGATATTAGCAATGCTCACGTGTCACAACAACAAAACTGATAAAGACACAAAAAAATGAAACACACCAGACAAACTAAAGAGTAAAAAACATGCATACATATATAAAATATAATAATAATACATATAATGCATCTTCCTACTTTATTTTTAGAAACTTTTAATAACTAAGATTCAACACTTCTAAATTTAAATTATATACATTTTAGATTGTAGTAACTTATCTTTTTATACTCTTTCACTTTTGACCCCACATTTGTATTCTGTATTTTTAACTTTACAAATCAAACTATTGTTCGATTTAACATCATAAGTAATATATCAGTGAATTACAAATTACAAAAAAAGTATTATTACCGCTGCATAGCGCGGGTATTATGCTAGTCATCAATAATACACCAAAATCATAATAAGGTTACGAAAGTTCGACTATTAATTATAATTGTGAATATCAAAACTACAAACATGAATAACTTTCATATTCAATCTACAATTAATTATCACGATTACGTTAGACTACATTTAGGGGTAAATTAGTTATTTTTATAGGGGTTTATGATACCGGACTTCGTTTTCTGGTAACATTACCACCTAACCTTTGTGAGATCGACGGTATTAGCAACCTACAAACACTCATAATCTTACTACTCGTATGATCAAGAGTAACACGGATGTTTGATTTGCATTGCAGACTGATTATTCAAAAATTACACCATCAAGACACAATAATCACTTGTGAAAATTTGGAAAAGTAGATTATGCTTCTAACTATCTGACTGGAAAACATATCTGAATGAGTGCAATAAAATAGATTATGCTCTAACAATTCAGAAACTAAGAATCAATTACCCATACTGTAACATCCCAAATTACGTATCCCTAAAGTTTTAAATTATACGATTTAATTGTTAAGTTAGAAGGACTAACTTTGAAAGGTATTTTGTGTCCATAGGACTTGAGTTACGAAGAATTAAGTCTTGGAGGGACTGAACATGTTAAGTATGATAAGTTGAGGGGTTTATGTGAAATCGATAATTGTGAGTCGGTTTTAAAGTTCCAGACAATGATAATCATGGGAATAAAATTACTACATATTTATCTGTTATTACCTACACATATACGTATCATATGTATCAACTCCCAAAAACACCCAGAAGCTTCAAAACTCAGGAACATCAAACCCTAAACAAAGAAATCGATTTTTAAACCTGAAATCGAAGCTAGGAACTTGAATTCAACAAGGATTAATCATCCACAACCTAAGGTAATCATGATTCTTGTTTTATTTGAATTCTAAAATTAGGGTTCATAGGGATTTCGAATTATATGAAGAATTAATGGATTTTAATACGAAATTAAGTTTGAAATATGTTGAATTGGACTTAGTAAAGCTTATTAGTGATTGAATTAGCACTAGAACGAATTAAAAATCAAGAATCTTGAATTGTGTTCTTGGGGTTTTGATGGATTTTGATGAAATAATGGATTATTGAAATATAAGGTTAGTAATCAAGTGGGTTATGTATTTAGAATGATGAATTGATGTTAATACATCTTAAATTGGTGGATTAAAATGTTGTTGGAATATGATTAAAGGTTTTTGAAGTAGGATCACAAGAATTGAAGTATTAACTCAAAGAATTATATAATTGGATGAATTATGATTATGAGATTTATTATAAAGTGGATAAAAGGATTATGGTAATCATTAGTGATGACCAAAATGAAATATAGGTGATCAAGTTATAAATATGATTAAGTAATGAAATAATGAATTCAATGAATTAAGAATGGATCTTAAGTTATAAATATGAAATAATCATCTAAGGTAGTTATTCAAATAATGAAATAAAGAGAATTATGAAATAAAGGATTAGAAGTAACATGATCAATCCAAAAAGGGTGATGGATTGATAATGTTAATGTATTGATTATGTTGAAGTATAATTGTTAAATGTGTTATTGTATTCATAGGTTATATGCTAGGTGATCAAGAATGATGGATTTGCTATTCAAGAAATTCGTCACGTAATTGCTTAAATGGTGAGTGATACGAGGACTATTTGAATAATGATTGTATGTTCCGGATTGCTTACAAGCAAGAGGTTCATACATTCGTTTGGAATATTGTTTGTCTATTTTCTAGTTGTTCTTATTATTTGTTTCTTATAATTGTATCTTATGTGTGTTTCTATATTGTATCATGTTGCGTATCTTAAGAAATATTGGTTGTTGACCATAGTTGTTGATTGTTGTTAGTAATTGAGTTATTTGGAAATAGTATAGTATTATGTGGATTATTGAATTATGTGGATTATGTGAAATTGTAGGATTATGTGAATTAGGAGAATTATGTGTATTAGGAGAATTATGTGAATTAAGATGATTAGGGGAATTATGTGGAATATATGGATTTAGTATTGTAGAAATTGCTTATTATGAAATAGATGAATATCACGAAATAAGTGATTGGCACTACCTGGTATCTATTAAGCTTGGTATCCATATGGGATTGGTGCCATGCTTACTTGTATCTATTGGATCGTGGATCCATACGAAATATTGTAGAATATTTATTGTTGTTCAATAGTTTCTATTTAAAAGAAATAAGTAGTTATTGATAAATTGTATCTTATTTGTGAATTATTTATTTAGTTGCTTGTATACTCACTAAGCTATATGCTTACTTGTATCAGTGGATTTATGTTGTAGGTACTTGGTTCGATCGAACTAATTGAAGGAAATGATTTGAGAAGGTAGCGTGGATTGAAACTTGTAATGTTATTAGACAAGTTTCTTATTCTATTGAATTATCGTTTTGTATTACCATTGTATAAATCGCCCAAACTATTATGATTTTGATATAAGGTGTCATCATTGTATGGAGTCGAATTTGTAAACATGTAACTTTAGTATTTAGATGGGACCAAATGTGATGGAATGATATTCCTAAGCATTATGAATTTATAAATTTGAAATATGCAAGTTTTCTATAAAAAAAAAAAAAAATTTTAATCTATGGAAATAGGGGCGTTTCAAGTTGGTATCAGAGCGATGGTTTAAGAGAATTAAGTAATCCACAATAGGATTGCTTAAGCTTAAACCTATATGAATTATATGAATTGTTATCCTAATTATGAGTAGTAATAGAATTGATATGATTCCTTGTAGCGAAATATGATGGATTATATGTGTTGAAGTAGTAATAGAAAGTTTAATGAAATCTAGTATCTTATATTGTATGTTTTGGAGTTATATTGTTGGTTAAGGGGTAAATGGTCTAGTGATTGAAGAAGGTATCTTTGACTTGAAAAAGTCAATCTGGAATATGAGGGTGTCAAATTGGTTATTAGAAATATTATATAGTGATAAATGTATTAGATGTGGAAATAAGTGAGTATTGATCATAATTATGATGAGGATTTTGACCAATGTGTCAAATATTGTATGTTGGTCTAAATAAGTGATCATGAAATAAGAATTGTAGCATATTGTTGAAACGAAGTAAATTCAAAAGTCAATTGGTTGAATTGGGTTAGATTTTGTGAAAGTGTCCAAATGGACCCCCAAATGGGTCAAGGAGTGAAAACATGATAGAATGGGTGTAAGAGAGTAATGATTATGCCCACAAGTCACAAATGGATGTAGGAATATATTGGCAAAAGACCAGAATCTAAAACTAAGTGGTTTGGAATATGAGTTGTCCACTAAATTGGTCCAAAATGACCATAATTTGGTGAGACGTCCGTTTTCTCGTAAAACGCGTAATTTGAAAAAGTGAAAAATAGAAAGTTGCATTTTGATTATATGAGGGTGCCTGCCAAATTTCAGACCCTAACTCTTTACGGTTTAGGAGATATGCATATTTGAATTTCGAAAATTTGCATTAAGTAATTCCTGATGCAGGGCTGCTGTAGAAGCCAGGTACCCGGCGGGTAAGCCTGGTACCCGGCGGGTAAACATGTTGAACCGGTGGCTGGTATACCAAAACCGGCGGCTCCTAGAGCCTAAATGCGGCAAAAAGTTTCTGTTTGGCCAAAACTTAATTAACCCGGCGGTTGAGTATTAAAACCCGGCGGCTAGTGCTTTGTACCCGGCGGGTACATTAATTACCCGGCGGGTAATGGGTATTTTGTGGACTTTTTGTTTTTGGTCAACCGTTTAGCAAAATTCGAAGTAACGTTCGACGTAGAATTTCCGTAATAAAATTTCGGTGTCCGATTAAGACGAAATTTACAAGGTCACTCGGAAACGGCCCAACGGTCAAAGCTCATCGCTTCGACATGAGCCCTGTCAGTTTTCGGCACTTCGGGGTCATTTAGGGCCCGAAAATGGCATTTTACTGTTTTTCGGACCTTATTTTGAATTTTTGACTTATGTTTCGAATTAGCCTTTTGTTTCTTTAAGCTCAGGAAGCATTCCTGTGGCTAAATGTATTATTAGAAATTGTATATTGAATCAGATATGTATCTAGAATCCATTCCTAGTGATCTATAGATTTGGAATATGAACTAAATTAATGAGAAATAAGTAATCCATCATCGAAAGATGATATGATATTGTTCTATATAATTATGTATTTGTTAGTATCATTGTATATTGTGAATTTGGTATCATGATATGCTTTTATTATGAATTGTGAATTTTAGTTTTAGTGTAGAGATTCTTTGTTACGAAATATTAATTATACGAAATATGTGCTAAGCACAATGGTATCTTATTGATTGTGGGTCTGTTTGGGAGTTTAATCTCTACCTAAGCTCAATTGTTGTATGATTTTGATTATAGGTGTAAGTGTGAAATAAACAATGTGAAATAATGACATGTGTAACACCCCCAAATTTAACAGTTTGCGGAAGCGATGTTTTGGGTGTTACTAATCAATAATCACAAGCACAAAGGATACAGTGAACGACTCTAAATGAGACGTTCGAAAAGTTATTACATTAATACATAAGTAGTTTCAAAATACAAGCTCGAGTTCAAGTAAATTCCTAGAGGTTCTAATACATAACAACTAGTACAAAAGTAATGTATAAAAATCTCCAAGCTTGTAATGCATGCGACTCGAGCTAAGTAAGCTTATCCTGCTGGGCATCCCTACTGATGCTGTGTACCTGAGAAGCATTACTAAAACGGTCAACCAAAAGGTTGGTGAATCTCACAGGTTTGTAAGTAAGTAAACAGTTTGAACACACGAGTAGTATTTGTAAATCATAGCCAGCCAGTAATTAACGATCACAGGTTATATTCATCGTTAACTTAAGTTTTAATAAGTGGGTGGTTGCAAGTCATGCAAACCGTTTGATACAATCGCCATGAGCCACCATAGTTGAAGCTTAACGTACAGTAAATATAGGTACCCCCTCATGAATGTAATCCAAAACATTCATACGGAACGAGTAAGAAACGCCCGTTTCTACAGGAACGGTTCGTGGTAGTGCGTGCTACCCCGGGCGGGGATTGTCAGTCCCATATGGATCCATATACTAAAACTCGCGCTTATCACATAACTAACAACTATGATTCAGGAGGATTTCATTGGATTAGTCGTAAACTCATGCAATTGGCGTATCGTTAATCTCGTACAGTAAGTAAATCATGGCAGCAAGTAAGTTTTGTGTGTTCATGTAAAACAGTAATGCATCTCACCCCTGAGTATAAAACAGTAAAGTAGGGGCTGTGAGACTCACCTGAGTCTGGCAGACGATGCAATAAGTAAGCAAGTAGTATTCCCGAACTAGCAACCCTTAGCGTCCTAATACGCATAAGGTTTAGTAAGTAAATGGAATACTTGTAAAGTATCCATGCTAGTTGTTCCCAAACTAGTTAATGTCCATTAGTTTGTTTGTAAGTTTGTAATCGTTTGTAAATCGTAGTTTGTATAAAAGTTGTACGGTTCGTTTGTTATCGGTGTATAATAATAATTCCATCCATTATTATTATGTATTCATAGTAGTGGTACAGTTGTAAAGTATACTCGTAAGATCGTTTGTTTGTATTACAACATGTATCGTTTGTGTACGTTCCAATGGGCTTAGTCCCCAAAGGGTACGAGTGAAACCTCGTAAGTATTCGTATGTATGTTCGTATCAGTTAACGTGTAATCCAGCACGTAACTAGTAAGTGAACTTGTAAGTTCGTATCGGATGTAGTCCCGTGTAGTGTACAAGTGTAAATTCGCTGGAGTGTAATCTCCTAAGTATTTCCGAGTGAAAACTCGTACGCGTGTGTGAGTGAAATCTCACGTTCAGTTTAGTATAGACTTGTACGTATTCAAGTATCGTTGTATACTTCCAAAAGTATAGTATTTTCATGTATAAGTAACGCCGAGTAAAGTACGTTTACGTTTTAAGTATATTCCATACTTGTAAAAAAAAATGTAAATTTCAATCAGCCTGTTATAACGTCACTTGTATGCGTCACTTCTGGATATTATGCGACACTTAGGTAGTGTCGTGTTATGTTATCAGTTTCGAGATGTATGCGACACTTAAGTAGTGTCGGTATTTAGATGGTGCGTCACTAGGTAAGTGACGTTATCAAGTATGGTTTCTTATCAGTGTGTCACTAGGATAGTGACGGTATAAAGTGTCGTGTATAAACAGTGCGTCACTAATGAAGTGACGGTATAGGTGAGTAAATCAGTTTATGGGGCGACACTCGACAAGTGTCGGTATATACATGTATGCGTCACTGGTGAAGTGACGGTATGAGGGTCAGTGACGTCATCGGTAGTAACTAGGTGTTATTCGTTTCTACTGAAAGTTATTCGTTTATACTGATATTAGCGACACTAACGAAGTGTCGGTATACGTGTTCTAGCGTCACTAAGGAAGTGTCGTAATTGTTTCTGCCGAAAGCTACGTGGTAGCGACACTTATGTAGTGTCTTGTTGTTTCTGCCGAAAGTGTTAAGACTGCGTCACTTGTGAAGTGACGGTATAGTGTTTTAGCGGCACTAATGAAGTGTCGCATATGGACGGTTCGTGACCTATGCGTCACTAAAGCGAAGTGTCGCATAACTGGCGTGAGCCATGCGACACTTACCTCTGGTCAGATTTTGTTTCGTGTCGAAAACGTGTCTAACGAGTTCCGTTCAAGATGAAACTTTTACACAAGTTATATTATGTTATAATGAGTTCATAAAAATTGTTGGATGTCGTTTTTAATGTTCGAGGTGTCGTTTTATTTAAAATGACCAAAACCGACATTTTCGTAAAAATGTTCAAAAACGAGTTTAAGTTACATATTTGGACATCATTTAGCTAGGGGAACATTAATCTGGCAAAATAAAAGTAATCGGAAAAGTTTCGGGTCACCGGAAAACTTACAAAATTGTCGAAACGAAAAACCGAAAAGGTGAAGTTGTAGCTCTCGTTGTGGTGATCGTCGTTGCTCCTTTCCGTTTTGTGATTCAAGAAAGTTTCGGGTGTGTATTCTAGAGAGAGAGTGTACCGATTTAGAGAGAGAGAATGAGAGAGTTTAGAGAGAAAAAGGAGGTTGAGTGTGTTTGTGTTTGTGGTTGTGTGAAGGAAAAGAGAAAAGAGCATGGGGGGTGATGACCCCATGTCTTGGCCGGTTGGTGGGGTGGCCCACCGAAGTGTGGGTTGCCCCAGACTTGTTCCCCGTGTTTGCGCTCCGTGCGGTGTTCGTTTTCCCGGTCGTTTAAACGTTAAAATCCTTTTGTACGCGATTAAATATACGTTTTAAAATACGAAATAATATCCAAAAATTTAGTTGAAGTATTTCAATAAAATACTTAGTTTTCAAGTTGAACAATATAACTTTGTTTTGTTTTGTCGGTTGGTCGAGGTTTCGGAGAGTTCGGTGACGTTTTAATTAACACGTACGTTTTCCGTTATATTATAAACATAATATAAAGTAATAATCAAAGTAATTAAATAATTTCACATTATTTAATAATTGTTTTATCAACGTACGCAAGTTTGTACAATTGTTGTTTTATACGATATGTACGAATCGTATACGCGTATATATACATATATTCCATCCATATATATATATATATATAAGTAAGTAATGTATTTAATCCTATTTCATATTAAATACAAGTAATAAACACGTAATTAGGAAAATTTTA
The DNA here is from genome assembly GCA_949592205.1 of Helichrysum umbraculigerum. Taxonomy (NCBI): domain Eukaryota; kingdom Viridiplantae; phylum Streptophyta; class Magnoliopsida; order Asterales; family Asteraceae; genus Helichrysum; species Helichrysum umbraculigerum. Next base: position 66,110,103 of record CATIUR010000001.1, on the reverse strand, counting down.
AATTTACCCAAATTTTGGGGTTGTTACATTCTCCCCTTGTTATGAAAATTTCGTCCCGAAATTTGTTCGAAGTAGTAATCAGTAGCTAGTTATTTATCAGGTAGCTACAATTCGTACTAGTAGCCTACAGTAGTAGGGTAGATCCTACAGTGTTTGAAATAAAGTAATTGTCAGGTGGTAACGTACCCTAATTTTTGTTGCCTGGAGGTAGTGGGCATTGGGCCTTGAGATGGCCAGCACTCCCACAGTTGAAGCAGGGTTTCTCCTTAGGAGGGTTCGTACTTTTAGGGTAGGATTTGCATTGACCGGTGGGTATGGTACACGGTTTGTCGTGATGTCGAGTGCATCGAGCACAGTAAGGTTTATTTCCCAAGTAAACTTTCACCCTTTTTGCTGGAGGTGGTGCACAGTCAGTGTCGGTATCCTCTTCAGTAGGAGTACTTTGTAAAGTTGATGGTGGAGTAGGGTTTTCTAAAACTGTCAAACGTAGCTCGTACTCGCGCATACGTATGTCATTTTGGAAAGCAATTCGTCGTAGGTCATCAATGTCTTCCCGTGCTTCAGTCAGTTGTTTTCGCAGCGATTCAATAGTTTGGTTGAGGTGGCTGACTGATTCAGTAGCCAAGGTTACATCAACTGGTGCTTTTGTAGCAGTTGGAGCAGCAGGAACAGCAGGTGCCATTTCTGATTCAGCAGAGTGTTCTGTATCACACTCGAGTTCGAGAAGGTAAGGAAACATCGTTGGTTCCTCACTGAGCAATTCATCATCCAAGGTAGGGTTGTTGACGGAGTGAGTTGTCATGTCCTACGAAATAAGTATTCTTTTTAAGAATTTTTACTAGTAAGTGAAGTTCTATTGGATGACTTGTTTAAAGTAACGAATAATATACGAGTTCCCGGTCTCAACCAGTGTGAGATATTTGGGAAAAGTTTGTTATTGGTAGTCCAAGTGTAATACAGGTTATATGTTCGGAATTCGTACAGTCGGTCGTTTCCTAATCCTATTGGGTACTTAGGATCTCAGAAAGCACATAGAACGTAAAGTAACATATAGAATTTATTAAGCAAGAGATGTATGAGAAAACAGTTTCGGGTAATCAAAGAATGAGCGTACCCGGGTTAAGCAAATCACAAAGTCTCGGATTCGGGTCATCCTCCCTAGCGTTAATAACATAAGCTCTACTCTTCGTGTAGTTGGTTCGGGTTTTCAGCTTTGGGCAATCCTTCCTGAAGTGCCCGGTACCATTGCACTCATAACAGGTTTTGGGTGCAGGAGTATCAGTACCAGTGGGGTTGGTTCGACAGTCTTGGGCCAGGTGCCCGAATTTCTTGCACTTAGAACAGGGACAGGAGCCGTTATGATGACGACTACATTTGGAGCAGTAAGGCTTGCTCCCCTTGTAAGCCTTTGAGTCATTGGCGTTGACAGTTGCAAGCTTTTTGTCAGAAGTCGGGTTGGTGGAGTGGGGAATCACTTCCCATTTACGTTTGTTATTCGCAGACGGGGTTGAAGTCGAGCCACGGCGGACAGAATTTGCCGTTAACTCATGAGCCATACGAATGGCGCTCTGAATGGTTCCCGGTTTAGATGAAGTCACTAAATCTTGTAGTCGCTCGGGAAGTCCATCCACGTACTTTTCGATCCTTTTGTACTCAGGATCAACCATGGATGGGCACAGAAGTGCCAGCTGGTGAAATCGGTTGGTGTAACCGGTGATGTCATCACCCTGCATCTTGTGATTCCAGAATTCCATTTCTAGCTGTTTCAGCTCATCTCTTGGGCAGTACTCGCCCCTCAGCATATTCTTTAGTTCATCCCACTGTAGTTTGTAAGCATCGGCAATGCTCACCGTTTGCGCATAAGTATTCCACCAGGTAAGGGCGGTGTCAGAAAAAGTACTGGCGGCGAACTTGACTTTATCCTCTTCCTTGCAGTTGCAGATGAGGAACACTGATTCGATTTTCTCGGTCCAACGAATCAGACCAATCGCTCCTTCAGTACCTGCAAAGCTCAAGGGTTTGCAGTTATGGAAATCCTTGTAGGTGCAGGTTTTGGGTTGTGGTCCAGTGTTAGCGGTATCTTCGCTACCAGGGGCTGAAGTTCGGGTAGCTAGAGCTTGAGCCACACTACGGGCAATTATTCCCGCTACTTCGGCTTCAGTAAGAGTGATTTGACGTCGAGGGGGCATGTTCCTTGAAACAATAATAAAGAACATGTGAGGATTTGAATAAGAATTATGACGGTGATGATTTAGTAAGTTCAAAGAAATTTCGTCAAAGGTTGAAATTTGTTTCGAAGTTTGTGGGTTATAAATAAGTTTATACAGTTTCGAAATTTTTGAAAATTCTATAAAAACATTTTTGCGAGAATTTTTGTAACATGTTTGATAAAATACATTTGTTATAAAATTTTGATAGCAAAAATCGGTTGTATAATTTGGAGTCTGACGGAGACTTGGGTTGAAAATGATTTTATTATGATACATCTAACGGTATGGTGGGGCACGTAGTAGAATGTTATAAATGTCGAATTAAGTAGGAATAGTAAATGAAAACAAGGTCTCGATCTTCATATCGAAGAATGTTCGAGTAGCTATGGTTGTCAGTTATAACGGTGTGGAAGTCTTCGGACGTAAGCCGGTAGTCGTGAATTTATAAAAAGTCGAATAAGGATGGAACGACGAGAGTCGGGTTGTCGTTTGTTTGATAAAATTTGAAAGTGAATTTCGTAGTAGTCGAGAGAGTATCGTATCGGGGAAAGAGGCCTATGTATATATATATATATATATATATATATATATATATATATATCACATAACCGCCTAGTTCGTGTCTAGCACAATCAAGTAAAAGTCCCGGTTCTCTCGAGGTCAGAGTCAGCTAATGCATTCCGGTTCAACATAACCCATTTCAGAACTCACATCATCTTTATTTAATTGTACATAGTTGATCAGGCTATGTTAAATTAAACTCGTATGCTGTAATTCCTGAACCAGTTATACTTAATAAGGAATACTGCCTAACGGTCATAGTCTAGGCCCACTAAATGCAACCTAGTTCACTATAACCTTAGGCTCTGATACCAATCTGTAACACCCCCAAATTTAACAGTTTGCGGAAGCGATGTTTTGGGTGTTACTAATCAATAATCACAAGCACAAAGGATACAGTGAACGACTCTAAATGAGACGTTCGAAAAGTTATTACATTAATACATAAGTAGTTTCAAAATACAAGCTCGAGTTCAAGTAAATTCCTAGAGGTTCTAATACATAACAACTAGTACAAAAGTAATGTATAAAAATCTCCAAGCTTGTAATGCATGCGACTCGAGCTAAGTAAGCTTATCCTGCTGGGCATCCCTACTGATGCTGTGTACCTGAGAAGCATTACTAAAACGGTCAACCAAAAGGTTGGTGAATCTCACAGGTTTGTAAGTAAGTAAACAGTTTGAACACACGAGTAGTATTTGTAAATCATAGCCAGCCAGTAATTAACGATCACAGGTTATATTCATCGTTAACTTAAGTTTTAATAAGTGGGTGGTTGCAAGTCATGCAAACCGTTTGATACAATCGCCATGAGCCACCATAGTTGAAGCTTAACGTACAGTAAATATAGGTACCCCCTCATGAATGTAATCCAAAACATTCATACGGAACGAGTAAGAAACGCCCGTTTCTACAGGAACGGTTCGTGGTAGTGCGTGCTACCCCGGGCGGGGATTGTCAGTCCCATATGGATCCATATACTAAAACTCGCGCTTATCACATAACTAACAACTATGATTCAGGAGGATTTCATTGGATTAGTCGTAAACTCATGCAATTGGCGTATCGTTAATCTCGTACAGTAAGTAAATCATGGCAGCAAGTAAGTTTTGTGTGTTCATGTAAAACAGTAATGCATCTCACCCCTGAGTATAAAACAGTAAAGTAGGGGCTGTGAGACTCACCTGAGTCTGGCAGACGATGCAATAAGTAAGCAAGTAGTATTCCCGAACTAGCAACCCTTAGCGTCCTAATACGCATAAGGTTTAGTAAGTAAATGGAATACTTGTAAAGTATCCATGCTAGTTGTTCCCAAACTAGTTAATGTCCATTAGTTTGTTTGTAAGTTTGTAATCGTTTGTAAATCGTAGTTTGTATAAAAGTTGTACGGTTCGTTTGTTATCGGTGTATAATAATAATTCCATCCATTATTATTATGTATTCATAGTAGTGGTACAGTTGTAAAGTATACTCGTAAGATCGTTTGTTTGTATTACAACATGTATCGTTTGTGTACGTTCCAATGGGCTTAGTCCCCAAAGGGTACGAGTGAAACCTCGTAAGTATTCGTATGTATGTTCGTATCAGTTAACGTGTAATCCAGCACGTAACTAGTAAGTGAACTTGTAAGTTCGTATCGGATGTAGTCCCGTGTAGTGTACAAGTGTAAATTCGCTGGAGTGTAATCTCCTAAGTATTTCCGAGTGAAAACTCGTACGCGTGTGTGAGTGAAATCTCACGTTCAGTTTAGTATAGACTTGTACGTATTCAAGTATCGTTGTATACTTCCAAAAGTATAGTATTTTCATGTATAAGTAACGCCGAGTAAAGTACGTTTACGTTTTAAGTATATTCCATACTTGTAAAAAAAAATGTAAATTTCAATCAGCCTGTTATAACGTCACTTGTATGCGTCACTTCTGGATATTATGCGACACTTAGGTAGTGTCGTGTTATGTTATCAGTTTCGAGATGTATGCGACACTTAAGTAGTGTCGGTATTTAGATGGTGCGTCACTAGGTAAGTGACGTTATCAAGTATGGTTTCTTATCAGTGTGTCACTAGGATAGTGACGGTATAAAGTGTCGTGTATAAACAGTGCGTCACTAATGAAGTGACGGTATAGGTGAGTAAATCAGTTTATGGGGCGACACTCGACAAGTGTCGGTATATACATGTATGCGTCACTGGTGAAGTGACGGTATGAGGGTCAGTGACGTCATCGGTAGTAACTAGGTGTTATTCGTTTCTACTGAAAGTTATTCGTTTATACTGATATTAGCGACACTAACGAAGTGTCGGTATACGTGTTCTAGCGTCACTAAGGAAGTGCCGTAATTGTTTCTGCCGAAAGCTACGTGGTAGCGACACTTATGTAGTGTCTTGTTGTTTCTGCCGAAAGTGTTAAGACTGCGTCACTTGTGAAGTGACGGTATAGTGTTTTAGCGGCACTAATGAAGTGTCGCATATGGACGGTTCGTGACCTATGCGTCACTAAAGCGAAGTGTCGCATAACTGGCGTGAGCCATGCGACACTTACCTCTGGTCAGATTTTGTTTCGTGTCGAAAACGTGTCTAACGAGTTCCGTTCAAGATGAAACTTTTACACAAGTTATATTATGTTATAATGAGTTCATAAAAATTGTTGGATGTCGTTTTTAATGTTCGAGGTGTCGTTTTATTTAAAATGACCAAAACCGACATTTTCGTAAAAATGTTCAAAAACGAGTTTAAGTTACATATTTGGACATCATTTAGCTAGGGGAACATTAATCTGGCAAAATAAAAGTAATCGGAAAAGTTTCGGGTCACCGGAAAACTTACAAAATTGTCGAAACGAAAAACCGAAAAGGTGAAGTTGTAGCTCTCGTTGTGGTGATCGTCGTTGCTCCTTTCCGTTTTGTGATTCAAGCAAGTTTCGGGTGTGTATTCTAGAGAGAGAGTGTACCGATTTAGAGAGAGAGAATGAGAGAGTTTAGAGAGAAAAAGGAGGTTGAGTGTGTTTGTGTTTGTGGTTGTGTGAAGGAAAAGAGAAAAGAGCATGGGGGGTGATGACCCCATGTCTTGGTCGGTTGGTGGGGTGGCCCACCGAAGTGTGGGTTGCCCCAGACTTGTTCCACGTGTTTGCGCTCCGTGCGGTGTTCGTTTCCCCGGTCGTTTAAACGTTAAAATCCTTTTGTACGCGATTAAATATACGTTTTAAAATACGAAATAATATCCAAAAATTTAGTTGAAGTATTTCAATAAAATACTTAGTTTTCAAGTTGAACAATATAACTTTGTTTTGTTTTGTCGGTTGGTCGAGGTTTCGGAGAGTTCGGTGACGTTTTAATTAAAACGTACGTTTTCCGTTATATTATAAACATAATATAAAGTAATAATCAAAGTAATTAAATAATTTCACATTATTTAATAATTGTTTTATCAACGTACGCAAGTTTGTACAATTGTTGTTTTATACGATATGTACGAATCGTATACGCGTATATATACATATATTCCATCCATATATATATATATAAGTAAGTAATGTATTTAATCCTATTTCATATTAAATACAAGTAATAAACACGTAATTAGGAAAATTTTAAATTTACCCAAATTTTGGGGTTGTTACAACATGATTAATATATGTCATCATTATGTGATTAGTTGTTATGTGATTAGAAATAAATATGTTTAATTGATTGATGAATGAAATTCATTCATCAATGGCAGGTTGGGAGGTGAAATATATATGTGAAATCTATTAATTGAAATAAGTTGAATATATGTGATTAAAGTACTAGCAAGTGTTTTGCTAGTTGTGAATCATTGAATTAAGTGTTTTGTGGAAATTATATTAAGGCTGGATGATATAAATTAGCCTAAGAAGGAAGTGTGTATAACATAATCTAAAGACGTCTGGCCAACGTAGTTATATTATGCTATTCACATGGAATTGTTGAGGCTGCCAAATATCAGATATGCTTGATATAATTTGTAGAGAATAAGTATAGAAGTAGTATTGATTTATATCGGATAAAGACAGAAATATATAAGCATATGCCTTATAAATGAAAATAGTATCAATATGAGGTGATTTCAGTATGAAATATAGAAATAGTAAACCACTAAACTATAGTCATAATGTGGTACCTATTATAAAAGAAATAAATGTTAATCGAAATAAAACATGCGTTTGCCCTAAAACTATTATCTTATTATGAATTATGTTATTAAAAGTAGTATGATGAATCTTAAGTAAGGGAGAATCTTGTTAAGTAACATGTAATAGGTTAGCAGAAATAGAATTTGATTACGAAATAACATAATATAGAAATATTGTTATGAATTTATGATTGATCATTACTAGTTGCAGGTAGTACTGATCCTGTATTAGAGTTAATTACGAAATATGATGATCTTGATAATCATACTTTGCTGACGTAGCTAGTATGATAATACGAAATATGTTGTTGTTAGTACTCATGTTAGTGTAACTGGTGCTAACCTGTATTGTGTCTAGTATCTATATCAGTATGAGTTGATGCTAAATGATTTTGAAATTAAGGTAATATGTGAGTACTAGCTTATTGGCTAGATATGATTTGAATTAAATTTATCATTTTTGAAATGTGTATTGTGGTTTTTATAACCACTAATGTGATCATTATACAGAATTAAATAGATATGTATTTCACTTATATCAAGTGACTATGTGTTTCAAAGTATATATATAACTAATAATAACAAATGACCCGGGTAAGTGGTCAGTAGGGTATCTGCACAGTATATGTGCATGGATAAAAATAGAAGTATGCACATTCATAGAAATGTGAGTGTGGAAAGAATTGAAAACACGTATCTATATTATAAGTTACTCAATTGAGTGACGTATGTTATGTGTATTAGTTATGATGAAATAATTAGTATTATTGCACATTGTGATGGATACAGTTGTACGAAATGAATAGTGGGTAAACTATTAAGATTAATGTAATACATATATTTAGTTGTCTGGAACTAAAATGAGAAATGAATCAAAGAGATTTAGTGGATACATGAGTGGTGTACATTCATGTTGTGAATTTAGTATTATGTAAAGTATCATAAACGCTTCCGCACTAGAAGAGAAAGTATTAATACGAATCTATACAGGTGACATTCGTGAGGACACGAATGAAATAAGTGGGGGAGACTTGTAACATCCCAAATTTCGTATCCCTAAAGTTTTAAATTATACGATTTAATTGTTAAGTTAGAAGGACTAACTTTGAAAGGTATTTTGTGTCCATAGGACTTGAGTTAAGAAGAATTAAGTCTTGGAGGGACTGAACATGTTAAGTATGATAAGTTGAGGGGTTTATGTGAAATCGATAATTGTGAGTCGGTTTTAAAGTTCCAGACAATGATAATCACGGGAATAAAATTACTACATATTTATCTGTTATTACCTACACATATACGTATCATATGTATCAACTCCCAAAAACACCCAGAAGCTTCAAAACTCAGGAACATCAAACCCTAAACAAAGAAATCGATTTTTAAACCTGAAATCGAAGCTAGGAACTTGAATTCAACAAGGATTAATCATCCACAACCTAAGGTAATCATGATTCTTGTTTTATTTGAATTCTAAAATTAGGGTTCATAGGGATTTCGAATTATATGAAGAATTAATGGATTTTAATACGAAATTAAGTTTGAAATATGTTGAATTGGACTTAGTAAAGCTTATTAGTGATTGAATTAGCACTAGAACGAATTAAAAATCAAGAATCTTGAATTGTGTTCTTGGGGTTTTGATGGATTTTGATGAAATAATGGATTATTGAAATATAAGGTTAGTAATCAAGTGGGTTATGTATTTAGAATGATGAATTGATGTTAATACATCTTAAATTGGTGGATTAAAATGTTGTTGGAATATGATTAAAGGTTTTTGAAGTAGGATCACAAGAATTGAAGTATTAACTCAAAGAATTATGTAATCGGATGAATTATGATTATGAGATTTATTATAAAGTGGATAAAAGGATTATGGTAATCATTAGTGATGACCAAAATGAAATATAGGTGATCAAGTTATAAATATGATTAAGTAATGAAATAATGAATTCAATGAATTAAGAATGGATCTTAAGTTATAAATATGAAATAATCATCTAAGGTAGTTATTCAAATAATGAAATAAAGAGAATTATGAAATAAAGGATTAGAAGTAACATGATCAATCCAAAAAGGGTGATGGATTGATAATGTTAATGTATTGATTATGTTGAAGTATAATTGTTAAATGTGTTGTTGTATTCATAGGTTATATGCTAGGTGATCAAGAATGATGGATTTGCTATTCAAGAAATTCGTCATGTAATTGCTTAAATGGCAAAGGTGAGTGATACGAGGACTATTTGAATAATGATTGTATGTTCCGGATTGCTTACAAGCAAGAGGTTCATACATTCGTTTGGAATATTGTTTGTCTATTTTCTAGTTGTTCTTATTATTTGTTTCTTATAATTGTATCTTATGTGTGTTTCTATATTGTATCATGTTGCGTATCTTAAGAAATATTGGTTGTTGACCATAGTTGTTGATTGTTGTTAGTAATTGAGTTATTTGGAAATAGTATAGTATTATGTGGATTATTGTATTATGTGGATTATGTGAAATTGTAGGATTATGTGAATTAGGAGAATTATGTGTATTAGGAGAATTATGTGAATTAAGATGATTAGGGGAATTATGTGGAATATATGGATTTAGTATTGTAGAGATTGCTTATTATGAAATAGATGAATATCACGAAATAAGTGCTTGGCACTACCTGGTATCTATTAAGCTTGGTATCCATATGGGATTGGTGCCATGCTTACTTGTATCTATTGGATCGTGGATCCATACGAAATATTGTAGAATATTTATTGTTGTTCAATAGTTTCTATTTAAAAGAAATAAGTAGTTATTGATAAATTGTATCTTATTTGTGAATTATTTATTTAGTTGCTTGTATACTCACTAAGCTATATGCTTACTTGTATCAGTGGATTTATGTTGTAGGTACTTGGTTCGATCGAACTAATTGAAGGAAATGATTTGAGAAGGTAGCATGGATTGAAACTTGTAATGTTATTAGACAAGTTTCTTATTCTATTGAATTATCGTTTTGTATTACCATTGTATAAATCGCCCAAACTATTATGATTTTGATATAAGGTGTCATCATTGTATGGAGTCGAATTTGTAAACATGTAACTTTAGTATTTAGATGGGACCAAATGTGATGGAATGATATTCCTAAGCATTATGAATTTATAAATTTGAAATATGCAAGTTTTCTATAAAATTTTTTTTTTTTTTTTTAATCTATGGAAATAGGGGCGTTTCACATACATTGGTCCCATCATTAGGTATTGTTAGGTGATTGGGTTGGCATTGTGCATGTTTGGTCCAGCTCACTAAAAGGAAACGATGAACCTTGAATTCAAAATTTACAAAATTTGTAGTTATCAAGTTAAGGACGGTGTCATAATAGAAAATTAGAACTAAAAAGATTGTACTTACTTAAGTGATTGTAACACTGAAATTAGCATAGGTGAAGTCTAATTGAGTTTTAATTCTCTCTTTCCAATGCACTTCGCAGTAACTTAGTCTCCTGAAAATATGTACTACAATTTTTAAAATAACAGCAAATTGACGAAGTAAATGATTACAATACCACCAACAACAAAAACGAAAAAGGAAAAAGAAAAAAAAAGGTAATATGGTGTCCTATAAACTACAAATGCAACGGAACATATTAACATCTGTTCAAGAGAGCCACATAATGATCTCTAGAGCTTCATTCCAATCCGTAGGGCCAATTACATCTCCAGATGGCCGCGTCATTGGATGTCTTTTAAGTTGAGCCTCCTGAGGAGTATAAATCTCCTAAAAACCACAATTAATGTGAGACAAAATATAACAAAGCCAAATAACATGTTCTTTCACATGAAAAGAAAATAAAATAAAAAAACAGATACATCGCATTACATGCTAAAAACTGATCCAGCTAAAAGAGTGAAGCAGAAACTAACGTAACACCGAATAGTAGCTCACCATATCTACCAAGCCCGACATCAATATCATTAAGTACCAAACAATATCATTATCCCCCAAAGATTCCAAAGGAATATATAATCATCTAAGAATTGTGAAGATATGATATGCTAGACTTAACACTCTTAACATATAATTGGCAAATGCATAAGCACATGATTACAAAACAAGAAAAGCTTTGAACCTGATTCTGAACCACTTGAGATGCAGCACGATACTGATCATGTGTCAGTCTTCCCGATTCTCCTATAATATGGATATTCAAATGACAAAAAGTCAGATATGCTCTAGATATAAAAAAGAATTGATTTTTTTTTTTTTTTTTTTTGGCAAAACGGGGACACCATCCCAAAAAATATATAACTAAATCACAAGAAAAACATCAAATTTACACTACAAGAAGGACAATGCCAGAAAACCACACAACAAAAACCATATAAAAGAGCCAACCAAACTAAACCAAGTGGACTAAACATCACGGAACAACCGCAGAAATCGATCTTCCAACCACGAATGCATGAAAGACAACTTGAAACATTAATTACCTTGATGAGTATCAGACGACAAATCCCATAGTTTAAGAATACGCTTTGAATTTGACATTTGTTTGAGTTTAAACGACAAAATCTTTAGTTGAACCAGCTTTTTAATCTCCAGCGATAAATTCCTAGCAGCCTTGACTGATTTTGTGCGAATCCGAGCCAAATAGCATATACCGTAGTACCCAAAGCAATCCGCGCAACATTACTCTCTATATTTTTTGGTTTACATCTTGGCTGAGTCCAAGCTACCATGTCATCCCACACCTCTGAAACATTCGCCATATTGATTAGATTCTTGATTTGAGACCATACCTGGTTAGAATATGTACATTCAAAGAAGAGGTGTTTATGAACTTCTTGAGGGCCATTACACAGCAAACACGCTTGAATACTTGTGTTCTGGTTGTAGTCCCATCTCTTCATACGGTCTTGAGTTTTCAATCGACGACCCATAACCAACCAAAGCAAAAACGCATGTTTTGGGATACAATAGGAGAACCACACAATATTATACCATGATACACATTCAGCTTCTTTGCAGATTGTGTCCCAAACATTTTTAACCGTGAAATCAGAGAGCTTACTCGACCTATCCAACCACAAAACTTCATCCGGCTTGCTGTCATGTACAATGGGCACTTGCAAAAGCCTCAAACAGGGATATTTATTCACCCATTCATGAGGCCATTGCCAAGCATTTGCACCCACAACATCCACCACCATTGAATTTTGATTAAAACCTGCTTGGAATATATCTTGATTTCGAACTATATTGCAAATAGGGCCAAGGAAATGCCACCTATCAAACCACATATTTGAATACCTACCATCAACAATTTTCATGAAGCAGTGTTTTCGAATAACATACACTTAAAGGTGGCAAATTTGACCCATTTACTTATAAATCCCATGATTTTGGAAAATCAATAGTAATTTCTGTAGAAGCAAAGTGTGTAACATATTAAATTTCATGCGTGTGCAACTACATTTAGACATTCCATAAAATTACTAAATATTTGACCAAGCAAAATATTCCAATATCCAATCTACCATCTTACCTCCTCTCTCCGCTTCTCAACTCTCCAGCAGACATGATCACAGAAAAAATTCTCATGGCCTGTAAAATAAGTTAAGTTGGAAATGTTTTTTTTCTTTGCCATTTTCCTCCCCATACGCCTGTTAAAAGAGATACAATGATTCACAAGGATCGCTTATAAACTTGTACTTATAAAATAAGGATTCTCATACTTCAAGTCTTAATAAGATTTATCTGTAATCAAGGGAAAGGTGGTATTAAGAATAGCAGCGAGATAGTTCTTCACGATGTGCCACTGCAAAAATAAATAGAAAAGCAATATGGTATTAGCGCCAATCATCTATACGTCTTGTTAGTATATTAGCCAAACAACCAATATGTGTGAATATAATTTGGGGCTGACCAGAAACCATAGAAAGATTAGCTTAACTGCAGAACAGTAAGCTAAAATTCAGAATTCAAACAATACTATGGACAGCCAGCAAAAAGTTCAGTGTCTTGGACATGAACAGATCAGCAAAAGTGACCACTTTGTTTCAGTCAATCGAATAAATGGCAAAACATTTATCATGGAGGTATGACTGCAAGTAATACACAATAAAAAAATATAGTTTACTTAATTAAAGGTTTGTTTATGCAACCGAAACATAAGTATGGATGAACCAACGGCTGCAAAACCTAAATTACACAAAAAAATATAAGCAAAATAATATACCAGACAAAAAAACCTAAAATAATTAGAATAACTAACAACCTACTACTAAATACCGAGTCTACCTGAGATGGGGTCAATGACTAAACTTTATTTGTGACCTATCGTAGATCACACTACAGTTAGCCCATCACTATTTGCATACTTATTTACAATCAGTTGGAACAAAGCCTCATCAACATCCAACCATGACAAATCTCGGACCCCAAATGTACTAAAAAATAAACCCGCAACTTTATGACAATGAAATTCTAGATGTCCAAAGCGTGGCCAAGTGAAAAGACCCATAACCATACTTTGATTGATGAATGCAAATAAAATGTTGTACGGGAACTCGGGAAGAAACTCACTAACTTCTCCATTCGGCATTCAAGTTATAGGCAGTGAAGTTTTAAGTCAGCTTATGTATTTTTTTCTTCTCCTGCACATAATGAATTAATATCAGTAAAGAAAATCAAGAGGCTACAATTCAAATTATTCTAAAAGGACTCGATGGAAACTAATTTCTAGAAATGACATAACAGGTAGGTAGGGAGGTTTGGGCAATATATCTATATGTCAATTGGATTCAAGTTGAAACATGTAATATGTCGGTCAATTGAAAAAAAAAATGAATTATAGTCTTGAGTGACTTCTAAACTGTTTGTCCCGTAAGATATCAAACAGATTGATGGTTCCAGGTCACAGGTGCAAATGGATGTATTTGTCGTGTTTTACATACCCAACCTTTCCAGATCCCAAATAAGCCAATGTCTTCACCAACATCAAAACCCATTGCCCGTAAAAAGAAAACTTGTTTAAAATAGAAATTAATCTTACCTTCAACTTGCTACAATTGTTATATAAAACTTTGTGCGTGGATGGCAATTAACATGATCTGTTTGAATTGAACATGTGTTTAAGCATTCTCGAACCTGCCCAAACTTTGCCACCTCTTATCAACTGTATGGGTTTAGAGTGTAAGCATAATAGAAAATGCCTTTTAACCATCGCACAATTATATATTGTTCAAAAAAATATAAAAATGAAATGCCTGTTTTTATTAAAGTCAAGCGCAGAAAGTTAAGAAGAATACCATAAAAAGGAAATAACGTATGTGAAAATGATCCATCTGCCAAATAATTGGGACCAGCAAAATGAAGATGTTAAAAGGCTTGCTTAAACCAATCAAAGTAGGAGTATGTATAATCAATAACGATGAATACTCTAAATGTTTAAATATCACTATTTTGAAGGTATACGCATATAAGAATAACTTTTAGCTACCTGACCCATTTAAGTAAAACACGCAAACGGACCTTAAAACCCATTATTCGATAGAGCATGTAGTAAACACACAAAGTGACGTAGGTACATTGTCTTACCACAGAAACACGCACCATTTCAATTTATATTTTGTAGCCCTTAAATTTATAATCAACTTCCAAGTTCCATTCATTATAATTTATAGCCCTGAATATTTTTCCAGATCTATGAGCATAAGCCCAATATTTATAAACCTTGCTATCAGATATACAATGTAAATGTTGCTTCCCTTTTTCTTTGCTTTTGGTAGCTGAATAAAACAAATCAAATAATTCAGAGATTTATTGTATGTCAAATGGAGAAACTTAGATACAAACAAAGATACGTACATCAATTGAATTATAAAAACGGAAATAAATATAGGTTATGAAGAATTACCGATTGAAAGCAGCAGCAAACCAGGGGATATTAGGGGGTTTTTTGCATGTGAATGCGAAGACGATCACAAGTCCGCCTTTGTTTGCACCGAAGACCTACAAAAACATGAACCATTTCCGACACCATCTATGTCCTCTGCCGTCGCCAAGTTCTTTGCACCGGGTGGCTTACAGATGACACAAGACAACAACAAAAATCGAGTTTCAAATCCTATCATCGATTGACACTTGACAGTGGGGATGGTGAATTAAAAACATTGAATGGAGTTGCTGATCCCTGAATCATGTTTCAGATCCTAAATCGTCATTCTTTTGGGATTAGCAAGCGTGATTTTGCCGTAGTTTGGGGTTATTTTGGGTCGAATGTTGTATCTGTTGTTAGCTTTGTTTTTATTGTTATTTTTTTATTATTTATTACTCCAAAGAAAATACGGGATGTAATTTTCTCCTTTCTTTGATTAAATTAGACTTGGAATATTTAAAGAGGGCAATAAAGACTTTTGAAGAATGGTAATCCACTGTTTAGGTAGTCAATTAGGTTAAAGATTATCAATTATTCAAAATTAAAGGGGTTAATTAATGGATGGTTAGGATTAGATTAGTATTGTCTAAAATTATAATGACAACCTAATTAACACTCTATTATAAATATTAAAGAGAGATGAGTCATGTTTTGTAGTCGATTTCAAATTATTCAATTTAAAAAATTGTTATATATCACCTCCTAGATTATAGGTATAGGTATATTATAAAATCCCATCCCATATTTTTGTTCGGTTGGCGGTTTTTAAAAATTTAAAGTGATATGGTAAATATATAATAATTTAAATATATTTAAAGAAGTTATTATTGCACTTTATATGTCAAATATATCGACACATTTTTAGTAAATTAAATTAGATTTAATTCATTAATTAAATTAAATTAAATATTATGTATATTAATACTTAATTCAATGTTAGCCCTTGGATTACAATGGAATATAAACCCAATTAAAGGCTGAGATTTCTCCATGTTATTTTGCTTTAAGTATATGTTATAGATAGTGTTTTGTTTCCATAAATGAGAAAAGGATTTAAGAAAGTTTGGGGAATAAGAAAACATAAGTCGGTTCTCACCCAAACCGACTCCGTATATCATTTAAAATTAGTCCCTTTCTAAACTTATTGTCTGGAACCTGAAACTATTTACGATTCCAACAATTTTATTTTACCGTCAACTATATAAAGTTAAAATAACCAATAGTTTACTAGTCACAATAATTCATTCGACTTTTTGACTAACCATTTACAACATACATAACACAATAAACAATTTAATTTCCTACCACATTAAACAATTTTTTAAAGTTAGGAATTTACCCGATTATTACTAAGCCAATAAAATGGGTGTTACATAGAGGTAGGTTTTACTCATTTAGGGGTGTTCATCGGTTTGATTTTCGGTTAAGATGAGTTGTGTTTGACAAGGCCGATTGAGAAAGTTGTAGGTACATTTGACCAACAAGAAGAAGCATGCCAGCATGGGGCAGACTCCATCGAACCTTGTCAGATATATGATAAAGCATTCAATATGTATTGATGCACTACGATAAATATTTTTTAATCATAGTAAGCAAATCAAATTTCCCATCTCCGCTTTTTTCTTTTGGATCTTTACTATGTATTCTATGTTTATTTTCTTTATTAAGGTGATCTGATTTGCTGTTCAGCTCACCCACACTCAAATTATATGCTGAAATCTGATCTCAAGATTCTGCTTGATGTGTTTGAATCATTAATCTTTTTCCTTGGCTTTATCACAATTAATAATTAGATCAGCGTGTCTTATATCTATAATCTATAATATAATAGGATGTATACCTAATGAGATTCAACAGTTGGAACATACAACGAAAAATAGCATTTAGTTATCTTCTTATCATCTCTTGAGTGTTGAAAATTACACTGTTAACGAATCAGAGTCTTTAGGTTGGCAATATATCAAGTTATAACTAGTTGAGATCGTTAGAATAACTAGTTAAGCCATCTTGGATATGCAGAGCATTGGTTTGGTCTCTCTGCTTACCAACTTTATTTTATAGTCCTTGTAGAAAATGTGAACTTTGTTTCATAGGTTTCATTTATGATTTATGGTACCAAATGAGAAACTGCTGCAGCACTGTACAGTTTATCTGCAGCAGTTTACTTTGTGTCTCCGAAAAAATTCGTTATCAGAACTATCTTGGCCATTAGGCAGCTATGCTTGAAGTTCTTGCCTATATGGGGTAGATCTTCAATTGCAAAACTTATGGTTATTTGAACTTACAAAATGCTTAGGGATATGGATTTGTTGATTAGTATGTGGAATCCTTATACTGTTATCTAGTAGTTACATAAAAGGATTGTGTGTGCAGTGTGCCAAGTTATAATGTCCCTGAGGCTTCTCCTGGATGTATGAGGACTAGGGGTGTTAACGAACCGAGCCGCTCACGAGCTACTCGATTTCGAACTCGTTTATTTCGAGTTCGAGCATCAGTTACTTCGAACTCGAGTCGAGTTCGAGCAAATATTATTGTTCGATTAATTTCACGAGCCGAGTCATAAAAATTAATATTCGACTCGACTCGCTCGAAAACTCGTATAATACTCCGAGTTGAACGAGTTAATCGAGCATACTCGGCTCAAAAAGTTCAACAAGCTCATATATATATCCCGAGTCGAGCCACCCGAGCCTCAGATGAGAACGAAATGAACAATAACGATCGAGTTAAACTTGAATATTCATGCAAATAAGAAAAGTTTAAGTTACTAAACGAGTTTCGAACTCGAACTCGAACAATGAAAAAAATATCGATCTCGAGTTCGAGCCCAATTTAAAAAACTTATTCGAGTTCAAGTCGAGTTCGAGCATACTAAAAATATTTCGAGTCGAGTTCGAGCATCTTGATACTCGGTTCGGCTCGGTTCGTTAACACCCCTAATGAGGACCAAGTTGTTAGAGTATAGCATACAGATATAAACAAATTGTCATACAATTGCGGAAGTGAATAAACACGTATTTATAATTAGTTAAGATAGAAAACGTGTACCTTTTAGCTAGCTCCAAATAATCGTTTATTAAACGAATAGGTTTCACTAATGGTAAAACCCTCTACGATCGCACACACAACACGTCGTTGATAACCACCCGAATGTTAGTTCAATTAACCGATTAATTAAAAACACCTTTTGTGTTTATCGATAAAAACAAACACAAACCCACTTTGGGATTTTCTTTCATTCGACGATCGAAAAGAAAACAAAGAAAAGGGTCGGTGGTTTTTTTTTTTTAATTCTTGATTCGTACGTATAGGCCAAGAAAAGGGATTGATTCATTAATAATCATTCTCAAGGTTATATATATACATGGTTATTATATTAATATATATAATCCTTTTATAATTAAATAATAATAACATTTTATTATTAATTAATTATAAACCCTTTAAGTAATTAGAAGTAACAGTTTAGTCATAATAACTTTCACCTTGAACACTATAATTTAATAACATTTACTAAATTATCACATATTAACTAATAACTCAACTAGTTATTACAGTTAACTTAACTTGGTTAAATAAGCGGTATCTACGTGTTAACGCGTGTGACCCCGTAGGCTTAAACGTTTTCGGACATGCGTTTATTTGACGTGGTCATTTCCCAACAGCTCCCACTTGAGCATGTCATAATAAAATCAATAACATTGGTAAGCGTCTAGCAACACGCCAATGCTCCCAAAAATATTTAAGTATAGTTTCTTGAAAGCCGAAAAATTCAAGTTCGGTGCAGGATTTGCCATCTACAACTAGATAAAAGTTCGAATTTAGTATTTTCGATAATACATCCTTTAAAGAAAATCAAATACCCTAATGTTTATATATACATATAAACAATTAATTTTCTTAATGCTAGGATCCTACTTGACATACCACCATCACATCAGTTGATCTGCTAGCAATGATGGTACTCAAAAGGTAAGTGACGATCAATAATTGCATTACAAGTGCAATTCCTAGAATTATGGGACTTACAAATAATACTTACGAAGCAAGCATAAGTGAATTTGTAAACATGTTTCATCCCATCTTTTGCCACGGGCTTAAGGATCTCACCGCTTAACTCGTTTTAAGTCGTCCAATAAAGAACTGTAAATAGTCCATCACCGTCTCACGATGAGTGGTAATTTACCTTGGGATTGCAATTTACCCACGTCTCACGCAGAGTAAAAAGCAACTGCAAGTGTTCTTACGATTGGATGGCAATGACTTAAGTTTAAATGGGTAATTTATTTGATAATATGTATCAAATATGTACGAAGAAGCATGCACACATCTTCGTATCATAGGTTTTAATAAAAACATTATTCAATTAAGTTATGTGCGTCAAGATGTCTAATTTAATATTAATATTAAATTAGAGATTGCACTTTTATTAAAATTGACGATTCAACATGTTTTAAACATTTTCGGCCATGTACAAGAGAGGCCATGAAGAGGCCAGAGGAGGGGCTAAGATCTTTTCATCGTTTTATCCAATCCATCATCTAGGCACCAAGCCGAAGATACCTCTCCTATACAAGCTCCTAGTCGTGGTTTAAAACAAATTATTAACTTGCAAATCTCGTCGTGGGAGAAAATTACGGTATGTGAGCCCAACCCGAGTTGACAATAAGATTTGCAAGAAAATAATAAATCTTATTTCATAGTTATTAGTCAAGTTTAATTTTATTTTCTAAAAATAATTTTTTGCGTCACAAGTCAACAATTGGCAAATAATTAAACTAAACTAATCGACTAGCTTAAGGGGCATTGATCCTATGGCCACTATGTTTTAGTATGTATACTATAAACTACTAAAACAATTAAACAATTAACAATTAATTTTCATGCAACTTTTGGTAAGTGAAACCCTAAAGAATAGAAGCTAGGGACAACTTGTCAATTAAACAGTTAAACAAGTAGCATATAATCATCACTATTAACAATTAATTTTAACTAGCATATATTGTAAAAGTAATATCCATGACAAATTATACATGAATTTCATGGATATACTTTATTTGCTGATTTAATAGGTACATTAATAATAACAAACAATTTACATTTAAACATGTTATTATTATAGTTAAACATAAAATTTACAATGAGATTCAAAAGTATAACACTTTACTATAAAGTTTACGTTTTATAAAAAGGATATATAACACCTTACATTTTATAAAAAAGATTTCCTAATTGTGTTTGGCGTTGGATCCCAAAACCACAAAAAATATGGTTCTTTCTGCCATTGACTTAGATGCCATAAAAAAAATTTCTTATGCGTGAGCTGGATCCAACAAACAAATAATCAAAAAAAAACTCCCCCTTTGTTTTTTTTTCTCTTTCTTGTTGTCCTTTGTTCGTTGACAAGAAACCATAGAACCAAAACCACCTTTTTTTTTTTTTTTTTTTTTTTTTCTGTCGAACCAAAACAAATCAACCCCACTAAATTTTATGTTTAACAAATCTAACTAATTACAACACATACGTGTGGCTCTGATACCACTGTTAGAGTATAGCATACAGATATAAACAAATTGTCATACAATTGCGGAAGTGAATAAACACGTATTTATAATTAGTTAAGATAGAAAACGTGTACCTTTTAGCTAGCTCCAAATAATCGTTTATTAAACGAATAGGTTTCACTAATGGTAAAACCCTCTACGATCGCACACACAACACGTCGTTGATAACCACCCGAATGTTAGTTCAATTAACCGATTAATTAAAAACACCTTTTGTGTTTATCGATAAAAACAAACACAAACCCACTTTGGGATTTTCTTTCATTCGACGATCGAAAAGAAAACAAAGAAAAGGGTCGGTGGTTTTTTTTTTTAATTCTTGATTCGTACGTATAGGCCAAGAAAAGGGATTGATTCATTAATAATCATTCTCAAGGTTATATATATACATGGTTATTATATTAATATATATAATCCTTTTATAATTAAATAATAATAACATTTTATTATTAATTAATTATAAACCCTTTAAGTAATTAGAAGTAACAGTTTAGTCATAATAACTTTCACCTTGAACACTATAATTTAATAACATTTACTAAATTATCACATATTAACTAATAACTCAACTAGTTATTACAGTTAACTTAACTTGGTTAAATAAGCGGTATCTACGTGTTAACGCGTGTGACCCCGTAGGCTTAAACGTTTTCGGACATGCGTTTATTTGACGTGGTCATTTCCCAACACAAGTTTATTGCCTCTATGGGAGGGATTTCTATTAATGGGCATGGTCTTGACCCTGCCTACTTTTAAGTAACAAGAGGTTTTGTCTAACCTCCCAAAGTTGTGGGGATGGGTATGTGATATACAATATACGGCTGACTAATAAAACCAAATTCTAACTTTTGAAAATTATTGCGCCTACACTCCTCGAAGGTGTTGGTATATATGTACACGACTTAAGCATGTCCGGAAATTAATGAGCCTATGGGGGCGCGCACTTAATCATTTAGACACGATTAATAATTAATAATATATTAATTATTATACACATTTAATATAAACTAAACTTGAGGGACTTAAATGTTAAGTGAATAAAACTTGTATTGGGTTTGTATTGGGTTTTATATGGGCCAGTTTTTAGGTCTCCATATACAACTCAAATACTTAATTAAAACCTATAAATACAAGGTTAAGTTAGGGTTATTGGTATCCGAATACACATACAATACCCTAATAATTAAACTCCCTTTTTGTCCTCCCTTTTGAGCCGTCGACTAAGAAAACCAAATGGTTTTATTTTGTTTGACTTTTTCGTTCAAAAGAAAGGAAAAGCATAGACAAAGTTTTTAGTTTATTATAACTTGTGTAGTTCGACTAGCATCGTTATCGTGTTGTGAAGGTGGTGTGCGTGCAACCCTAGCGGGTTTTACCATTAGTGAAACCTATTCGTTTTACTAAACGATTATTTGGAGCTAGCTAAAAGGTACACGTTTTCTATCTTAACTAATTATAAATACGTGTTTATTCGCTTCCGCAATTGTATGACAATTTGTTATAGTTATTTGCTATATTCTAACAGTGGTATCAGAGCCACACGTATATTTTGTAATTAGTTAGATAGTTCGACATCAAAATTTTGTGGGGATATTGTTGTTTGGTTTGACTAACACAAAAAGGAAATTTTTTTGTTTTGAGAGTATATGTTTGTTCGACGAAGAAAAAAAAAATGTCTATATATTTTTTGGTTTGTGGGGATAAGTACGAACAAGAGAAAAAAATATACTCCGTATATGTTTTGGTTTGTGGGGATAAGTCTGACAACAAGAGAAAAAATAAAAAATATATATATATATTATATTTTGGTCTTGTGAGGCCCAAGTCGGCAAACATAGAGAAGAAAAAAAAAAATCTTGTTTGGAGATTTGCAAGTACAAACAGATGGCAACAAACATGTATTTAAAAAAAAAAAAAAAAAAAAAAAAAACTTTACTTCTTGTTTGGTTTTGTTTTAAATCCCACTTACTGATGTTTAACATAAATAATAACATGTTTAATGTAAATTGTTTTGTTATTATTAATATATTTTTAGTTAGTTAAATAAAGGGTATCCATGAAATTCATGCATAATTTGTCATGGATATCACTTTGATATATTGATATGCTAGTTAGTATTAATTGTTACTTGAGATGACATGCTTAAAAATTGATTAGTGTGATTTTGTGTTACTTGTTTAAATTTTTTTAATTGACAAGGATTACATATCCCTAATTTGCCATGCTTTAGGGTTCCACCCACCAAAAGTTGCATGAAAATTAATTGTTAATTGTTTAATAGTTTTAGTAGTTTAAATGACACATACTAAAACATAGTGGCCATATGATCAATGCCCCTTAAGCTAGTCGATTAGTTTAGTTTAATTATTTGCCAATTGTTGACTTGTGATGCAAAATTGTTTTTAGAAAATAAAATTAAACTTGACTAATAACTATGAAATAAGATTTATTATTTTCTTGCAAATCTTATTGTCAACTCGGGTTGGGTTCACATACCGTAATTTTCTCCCACGACGAGATTTGCAAGTTAATAATTTGTTTTAAACCACGACTAGGAGCTTGTATAGGAGAGGTATCTTCGGCTTGGTGCCTAGATGACGGGTTGGATAAAACGATGAAAAGATCTTAGCCCCTCCTCTGGCCTCTTCATGGCCTCTCTTGTACATGGCCGAAAAGGTTTAAAACATGTTGAATCGTCAATTTTAATAAAAGTGCAATCTTTAATTTAATATGAATATTAAATTAGACATCTTGACGCACATAACTTAATTGAAGAATGTTTTTATTAAAACCTATGATACGAAGATGTGTGCATGCTTCTTCGTACATATTTGATACATATTATCAAATAAATTACCCATTTAAACTTAAGTCATTGCCATCCAATCGTAAGAACATTTGCAGTTGCTTTTTACTCTGCGTGAGACGTAGGTAAATTGCAATCCCAAGGTAAATTACCACTCATCGTGAGACGGTGGTGGACTATTTATAGTTCTTAATTGGACGACTTAAAACGAGTTAAGCGGTGAGATCCTTAAGCCCGTGGCAAAAGATGGGACGAAACATGTTTACAAATTCACTTATGCTTGCTTCATAAGTTTATTTATAAGTCCTATAATTCTAGGAATTGCACTTGTAATGCAATTATTGATCGTCACTTACCTTTTGAGTACCATCATTACTAGCAGATCAACTGATGTGATAGTGGTATGTCAAGTAGGATCCTAGCCTTAAGAAAATTAATTGTTTATATGTATATATAAACATTAGGGTATTTGATTTTCTTTAAGGATGTATTATCGAAAATACTAAATTTGAACTTTTATCTAGTTGTAGATGGCAAATCCTGCACCGAACTTGAATTATTCGGCTTTCAGGCAAATGCTAGAAAAAGTAAAACTTTCTAGAATTAATTTCAATGATTGGTTTTGTCAACTAAGGATTGTCCTTCGTGTTGAAAGGAAAACAGAAGTCATTGAACAGTCGATGAGACTTGTTCCTAATACTGCTACTACTCCTGTTGAGGAATTAGCAGTATGAAATGCTATTTATGATCGTCATAATGAAGTTGCTTTTGTTTGATACTCGGCATCATGACTCCCGAACTTCAAAACCAATTTGAAAATCATAGTCCGTTTGATATGATTACAGAGCTAAAGTCGGCTACTCCACAAATCCTTGCGATTAAGAGTGGAAAGCTCCAGAAAGATAGAAACCGCAAACTAAGGGAAATGCTACGAGAAATGTCAAGGGAAAGCAATGTGCTTTTGTCCCTAATCCTAAGAAAACCCCTTCAGCTATGAAAGAGCATCTGGAAAAAAATGAGGCATGTCAACACTGTGTGACACTAGAAAAGGAATTGTCCTGCCTTTCTTGCTGAGTTGATGAATAAGAAGAAGACGCTAGCCGGCTCGATCGGACCTTCTAGTATCTTCACAATAGAATTATATTCTTTCTTGAAATTAAATTCCTAGATATATGATACTAGTTGTGGTACTCACATTTGTAATACCCTATAGGAATCTAGAGGAAAGAAGAAACTGAAACATAAGGCACTCTGCTTGTACATGGTGTAAGTGAAGCAGTAATGCCAATTGAAGTTTTGACTTAGTTTTGTCTTCGGGCTTAGTTATTGTATTAGACAATTGTCATTATGCACCTGCTATTACTAGAGGTGTTGTTTCAGTTTCACTTTTGAAAGATAACGGATTTATCAATGTTTTCAATGATTATGGTATTTCAATTTCTTAAAATGATGTTCATTATTTTAATGCTATTCCTTGTGATGGTATTTTTGAAATTGAGATGCCTGATCATGTTTCAAAAGTTAATTCTATGTATTCTGTTAGCAATATATGAGTCAAATATTGTAACACCTGCATAATTAGGATAATTAATTATGTCAAATTGTTTGTAACTAGTTGTAATTAGTATGTAATAGGACTAATTACAGGCTCTATTTGTATATATATAAGGTGATTTATATATATATGTGTGTACTTACGCGATTTGGATGAATCGTACGAATTAACCGGACGGAGTCCGACACAGTTTACTTGGACGTTGGTGACAGAAATTTACTTAAATAATGAGAACGTATTTTGTTATATTAAATACGCAATTGAACGAACACTATTTATATATTATCGCGACGACATTTTAAATAATGCAACAAAACGTATTAAACGCGAATTAATAATTTAAATACTTCGACAAATGTTTTATTATTAATTTCAAAGTATTTTTATTTAAATATTCCAGTTACATTTTAAAATATAACGGTTTGGTTAAAATACTAAAAACAAAGGATTAAACGATTAGGACACGGTGTAAACACTGAGTTTTAGGGAGCGTTTTCCCCTCCCTCCCCCTTTGGATCAGCCAACCCCAACCAACCCCTCCTCCCATTCTTTCATTTTCACCATTTCAAACACACACACATCTTCCAAACACTCTCAACCAAATCCACACCAAATTTTCGGAATACAAACCGACCCACGAAAATTACATATTCGGAATCACCAACACGAGTGGAACAAGAATATCAAGATCGTTTTCATCATCTCATCCTCCATTTAGCTCGATTTGCAAAAGTAAGAAATTTCTAAAATCTTAGATCTATTCAATTTGGTGTAATGTTTTGATGTTTTGATGTGTACACAACTTAGATATAACCTAATACATGAAGAATACACGATTTTATAGCTCAAAAATGGGTTAGATTTGCGTTTTTGGTCGGAAAATCACGAAACCCGAAAGTTTCTGGACTGATGTTCATCTTTGCGACACAACGTTTGTGTCGCATACTATGTCGCATAAACCATGTTGTGTCGTATTTTATGTCGTACTCTGTGTCGTACCTTTGTGTCGTAAACATTATACGACACAACCCTTATGTCGCTATTGATTTAACATCGCAAGCTTTTGCGACACAATCACTGTGTCGCAGGGCTCTTGTGTCGCATTCCTATGCGACACAACCACTGTGTCGCATACCAAACTTTAGTGTCGCAGATTGTGTCGCAAAAACACAGAAAACCAAAATTTTAAAGTCAAAATTTACTGTAGCAAAGTCAACATTTTAGAAATTTTGCTACAAACCGTCACCAACGTGCCCAAACATGTTTTTCAACAAACGAACAATTACAAACATACGGACAAACATTGGCTATACTAGTTGTGTACAACTAAACAAAACGTCTCGAGAGACGCATACTTACATAACTTCATATGAATAGGCATTTGAAGGTTACGGGTTCGGAGAACCTACTTGCTATATTTACTACTTGCTATTTGCTACGGCTTATTACCAGACTCAGGTGAGTCTTACGGCCCCACTTTTACTGTTTTATCTTATTGGGGGAGAAACATGCTACTACTTTTCCTTGGACACAAGTACTAAACTGTTTACTATACCAAACGGAATTGCATGAGTTTACTTACAAACAGAAGTCTCTCCATCATATATCGTTAGTTATGAACTTAAGCGCGAACACTAGTTAATGGATCCATTAGGGAAATGACCCTCCCCACCCGGGGCAGTAGCGCTGCCACGTACTGATTTACACGTAGAAACGGGTGACTACTTATTCGTTACTGATGCTTGCTCAACTACGAGCATGTCACGGGAGCAAACTTATTACTTACGGGTTAAGCTTCGATTATGAGCCTCATGGCAACGGTATAAACTTACTTATTTACATTTGCTGGATTGCAAATACTGATTTTACGATTGCTGGATTGCAATGGCTGATTTTACTTCTACGGGCATTACTAATGAAATCTCGTGTTCAAAGCCGATATTATTTACAAACCTGTGAGATTCACCAACCTTTTGGTTGACACTTTTTAGCATGTTTTCTCAGGTACTCGGATGGAGTAGGATTACTCCAGGATTTTTAGCTAGAGTCGCATGATTTCAACACAACTGCATTATCGGAGATTCTTAGCATTATCTTTTGTATATTTTGATTATGTAATAGAATCTCCCGCTACACGCGCGGACTCTATGGAAACTACATTTTTGTATACGAAAACACTAAGTTTTCAAACAATATATCTATGGAATGTAACTAATTTACAAACGTTGCATATAGATGTCGTTTACTTTATCTTTGTGCTGTGATATTTGATTAGTAACACCCCAAACTATGCTTCCGCAAAACAGTGAATTTCGGGGGTGTTACAGATTGGTATCAGAGCCTAAGGTTATAGTGAACTAGGTTGCATTTAGTGGGCCTAGACTATGACCGTTAGGCAGTATTTCCTTACTAGGCATGATTGGTTCAGGAATTACATCATATGACTTTAATTTAACATAGCCTGATCAACTATGTACAATTAAGGAAAGATGATGTGAGGTCTGAAATGGTTATGTTGAACAGGAATGCGTTAGTTGACTCTGACCACGAGAGAACCGGACCATTACTTGATACGTGCTAGACACTAGGCTGGATATGATATATGTATATATATATTAGCCTCGTCTTACTTACACACTGCCACAGGAATGGCAAACATACCACCTAATCCGTCACACTCTCACTCACATGGGTCACGGAACCCACGAGTAGCCAGGAGGAACACAAGGTCGCCTCGAAACAGCCCCTATCCTGTTCATAACTCTCAGGACTCGGCACATCTCACGTTGCCAGTGTTGGCTACCCAATTCCGCCGTCAGGAGCAAAGACTCGAAAATCTTGAACTGGAACAACACCGAATGACCTACCTGCTTCGTCAAGCTCTTGATCACATATCCCAACTCCAGCGAGAACAAGAGGATACCAACCTTTCTGTAAGCATAATTCAGGACTCAATGACCGCCGAATTAGGTGCGGATGAACTTGTAAGAAACCGACTAGAGGAATGTGAACAACGTTCACAGGAGACTGAGGATCGCTCTCGTGTACTAGCACAACGACTGGCCTTAGTTGAAGACAATGCCAGGCAAACCAACAGGCTGGCAGAAACCGTGGACCGCCTTGTTGCGCTGATGGAACAGATTAATCTACATTAAGACTAGTGTAGTCTTTGTCTCGTAATCTAATGACTATCTAGCGCTATTCTATAAACTAGTCGGATGTAACAATTCCCGACACCTTTTGTAATATCTCTGTAGGATGTAACCTTTGAACTCGCATTATCCATCAAATATTCCTTGATATTTCAACTCATAATAATTGTCATTTTTCCATGTTGATGTTATGTATTACTGCTTTTATACATGTACATCTGTGACAATTACAAGTTCCTACAAAATCTCATGTATCTTCATTTCTTTTATTGAAGAATCATGCCGCCAAAGACAAGACCATACACCGATGCCCAGATTACCTCCCTTATAACCCAGGCTGTTACTGAAGCCTTGGCTCGGAATACTCCACCAAATTCCTCGAGGAACAGCGATGCCGCTGAAACCACTACTGCTAAACCCTGTTCATACAAAGACTTTCAGAACTGCAAACCTCTAAACTTTGTAGGTACTGAGGGAGCTATCGGTCTAGTACGCTGGATCGAGAAAGTTGAGTCTGTATTTCTTATCTGCAACTGTGCGGAGGGAGATAAGGTTAAGTTCTCCGTTAGTACTTTTACTGACACCGCACTCACCTGGTGGAACACTTATGCCCAGACTGTGAGTGTTGCTACTGCTTACCAACTCCCGTGGGAGGAGTTGAAGAAGATGTTGAGGGGCGAGTATTGCCCCAGGGATGAATTGAAACAACTAGAAGTGGAATTCTGGAACCACAAGATGCAGGGTGATGACATCACCGGATACACCAACCGTTTCCACCAACTGGCACTTCTGTGCCCAACCATGGTCGATCCTGAGTACAAGAGGATCGAGAAATTTGTTGATGGTCTTCCTGAGAGACTCCAAGACCTGGTAACTTCTTCCAAACCGGGTACTATTCAGAGCGCCATCCGTATGGCCCATGAACTAACGGCAAATTCTGTCCGCCGTGGTACAACTTCAACCCCATCTGCAAACAACAAACGCAAGTGGGAAGGTAACCCCAACTCATCCAACCAAACCTCCAACAAAAAGCCTGAGTACATTAAGGCTTATACATCTGGAACTTCGGAAAAGAAAGGGTACAGCGGGAGCAGACCCTACTGTCCCAAATGCAACCGACACCATGACGGTTCTTGCCCTTGCTCCAACTGCAAACGGTTCGGGCATCTAGCCAAGGATTGCCGAACCAACATTTCTACCCCCAACACTAATGCACCAAAGGCCTGCTTTGGGTGCGGAAATACAGGGCATTTCAAGAAAGATTGCCCAAAGCTGAAAAACAACAACAACCCTGCTCGCGGCAGATCATTCGTTATCAAGGCTGGGGAAGCCAGACAAGACCCGAACGTCGTGACGGGTACGTTCCTTCTCAACGACCTTACTGCTTCTGTGTTATTTGATACCGGTGCCGATAGAAGCTTCATATCTGAGAAATTTAGCCCTTTACTTGATATTACTCCCACTGCCTTAGATGCTAAATACATTGTAGAATTAGCTAACGGCAAACTGATTGAGACTGATAGCATCATACACAACTGTACACTTAACCTCACGAACGAAACGTTTTCCATTGATTTAATCCCTGTCGAGATCGGCAGCTTCGATATTATTGTCGGTATGGATTGGTTATCCAGGCACCGAGCTGAAATCATCTGTCATGACAAACTCGTTCGCATACATCTTGTCTCCGGTGGAACCTTAGTCCTACAAGGGGAGACCGGTAGACGGAATCTGAATATTGTATCCTGTCTGAAAACGAGAAAATATCTACGAAAAGGGTATCAAGCCATCCTCGCACATGTAACGGAGAAGAAGTCGGAGGAGAAGCGACTTGAGGATGTTCCGATCGTGCGGGATTTCCCGGAAGTCTTTCCTGAAGACTTGCCCGGACTTCCGCCATCTAGACAAGTTGAATTCCAAATCGAACTTGTGCCCGGAGCTGCACCCGTGGCACGAGCCCCTTACCGTTTAGCACCATCCGAAATGCAGGAGTTGTCTAACCAACTACAGGAACTCCTGGACAGAGGATTCATTCGACCAAGTTCCTCACCTTGGGGAGCTCCGGTCTTATTCGTGAAAAAGAAAAATGGATCTTTCCGCATGTGTATCGACTACCGAGAGCTGAATAAGCTAACCATAAAGAATCGGTACCCACTTCCTAGAATCGATGACCTGTTTGACCAACTCCAGGGATCAAGTGTTTACTCAAAGATTGATCTACGGTCCGGTTATCATCAACTCCGAGTCCGTGACAATGATATCCCAAAGACAGCTTTCCGAACTCGTTATGGGCATTACGAATTCCAAGTGATGCCATTCGGGTTGACCAACGCACCGGCCGTATTCATGGACCTTATGAATTGGGTGTGCAAACCATATCTTGACAAATTCGTCATTGTGTTCATCGATGATATCTTGATTTACTCTCGCAACGAGCAGGAACATGCTCAACATCTGAAAACCATTCTAGGACTTCTTAAACACGAAGAGTTATATGCCAAATTCTCTAAGTGTGAGTTCTGGATTCGAACCGTTCAATTCCTCGGGCACGTGATTGACAGCCAAGGAATTCATGTTGATCCCGCCAAGATTGAAGCAATCAAGGGCTGGGAGTCACCGACCACTCCAACCGAAGTGAGACAATTCTTAGGTCTTGCTGGTTATTACCGCCGATTCATCGAAAACTTTTCAAGAATAGCTGTTCCCTTAACCACACTGACTCAGAAAGATAAGAAGTTCGATTGGACTGATAAACAAGAGTCAGCCTTACAGCTATTGAAAAACAAACTTTGCAGTGCACCAATCTTGTCCTTACCCGAGGGCACCGACGATTTCGTAGTTTACTGCGACGCCTCACACCAGGGACTTGGTTGTGTGTTAATGCAACGGGAAAAAGTCATTGCCTATGCCTCACGACAACTAAAAATTCACGAGAAAAACTATACGACCCACGACCTCGAGTTAGGTGCTGTGGTCTTCGCATTGAAAATCTGGAGACATTATCTCTACGGTACGAAAAGCACTATCTTCACTGATCACAAAAGTCTCCAACACATATTCGATCAGAAGGATCTAAACATGAGGCAACGTCGCTGGGTTGAGTTACTTAGTGACTACGACTGCGAGATCAAATACCATCCGGGCAAGGCTAACGTAGTTGCCGATGCCTTAAGCCGAAAAGAACGAGTGAAACCCCTTCGAGTCCGAGCACTTTCTATGACAATTCGTAACGAGCTTCCTGCTCAAATCCTTACCGCTCAACATGAAACACTCAACGATGAAAACTTGAAAAATGAAGCCTTGCGAGGCTTGGATAAACAATTCGAAATCAAACCCGATGGAACTCGATACTTCTCTAACCGGGTATGGTTACCCAAATTCGGAAACATGCGAGATTTGGTGATGGCTGAAGCTCACAAATCTCGATACTCTATACATCCTGGTTCTGACAAGATGTATCACGACGTCAAAGGGTTGTATTGGTGGCCTAACATGAAAGCTGACATTGCCTTGTACGTCAGTAAATGCCTAACCTGTTCCAAAGTCAAGGCCGAACACCAAAGACCCTCGGGGTTGCTCCAACAACCTGAAATTCCTCAATGGAAATGGGAACAGATTTCCATGGACTTCATTACCAAACTACCGAAAACTTCGAGTGGTTGCGATACCATTTGGGTGATCGTGGACCGTCTCACGAAATCTGCTCATTTTCTGGCCATCAAGGAAACCGACAAGATGGAGCGTCTGACTCGCATCTACATCAAAGAAATCATCTCGCGACACGGTGTACCTATCTCCATCATCTCGGATAGGGACAGTCGTTTTACTTCTAACTTTTGGCAATCGCTACAGAAATCTCTTGGTACTCGTCTGGATATGAGTACTGCTTATCACCAGCAAACCGATGGCCAAAGCGAGCGAACTATTCAAACACTGGAGGATATGCTACGAGCCTGCGTAGTTGACTTCGGTACTTCTTGGGAAAATCACTTACCGTTGTGCGAGTTCTCGTATAACAACAGTTACCATACCAGCATAAAGGCTGCACCCTTCGAGGCACTTTACGGGCGTAAGTGCCGATCACCTATATGTTGGACGGAGCTAGGAGATTCCCAACTCACGGGTCCAGATATCATTCAAGAAACTACTGAGAAAATCGTTGGTATTCAAAACCGGTTGAAAACCGCACGTGATCGTCAGAAAAGCTATGCTGACGTGAGACGCAAACACCTTGAGTTCCAGGTAGGGGACAAGGTACTTCTCAAAGTGGCACCGTGGAAGGGTGTCATTCGATTCGGAAAGCGAGGTAAACTAAATCCTAGATACATCGGACCATTCGAAATCCTGGAAAGGATTGGTCCAGTGGCATACCGCCTGCAACTTCCTGCTGAACTTAGCAGCGTACACAACACATTCCACATTTCTAACTTGAAGAAATGTCTGTCTGACGAGACACTGATTATACCGCTCGACGAAATTCAAATCGATGATAAACTTCATTTTGTCGAGGAACCTATGGAAATCATGGACCGTGAGGTCAAACGATTGAAACAGAGTCGTATTCCCATCGTAAAGGTCAGGTGGAATTCTAGGCGCGACCCTGAGTTCACCTGGGAACGGGAAGACCAAATGTGACAGAAATACCCACATCTCTTCCCTGATAACGCACCGTCTGTGCACTCAAGCTAATTTCGGGACGAAATTTCTTTAACAAGGGGAGAATGTAACACCTGCATAATTAGGATAATTAATTATGTCAAATTGTTTGTAACTAGTTGTAATTAGTATGTAATAGGACTAATTACAGGCTCTATTTGTATATATATAAGGTGATTTATATATATATGTGTGTACTTACGCGATTTGGATGAATCGTACGAATTAACCGGACGGAGTCCGACACAGTTTACTTGGACGTTGGTGACAGAAATTTACTTAAATAATGAGAACGTATTTTGTTATATTAAATACGCAATTGAACGAACACTATTTATATATTATCGCGACGACATTTTAAATAATGCAACAAAACGTATTAAACGCGAATTAATAATTTAAATACTTCGACAAATGTTTTATTATTAATTTCAAAGTATTTTTATTTAAATATTCCAGTTACATTTTAAAATATAACCGTTTGGTTAAAATACTAAAAACAAAGGATTAAACGATTAGGACACGGTGTAAACACTGAGTTTTAGGGAGCGTTTTCCCCTCCCTCCCCTTTTGGATCAGCCAACCCCAACCAACCCCTCCTCCCATTCTTTCATTTTCACCATTTCAAACACACACACATCTTCCAAACACTCTCAACCAAATCCACACCAAATTTTCGGAATACAAACCGACCTACGAAAATTACATATTCGGAATCACCAACACGAGTGGAACAAGAATATCAAGATCGTTTTCATCATCTCATCCTCCATTTAGCTCGATTTGCAAAAGTAAGAAATTTCTAAAATCTTAGATCTATTCAATTTGGTGTAATGTTTTGATGTTTTGATGTGTACACAACTTAGATATAACCTAATACATGAAGAATACACGATTTTATAGCTTAAAAATGGGTTAGATTTGCGTTTTTGGTCGGAAAATCACGAAACCCGAAAGTTTCTGGACTGATGTTCATCTTTGCGACACAACGTTTGTGTCGCATACTATGTCGCATAAACCATGTTGTGTCGTATTTTATGTCGTACTCTGTGTCGTACCTTTGTGTCGTAAACATTATACGACACAACCCTTATGTCGCTATTGATTTAGCATCGCAAGCTTTTGCGACACAATCACTGTGTCGCAGGGCTCTTGTGTCGCATTCCTATGCGACACAACCACTGTGTCGCATACCAAACTTTAGTGTCGCAGATTGTGTCGCAAAAACACAGAAAACCAAAATTTTAAAGTCAAAATTTACTGTAGCAAAGTCAACATTTTAGAAATTTTGCTACAAACCGTCACCAACGTGCCCAAACATGTTTTTCAACAAACGAACAATTACAAACATACGGACAAACATTGGCTATACTAGTTGTGTACAACTAAACGAAACGTCTCGAGAGATGCATACTTACATAACTTCATATGAATAGGCATTTGAAGGTTACGGGTTCGGAGAACCTACTTGCTATATTTACTACTTGCTATTTGCTACGGCTTATTACCAGACTCAGGTGAGTCTTACGGCCCCACTTTTACCGTTTTATCTTATTGGGGGAGAAACATGCTACTACTTTTCCTTGAACACAAGTACTAAACTGTTTACTATACCAAACGGAATTGCATGAGTTTACTTACAAACAGAAGTCTCTCCATCATATATCGTTAGTTATGAACTTAAGCGCGAACACTAGTTAATGGATCCATTAGGGAAATGACCCTCCCCACCCGGGGCAGTAGCGCTGCCACGTACTGATTTACACGTAGAAACGGGTGACTACTTATTCGTTACTGATGCTTGATCAACTACGAGCATGTCACGCGAGCAAACTTATTACTTACGGGTTAAGCTTCGATTATGAGCCTCATGGCAACGGTATAAACTTACTTATTTACATTTGCTGGATTGCAAATACTGATTTTACGATTGCTGGATTGCAATGGCTGATTTTACGCCTACGGGCATTACTAATGAAATCTCGTGTTCAAAGCCGATATTATTTACAAACCTGTGAGATTCACCAACCTTTTGGTTGACACTTTTTAGCATGTTTTCTCAGGTACTCGGATGGAGTAGGATTACTCCAGGATTTTTAGCTAGAGTCGCATGATTTCAACACAACTGCATTATCGGAGATTCTTAGCATTATCTTTTGTATATTTTGATTATGTAATAGAATCTCCCGCTACACGCGCGGACTCTAGGGAAACTACATTTTTGTATACGAAAACACTAAGTTTTCAAACAATATATCTATGGAATGTAACTAATTTACAAACGTTGCATATAGATGTCGTTTACTTTATCTTTGTGCTGTGATATTTGATTAGTAACACCCCAAACTATGCTTCCGCAAAACAGTGAATTTCGGGGGTGTTACAAATATAATTTGGACTCTACCTATCGATGGCACTATCATCTTGCAAACATTGGCAAGAAACGCATTGAAAGGCTTCAACATGAAGGGCTTTTAAAATCAAATGATGATGGATCCTTTGATAAATGTGTATCTTGTATTTCTGGCAAGATGACAAGAAAACCCTTTCCGCATCAAATGCAAAGGGATGAAGATCTACTTGGAATTATACATACAGATGTTTGTGGTCCATTTAGACATGTGTCAAGACAGGGTGCTAACTACTTCATCACTTTTACTGATGATTTCAGTCGTTATAGTTATGTTTACTTGCTTAAACATAAACATTAAGACTTTGAAACATTTAAAGTGTTTGAGAGTGAAGTAGAAAATCAACTCGGTAAGACCATCAAGATCCTTCATTCGGATCGAGATGGTGAATACTTAAGCCAGGAGTTTAAGGATTATCTGAAAGCGTATGGATTGTCCAACAACTTACTCCTCCATACACGGAGTGTCGGAGAAGAGGCATCGAACCTTGCTAGACATGGTAAGATCCATGATGAACCTTATAACTCTGCCATTATCATTTTGGGATTATGCTCTTAAATCTGCTGTACGTATTTTGAATATGGTTCCAACCAAGAAGGTGGATAAGACACCACATGAATTGTGGCATGGGAAAGTCCCTAATTTATCTTATTTAAAGGTCTGGGGATGTGAGGCGCTTGTGAAGCAGGATATGCCTGACAAACTTGAGCAAAGATCTATTAAGTGCATCTTTGTAGGATACCCAAAGGAAACAATGGGTTACTACTTCTACAATCCTTCTGAAAATACTGTTAAAGTTGCTAGATATGCCGAATTCTTTGAAAAGAATCTCATAGCTCAAGAAAACAGTGGGAGGGTCGTAGAACTTGATGAGAATCAAGAGGAAGATTGTCGCGGCCCCTATCGGTCGGTCGGATTTGACTCCGGTCGTTGTTCCAACAGCAACAGAAGCGGCGGACAGTGAGTTTTAAATTTATATGAGCTGGGGCTCAAACTATAAGTACTACCTACCTTGGGAGCAAGCAGTAAGTATAACTCGATGTCGTTCTTAAATCGGAGCGAATTGAAATAAAGCGGGTCACCAAAGATTATGGTCGCAATTAGGATGGGGGTAGGTAGATAGATTTTGGAAGGTTTTGTTTTATAATTATCCTAAATGCAGAAAAGTAAATAACGAGAAATGAAATTAGGGTTTAAGGAGACAGGTAGAGATGTGATTGCTGAAACTTGGATACTAGGGTTTCGGGATGATGTTCATTATAAAATTGATTGGAGATTTACCAGATAAAGAGTAGACATACTTTCGGTGTAAACACTAGGACCCTACGTTCAGGTGAAACCCTAGAAACATATGTCACTGGAATCCTAGATTATCATGATTCTGATCAGATCGGGCTGTTTTCAAACCCTCCTGAGCCTTTGCTTAACTAAGACAAAGTCACCCTAAATGTTCTAGGGATCAGGCATAAGGCAACAGACCGCAATTGTATTTACTGACCTTTCTTAACACCTAATCGTCTATTTACTTTTATTATAGCAAATACTGATTGTATCCTGTGTATGTTAAACTATTGGTGTGATTAGGGTTTTGCATGTCTAGGTATATGATTGACACTACCCTGTATTGTTTCTATTGAAGCACCTACTTAACCATCATAAATATAGACCCTCCTTTATATTCAGGCGTTCATCCCTAGGAATAATCACGGTGTACAGGGCGATTAGGCATTTCCACAGTGTTCCAAACCCTAGATGTACTGACGGTGTACTGGGCATTTAAGCATTTCCACATTGTTCCAGATCTTAGGTGTACTAACGGTGTACAGTGCAACAAGCATTTCCACAGCTTTGATTCCTAGACCACAGTTCTAGAAGGATCACTTCTAGGTAATTCACGATGAAACAATCCATGGCATTTCCTTAGCTTCCACGTATTTGTATTCCACACGAGGTGTTTCCAACGCTATACGAAGTACCGTGCCTTTTTAAAGGAAAGTTCATAGTTTCATACTGTAACTAGAGATAACTGTATATTCATAGTATTAGGGTTGATCAGATCCTATCCTAGGGTAACAGTCACGTGAAAGTCTAGAAAGGGTGATGAGAGACTAGATCTATATTCAGGATAAGCTTAACCAGATACACAGCATAACAATTTCCAATCGTATAAATGAAACATTAATTTAACATCATCCCTTCTCCTAATATCTACATTTCAATAATCACAATATTAAACTACTCTATAAACATGGCAATATGCAGAATACAAACTGAAATAACATAAAGCACAAGCATTATAACAGTAAGTAAAGTTTAGATATCACCGGGAATACAGCAGCGTAATACTGAGGATTACAAATAGTCTGAACTTGAAAAAACTCGTTACAACAAGATTACCTAGCTAAAACTTCCTCTAGACTCGAACCATAAGCTCAACCCAAACCTTTCTCCTCTAACTCCTAAGAGTAGTGCTAGAGAGAGAAAGTTAGAGAGAGAAAGTGAAAGAAAATGAGAGAAATGAAAATAAGAGAAATGTGAGAGTGTGTGAATGTGTTAAGGTGTGTAAAATGAGGAGGTGGGTATCCCTATTTATAGGCAAAGCTCAAAATCACACGTACAACTCGCGAAACAGCACGTACAAGCAAACGAAGCACGATACGGGGGCAGGGGGGCCGTATACGGCCTTGGTAGGGCCGTATACGGTGTGTACATGGCCGTATACGGTCTCTGTGGGGCTGTATACGGTTCCCAGGGCCGTATACGGTGTCTGTCTGATTTTGTTCGTTGCTTAAAACGCGCGTATCTCCTTCGTTATGCGTCCGTTTGACCTGATTCTTTCGCCTGTGTCTTCGTAATTCTGTTACGCTTCTAATGATGCCAACTTCACTGAAATTGGATGTGTATAGATCAAGCATAGACGAAATGACTTTATAGGGTCTGATACTACTCAGTCTTCTCCGTTCTTTATCCGATTTGCATGATTCTTGATTTTCCCGTCTCGATTTTACCTGTTTTATCATATGATGAAGTTAGAATGTGATCTATATAAGGTAAATGAGGCCGGAGGATTTTGTGCACGTTTATTCGCCATGATTTGCTTGTTATTTGGACGTTTTAGGTGATTTTTGCAGCAACGCCTATATTTAGACTACTTTAGTGAATTTTAGTAAATAATGATCATTTTGGAATGTTTTCACTAAAGTTACGTCCAAAAAGTGCGGAATATTGCCCTTAAAAACATGACTATTTGAGTCACATCAAGTTATCCCACACTTAGGCGTTGCTTGTCCTCAAGCAACACTCAGTTAGAAAAAACATTTAAAATTTGTTTTTAAGGGGCGAGTCAAAATAATTTCAAAATGATACCACTTCTAATATGATTAAGACTGTTTAAGAATAAGGGAAAGGATAAGATGATCCTTTCAGAAGCAAGAAGCAATTATCATCAAGCATACTACCAATCCTCGTGATCTTGGAGTACACATGACTAGGCGATCTCACTAAAGGTGGTCACTCAATTCACTCAAGGTGTATCGGGTTCCCTAACAATCTAGAACAAATGAAATCGCTCAAATAAGCCAGTCATGCAGCACTCATCGTCATAAGCTTGGTCGAGAATCGGATCTCCACCACTTAGGTGAGGACGGTGCTAACTATCCCAAGACATTCAACGGGTGGTAGTGTTTGGTGAGGTTTAAGGGTATGGATAGTGGCATATGTTTGGTTGTAAGGGTTTGACTTATCTTAAAACTCAAAGATAGTGAAAAACTTTATTTTAGAACGGAACGGAGGATTTTGTAGCTGCTCGTCTTCTATCGAATTTTCCTTGAGAAAGTGATACTTGAAGCACTCAGCTTTATTTGATTGAACTATTTTTCTTTCTTTTCTTTGATTTTCTACTTTTTATTTTTCTTTTCTTCTTCAGAACTTCTTTGCCAGAGAATTTCTAAGGATATTTTATGTTGATCCTTTCAGAAATCCTTTTCGGGATTATACTCTTTGATCTTGAACTTCAATTTCTTTTATCGTGCCAATTTTTCGCACTTTTAACTTTTTAGAGTATACAGAAGAGGAAGACTTTAGAGCATATTTGAAGAGGATGTTCCAAAAGATGTTTTTCACGACCTTAGAAATTCTAAGATAAGGTTTTGGGATTTTTGGTTAAGTGGGGGTTTAGTACGAGGGTTTTTACGAAATGAAAGGTTTAGGCTCAACAGGGTTTACTAGGCGGATCATCGATACTGAAAATAAGTATCGGAAGGGTTTTGGGCTTGAAGAGATATGTAAGAATTGGGTTTAAATCCTAAGGAATGTCAAGGTCATCTAGCTGCACCTATACCGCGTACGGTACACACCAATGTGGTCTTGAAACGTATGTCTGGAGCAAGTTCTAATTCAGAGATGCAAGCATCGGCACACACAAGAAATGAAAGTGAAGCATTAAAGATGAATGCTTTTAGGCTCAAGATACCTCTCTACAAAATAGGGTTGTATGTGCCTAGCCATGCTCCTTTCAGATTATTGTTTCTTGCTCGAGAAATTCCTATCTTATTTTCCCTATATTCCAGAATATCTTACTCATATTTCGAGAATGATTCTTTTCGAAAGTATTTAACTCAAAAACTTAGAGTTTAGTTTCATAATTTAACTCATAATTTTAAATTTTTGAAAAAATTTTTGAAAAATTTTATTTGAAAAAGTTCGTTTTTGGGGAAACATTTTCTGAGTAAATGCTATTTTGGACATAAAAATCGCCTAAAATTATCCAAGGTATTCTATACCTAGCTATCCCACACTTAGAGGAACATTGTCCCTAATGTTCTCTTGAGTTGAGTTTTTACTGGAGGTAAAATCCCACACTTAGAGTTTGAACATGTAAGAAAATGTTTCTTAAGTGTTAAATTTGGGTTTGAATCCCACACTTAGTGATAAGCTCAGGATAGGGTATAGAATATAACAAGCTAACAAGACAGAATATATGTGATCATGAAATGGATAGAGGGTTAAGAAACTCCCCAGATAACGTTTTGACGTTTTGAAGCTTATGAAATTTTGCAGGGAAGAGAGAGTCGAAGCGAGCTTTCTTCTGCATTCTTCTTGAAGGACAGCAAGCTTCATACGGGGTTATCCGGTGTCATGTATCCAACGTTATCAGAAATCAACTTCAATTCTTTTAAGTGGGGATCCTTATGGTGTAGAATCCCATACTTTAGGTTTTGAAGAAGTTGGAGTGATTTCGATAAGTGTTTGTGGTGTGGGGAGTGATCCCACACTTAGTTCTTTGAAGTGCTTAGATACAAGGAAGTTTTGAGAAGAACGAGGCCCTTCCATGAGATGTTGAATGTTCCGCAGTCTGCAAATATTGAAAGCTGGTTCGGGTTGCCTTTTGACTTCACGGATTTTCTTCATGAAAGTGCGTCATCTCGCCTTTTTCCACGTTCATACATCACAACATTTCTACTTATTTAACAGAAAGAAAATAAAAATAATAAGTAATAGCATAATGTAAATATGGATAGAGTGATCAACCAACTAGTGGCTGATACTAATAAGTTCCAAAAGTAAGGTTCAACAGTAGCCAAACAAACACAAGATAATAATAGTAATAATGTCTGAAAACCAAAGTCAAATGATGTAAATGGGGGAGAACTATGAGGCTGGGGATCCCTGGTCAGGTGCATCAGTATGCTGAGTAGGAGCTGGTGCTGCAGATGGTCCTGCGACTGACTGCTGGCCACTAGATACTCTCTGTCCCTGTTCTTCAGCATTGATCAGTTTGAGCTGAATCAATATGTCTCTGAGGGTGGCTGCTGGCAGTCTCATCGGATCAGTGTAGCCCCACTCTAGCAAAATAGCCGAAGTAACCCCTGCTTGCTCTAGTAAGGTCATGTAAGCCTGACGTAGCATGCTCTCTGTCGGTACAGCTGAGGAAGAGATCAGTCCCAAATTTAATAGCATCCCGGAAGTGTCAAAAGATACAGCATCCGTGCCCAAGTAGACTGTGTCAGCACGGTAAGATCCACTGGCGACTGGCTGGGCAGGATGAGAAATCACAGGTGCAGAAATCACTGGCTGGACTACTGGTATCTCGGTCTCAACTGACTGGACCTGCTCTGGTACTGGTGTGGTCCGGATAGCGGGTGAGGGTGTATGGGTGGTATGTGATGGGATGGATGTATGTGGTGGTGCTATGGCTGGTGGTGGTGGACCGCATCGGTACATGTAAGGCTCTGGGTCAGGAATACCAAGTTTCCTGGAAATCAACAGCTGATGGGAACGGCTAACCTGAAGAGCATGCAAAAGATAATACTGTGTCAGCGAGGTCACTGGATCTGTGTAGTGAACAGTAGCCTGAGCTGGTGGCTCGGCTGTCTCAGCTCCTCTATGCGGGACACTAGCATGAGTAGTAGGTGCTCGGGCTCTATCAGATGGGCCATCCTCAGTATCTGCAACAGGTGAGGATCCTCTAACACGCTTCCCAGGGAGACGACATCCTGGAATGATCTGTTTGGTGTTCTTCCATAGGCACTGTCTCTGCTCATCTACCTCAACAAGATGGATCAACTTGCAGTAGTCCAAGTTGAATGGAAAAGAACGAGAACAAACAGTAAACTCCTCAGTGTGGGCCTCAGTCAACAATCCCATACTATACAGCAATCTAGTAATAATCGACCCCATGAACATGTGCCTATCCATATCTGTCTCATCCCCAAGTCTCTCAGCGATCAAGAAAGCAACATTCAGATTCTTTCCTCCTATGATTGCTTCCATGAACTTCAACTTTTCGGCACTCACAGCACCACCCTCCTTCTTTCCAAATATAGAACATGCTAACAACTTGTGAAGGATGTGATGAACCGGCTTGATGAAAGTGGATGACTTAACACAGCTCCTAAAGTTTGATCCTGCTAAATCCATCCAAATATCCTTGTGGTTCCTGTTTGGTAGGCTGGAGATGTCTTGAACATTGTTTCTGAACCATGCAGAGTTGACCTGAGACTCTGTATATAAACCAAGGTACACTCCCAAGTCGGCAACTGAGATATGATGAATCTGTTCCTGAAACCTGAATGAAATCTTTCTTTTGTCGGATACGCTCATTTTTGGATTCAGCTGGTAAGTCATCATGAACTCTGTCACTACTTCTCGGTATGCATACTCATCTATATCGAAGAGACGGAGAAGGGCATTGTTCACTTGACCATCGGTCTCATACATCAACAAACTCTTCAACTCATCCCTGATCCCTAGCTTAATCATGTCTTTCCATACCACATACCGATTACTGCCTATCG
This sequence comes from Helichrysum umbraculigerum, assembly GCA_949592205.1. Taxonomy (NCBI): domain Eukaryota; kingdom Viridiplantae; phylum Streptophyta; class Magnoliopsida; order Asterales; family Asteraceae; genus Helichrysum; species Helichrysum umbraculigerum. Next base: position 66,067,816 of record CATIUR010000001.1, on the reverse strand, counting down.
GTCGCTGCAACCACTGGCGAATGAGTGACCTATTCTTTGAAGATTTGGCCAAGTAGCTGAGTGAAGGTGGGCAATTTTCCATCTGTGATAAAAGACAAGAAAAGATTAGACCAAAACCGTGATATATTAATGGATATGCTAAAGTACTTCCAAATTTTCAGAAAAAATTGGAAATGTAGGCTTTAGAAATGGGCATATCCAGAAATTTTAAAATTGCTAAACCTAACCGCAACCAATCACAAATCACCAATTTCTTATTAGCTTATGTCTAATCAAGGGAAAGTGGCACAAAGCTTCAAGTTCCTAGCATAATCAAAGCAAGTCAACAAGGTACCTAACTTAATTATCCCAAGCACTAAAAACTTAAATACTTCATGTTTATGGTTAATCAATCTAAATGAGCTTAATACTTTGGATAATTCCAAGGTCATATAATTACCTCAGGTAAATCAATTAATCATAAAAGGGCATATTACCAATCAAGTATGCAATCCAATATTCCCCAATTTCCAAAAGACATAAAGCTTTATTTACATGATTTCAAGCAAAGAATGGTAGTAAACTTATTTGACAAAATGGTAGTTTTTAGAAAATGGCGTTTTTGTTGGTTTCATTTCAAAGTCATACACTTTATTAATTAAAGTGATAAACTTTAAAAAATGATTAAATGAACCGAAGCTTGTTTTGATAATCTTGTAAGCTTTTTAAGTTTAGAAAAGTCATAAACATGGTTTAAGAATAAAAGTTTTAAGTAAAAATGATGTTTATGGTGATTTTATAAAAAATGAGCTTACTTTAATTACCAAAAACTAGCTTAACCATTTTCTAATCGCAAATGATCAATCAAAACATGTTAACCTATCATATTTAAGCATAACTCAATCAACAAAAGTCAACATAAGTAATTAATCAACCAAAAAGTCAAACTAGCCATAGTTCATCCAAAAAGTTAACACTTTAATCTCCAATCTTGCAATTAAGCCAACAAATCACTAGATTAAGCTTGTAATCATGTTAAGCATCAAGATAAGCATGAAATAACACTAAAGATTGCAACTTTTAACCATGAAATCTATGAAAATGAGTTACAAGCCCTAATTTTTAAAGTTTCATGAAAATCACAAAATTAGGTCAAGAATTACCTTAAACTTGATGTAGTGATGTTGTGGATGCAAGAAATGGTTGAGTAATGGAGATTTGGTGGTGATGGGGTGTAGGCCGATGGTGGGGGTAAGGGGGAGAGGAAGAAGATGAAGTTTTGAATGATTTTGTCTTATGTGGTGGCTAAAAATCCCTTTTATACCCTTTCACACGCACGCGATTTAAAATTTGCGAAAGATACGAAACATACAAGTAAAATTTTAAAGTTTAAAATTTTAAATAAAATAATTTTAAAAAGTATGTTCGTAATTTTCTGAATCTTTATGCGCAGTCTGAAAAAGATATTGCGAATCGTACGCGAAATCGTATACGTTTTTATTTAAAACAAGACAATCTTTTTGTGTTCTTTAAAATTCAAGACAAATTCTAATTTAATTTTTCAAAATTTAAAAATAAACTTTTTCGAACTTTCTGAAAATGTCTGAAATTCGTTACTGTGTTGCGCGAATTTGAATTTTAAAAGAACGTTTTCTTGTGTTTTTAAATGCAAGCTTTTAAATTTAATAATTAACCACTAATATTACTTATCCTAAATAGTTAAAATAAAACTAAATTAACTAAAGTTTGGGTTGCCTCCCAAAAAGCGCTTGGTTAGAGTCGGTAGCTCGACTTTTGGACAAATTTATTGAGTATTGCCCAAGAGCAATTGTTTAAGTGAATTTGGTGCTCTTGGTTGAGGGAAAGTGTAGCGAGGAATAAAATCACAAGTGAGAATCTTAATGACAGAATCAACTAGGTCTGCGGGATGTAACGAGAATCGTTCGTGTTCAGTGAGAAACATACGTTCCTTCTTGCCTAAATCTAGAAGATTATCAATAAACTTGTTAAATTCCTTTCTAACTTTCTTAGGGTTTGAAATTCCGTTTCGTGATCCGTCATCTATATTGTTCAAGTCATGAAGAAGCATTCCTAGGGTTTGTTGAAATTTCCATTCTTCTCTCGAATCGGGATCTCCGGTGGTAGTGTGAACTGGCTCCGTGATTCGATTAAAGATGTTTGTGAAACAGTGAAAGGAAATTTTGACTGAGCAAATAACAAAGTGAGTGAGACGTTAATATCCTTCCTTCCAGCAAAGAAAGCAGCTTCCATGTTATCGTTGGTGGCTCCAGGGAATATCTCTAACAACTTGTTGATCATATAAGTAGCGGGGTCAACGAAAAATGGAATTTTATCAGAAATGACGAGAGATATAGCGGGATCTTTGCTGATCCAGAACTTAAGCTCATAAATCATAGCCGCAACATAACGATTAATTAGGGTTTTGGAGACCGGTTGATAATCGGTGCAGGCGAATAGGTCCATTAGTAGGTCTATTTCTGATTTAAGCTTTAGTTCTTGGTCTCGATAATGTGTGAAGATACCTTCCTCCTTTTGATTTGGAAGATGGTGGAGAATACCAACCTGTTTCTTTATCCTACGAGTGACTTCTCTTTGTTCAACTGAAAAAGGAAAGTCAGACGTTTTGAGTTGTCTGGCAAATGCCCGACAAACATCCAATCTCCTATCTGGATCAAAAGAGTTACCTACGTAGCGGATATTTTCTTCAGGTTTGATTGGTAAAGTCCTATCAACAACACGATAGATGGTGTACTCAGGTTTGGGTACGAGGTTCAAAAAGATAGGTGATTTTGGAGGGTATTCGTAAACTTCTTCGTCCCAGGGTGGAAGACGTTCTTCAATGGGTGGAAAACGAAAGGGTTGAAGATGTTCAGAGTTACTCTCGACAAAACCAGATGAAATAGGGAATTGAAAGAAGTTTTCTAAGGAATATGAAATCTTAGGAGCAGGTATAACCTGATAGCTTAGAATGCTAGATGCAGAAGTTGAGATCTTCTGATGAGAATCATGGGTTCCTAAGTCAAGGTCTAAGAATTGCCCTATGGTTCTAGATTCATCGTCTGAATTAGCGGAGATAACTTCGGAAGAGGATAAAGATGAAGAGTAGACGTCAGATTCCAACTCTTGTTCTAAGCAGGCGAAGAACTCAGCGTCATCCATGGCCATCATTTCTTCGGACTTCTTGAGGGCGAGTGGAGAAATGGGGCTAGACGGAAATGAATCATAGAAAGAAGTTTTTGTATTTTTCATTTTTTAATTAAACTATCTAAATTATTCTAAAGAAAGCAAATAACTACCAACTAAGTTTGAGAAAACCTAATTGGAAAGGATATCCTAAAAGCTAGAATATCTAAGGCGGCTTCAAATCGTAACGCTCTACGATCCCCGGCAGCGGCGCCAAAAACTTGTCGCAGCCCCTATCGGTAAGTCGGATTTGACTCCGGTCGTTGTTCCAACAGCAACAGAAGCGGCGGACAGTGAGTTTTAAATTTATATGAGCTGGGGCTCAAACTATAAGTACTACCTACCTTGGGAGCAAGCAGTAAGTATAACTCGAGGTCGTTCTTAAATCGGAGCGAATTGAAATAAAGCGGGTCACCAAAGATTATGGTCGCAATTAGGATGGGGGTAGGTAGATAGATTTTGGAAGGTTTTGTTTTATAATTATCCTAAATGCAGAAAAGTAAATAACGAGAAATGAAATTAGGGTTTAAGCAGACAGGTAGAGATGTGATTGCTGAAACTTGGATACTAGGGTTTCGGGATGATGTTCATTATAAAATTGATTGGAGATTTACCAGATAAAGAGTAGACATACTTTCGGTGTAAACACTAGGACCCTACGTTCAGGTGAAACCCTAGAAACATATGTCACCGGAATCCTAGGTTATCATGATTCTGATCAGATCGGGCTGTTTTCAAACCCTCCTGAGCCTTTGCTTAACTAAGACAAAGTCACCCTAAATGTTATAGGGATCAGGCATAAGGCAACAGACCGCAATTGTATTTACTGACCTTTCTTAACACCTAATCGTCTATTTACTTTTATTATAGCAAATACTGATTGTATCCTGTGTATGTTAAACTATTGGTGTGATTAGGGTTTTGCATGTCTAGGTATATGATTGACACTACCCTGTATTGTTTCTATTGAAGCACCTACTTAACCATCATAAATATAGACCCTCCTTTACAATCAGGCGTTCATCCCTAGGAATAATCACGGTGTACAGGGCGATTAGGCATTTTCACAGTGTTCCAAACCCTAGATGTACTGACGGTGTACTGGGCATTTAAGCATTTCCACAGTGTTCCAGATCTTAGGTGTACTAACGGTGTACAGTGCAACAAGCATTTCCACAGCTTTGATTCCTAGACCACAGTTCTAGAAGGATCACTTCTAGGTAATTCACGATGAAACAATCCATGGCATTTCCTTAGCTTCCACGTATTTGTACTCCACACGAGGTGTTTCCAACGCTATACGAAGTACCGTGCCTTTTTAAAGGAAAGTTCATAGTTTCATACTGTAACTGGAGATAACTGTATATTCATAGTATTAGGGTTGATCAGATCCTATCCTAGGGCAACAGTCACGTGAAAGTCTGGAAAGGGTGATGAGAGACTAGATCTATATTCAGGATAAGCTTAACCAGATACACAGCATAACAATTTCCAATCGTATAAATGAAACATTAATTTAACATCATCCCTACTCCTAATATCTACATTTCAACAATCACAATATTAAACTACTCTATAAACATGGCAATATGCAGAATACAAACTGAAATAACATAAAGCACAAGCATTATAACAGTAAGTAAAGTTTAGATATCACCGGGAATACAGCAGCGTAATACTGAGGATTACAAATAGTCCGAACTTGAAAAAACTCCTTACAACAAGATTACCTAGCTAAAACTTCCTCTAGACTCGAACCATAAGCTCAACCCAAACCTTTCTCCTCTAACTCCTAAGAGTAGTGCTAGAGAGAGAAAGTTAGAGAGAGAAAGTGAAAGAAAATGAGAGAAATGAAAATGAGAGAAATGTGAGAGTGTGTGAATGTGTTAAGGTGTGTAAAATGAGGAGGTGGGTATCCCTATTTATAGGCAAAGCTCAAAATCACACGTACAACTCGCGAAACAGCACGTACAAGCAAACGAAGCACGATACGGGGGCAGGGGGGCCGTATACGGCCTTGGTAGGGCCGTATACGGCGTGTACATGGCAGTATACGGTCTCTGTGGGGCCGTATACGGTTCCCAGGGCCGTATACGGTGTCTGTCTGATTTAGTTCGTTGCTTAAAACGCGCGTATCTCCTTCGTTATGCGTCCGTTTGACCTGATTCTTTCGCCTGTGTCTTCGTAATTCCGTTACGCTTCTAATGATTCCAACTTCACTGAAATTAGATGTGTATAGCTCAAGCATAGCCGAAATGACTTTATAGGGTCTGATACTGCTCACTCTTCTCCGTTCTTTATCCGATTTGCATGATTCTTGATTTTCCCGTCTCGATTTTACCTGTTTTATCATATGATGAAGTTAGAATGTGATCTATATAAGGTAAATGAGGCCGGCGGATTTTGTGCACGTTTATTCGCCCTGATTTGCTTGTTATTTGGACGTTTTAGGTGATTTTTGCAGCAACGCCTATATTTAGACTACTTTAGTGAATTTTAGTAAATAATGATCATTTTGGAATGTTTTCACTAAAGTTACGTCCAAAAAGTGCGGAATATTGCCCTTAAAAACATGACTATTTGAGTCACATCAAAGATGCATCACCTTCTATAAACACTAGCGAACATCAACTTGGAGGGGAAAGTATTCAAAGTGTTGAACCTCAAGTCGATGTTGTTCCAATTCGTACTCAAGTCGATGTTGTTCCAATTCGTAGGTCCGCAAGGACAATATGTGTTCCGAAAAGTTGTGTCTAAATGTAGAAACTGAGGAACATATGTTAGAGGATCTTAATGAACCTCCTAATTTCAAAGCTGCATTATTAGATCAAAATCTGAAAAATGGCTTGAAGCTACGAATGTGGATGAGAATGTACACACTTATAGCTCGTCTTGTAGCGAAGGGTTATACTCAAATCTACGGAGTTGACTATGATGAAACCTTCTCTCATGTAGTGGACATTAGGGCTATTAGGATTCTCTTAGCCATAGCAGCGTACTATGACTATGAGATTTGGCAAATGGATGTCAAGACTGCCTTCTTAAATGGTTATCTAGACGAAGAGGTCTATATGGATCAACCTAAAGGTTTTATTGATCCAAAACATTTCAGCAAAGTATGCAACCTTCAAAGGTCCATTTATGGACTTAAGCAAGTATCAAGGAGCTGGAATAAGAGGTTTGATGAGGAAATCAAAAGGTTTGAATTTACTCAAAACCCTGATAAGCCATGTGTATATCAAAAAGCTAGTGGGAGTAATGTTAATTCCTTGTCTTATATGTTATGGACATATTGATCATAGGAAATCACATTCCAATGTTACAAGATGTAAAATCCTACCTTGGAAAGTGTTTTGCTATGAAAGACTTAGAGAATCAACATTCATACTTGGAATCAAGATCTATAGAGATAGAACTAAGCGGTTAATTAAACTAAGTCAAAGTGCTTATATTGATAAGATCTTAAAGAGATTTAAGATGAGGAATTCTAAATGTGGAAATGTACCAATGTTAGAAAGACTTGACATAAATAGCAAATAGTGTGCTTCTACACCTGTTGAGGTGGAGCGTATGCAAAGGGTTCCTTATGCTTCGGATGTTGGATCTATTACGTATACGGTTAGATACACTAGACCTGATGTGGCGTTCGCACAGAACATAGCCAGCCGTTTTCAACAGAATCCAGGTGAATGTCACTGGAATGCTGTGAAAAATATTCTTAAGTACCTGAGGGCTACTAAAGATACGTTCCTTGTTTATGGTGGAAATCCTGAAGCAAAGCTCAAAGTGACTGGTTACTGTGATGCTGGATTTCAGACCGATAGAGATGATATTAAATCTCAGACAGGATATGTCTTCATCTTGAATGGAGATGAAATGGAAAGGGTTCCTTATGAAGCAATCAAAACCTGCCATGTCTGCAACTGAACCTGAGTACATAGCATCTTTGGAAGCTGCGAATGAAAATTGTCTGATTTATTTATGGGCTAGGCGTGGTGACCACAAATAAAAAACTCCATAGAGTTATACTGCAATAACTCAAGAGCATTTTTAATTGATGATGAACCTGGAGTTCAGAATGGGGCCAGACATTATCCTATAAGATATCACTATATTCGAGAGCAGATCGAAATAGGTGACATCAAATCTACTCAAAGTTCACACAGATAATAATCTAGCTGATCCGTTTACGAGGGCTTTACCTAAGGGAAAGCTTAATCAACATGCCGAGGGCATAGGACTTCGTATGGCTAGTTATCTCATGTAAATATGTGTTTTAGTATTTGGATAAAGGATGTTAAACAATTATTATCCAATAAATGAATTAAAGTACCTGGTATGTTTGTTTTCATTTGATAATTAATTGTATCATATATTTGCATGTTTAATCCTTGAATAATTTATTATTATTCTAAACTGTCCAATGTCAATTGACTATATGGGAATATAGTCAAACTAAGACATATCTGAGTGATTGGTCAGAAAGGGTCTCACTAAAGTCACATGATATTCATACAGATGCATATCGGATTCCCCAAATTATCGAATTATTACTTTATGGATCGTCGTCATTAAGGAATATTCGAAAATGATTATTTACTGAATCCTTAGACTTGAGATGCAAGTAGGTTCAGCGTGTATGGATTGCATCTTCTTGATATGGTTCTAACTATTCGTAAATGATAGTTATACATGACTATTTTCAGAAGTGTAGTGAAATGCATGACTGACACGTGCAGTCAATATAGAATTTGTTCCTTCAATACATTATTGAAGAATGATACTTCTAGGCCGCTCATTAGGTATTAATCAGATGTGTGTATGGCCATACCAAAATGAAATCTAGATATGTCTCGATTCATTTTGTAATCTTGATTAATTACATGAAATGAGAAATAGAACAGTTAAATCATGAAATGACATTAACCATATTCATGATTAACACCAGTATCTGAAACAAAGGGATTGTAAATGATGAAATCATTATCTGAGACTTTATGAAACGAAACTCAGAAATTTCTGGGAACATTGAAGTGTTGCTAGACGCTAACAAATGTTATTGCTTAAGACATGTCCAAGTGGGAGCTGTTGGTATATATGTACACGACTTAAGCATGCCCGAAAATTAATGAGCCTATGGGGGGTGCGCACTTAATCATTTAGACACGATTAATAATTAATAATATATTAATTATTATACACATTTAATATAAACTAAACTTGAGGGACTTAAATGTTAAGTGAATAAAACTTGTATTGGGTTTGTATTGGGTTTTATATGGGTCGGTTTTTAGGTCTCCATATACAACTCAAATACTTAATTAAAACCTATAAATACAAGGTTAAGTTAGGGTTATTGGTATCCGAATACACATACAATACCCTAATAATTAAACTCCCTTTTTGTCCTCCCTTTTGAGCCGTCGACTAAGAAAACCAAATGGTTTTATTTTGTTTGACTTTTTCGTTCAAAAGAAAGGAAAAGCATAGACAAAGTTTTTAGTTTATTATAACTTGTGTAGTTCGACTAGCATCGTTATCGTGTTGTGAAGGTGGTGTGCGTGCAACCCTAGAGGGTTTTACCATTAGTGAAACCTATTCGTTTTACTAAACGATTATTTGGAGCTAGCTAAAAGGTACACGTTTTCTATCTTAACTAATTATAAATACGTGTTTATTCGCTTCCGCAATTGTATGACAATTTGTTATAGTTATTTGCTATATTCTAACACAAGGTTCATACTTGCCACTCCTATGATTAATTAATATCGGAAGATATTTCTCTGTTTTAAATGGAAGAATACCTACTATAATGATTTTATTCATCATGTGGACATATTTCAGTTTGCGATGCCTCTGTGACGTACTCTTGTTGATTCTGACTTTTCAATGGTCAGTTGTGTCCGAAAGATAAAATATACAAATAAAAGAGTAGTAAGAGAATTGTCTATATGTTTTGCATTTTGCATTGAACTGAAGTTCTACATGAATATGGTGAATGCATAATCATGCATGCTGGTTCCATCTATAATTTTGTTGGGTTGATGCCTTATAGTAATGTAACTCAAATCTGAAGATTTGGCATCTTCAGACTTCAATAGACTTTAATCTTTCTGTTCTTGCAGGTATATCTGTATGGGGCTCAGGTTACATCTTGGAAAAATTCACAAGGAGAAGAGTTGCTTTTTCTCAGTAAGAAGGTACCATTACTTTTAATACTCCTATATATATTGGTTTATGTGGTGGGACCACTGGTGCTCTGAAATTATTTTTTCTTTTGACACTTGGCATTAATTGGGAAAGACTGGCACTTTATTGTTTCTGGTTTCTATACGTCTGCGTTATCCCAGTGGTTGAATCTACGATTGCATGTTATGACCTGTTCAAGTTTGCATGTAGTAGGACTTCAAAACCTTAGACTCTTAGAGGCCTAACATGGTTTTAATGCATGAGACATAGATTTAGTGCCTTTCCAGGTTACAATTTGATAAATCTATCCTATCTTTTATTAGTGTGGGAGGGTAGAAGGTTATTGCGCCCTCAAAATTTGGAGACTGTTGGTGACAGAGTGATTAACTTCTTTTCAGATGTCATGATTGTCGTTGGTGCAGACTGATAGTTTTTTTCATCATAGGGTGTCCAGTTTTCTTTTGTTATGCTTATCATATCTATGGAGATTTGGAGGGGTTTATTCTTCTGTTGGTTATAGTTATATACTTTGAATGACTCCAGACTCTTTGTACCTTGCTGTCTTCCTCGAAAGTTCAAAAATGTATATGTTTTGCAGGCAATCTTTAAGCCTTTTAACGCAATACGTGGGGGCATTCCTATATGCTTTCCTCAAGTATGCGTCTCTATCGTTTTATTGTTTATTTCACTGTTCTTTTCTTTGTTCTAGTCATGGATACTTGCTTTTTTGGTGCAGTACTCGAAGGCAGGCTACGTAGAACCATCACATGGATTTGCTAGAAACAGACTTTGGAAAGAAGACCTCGACCCCCCTCCTTTACCCGAAATCACCAGTAGAGCTTTTGTTAATCTGTTACTTCTGCCCACTTATGTGGATGTGCAAATGTGACCTAACTGGTATGTGTAATTGAAGTTCCGAGCTGTTAATTCTACCAGAGATACTGATTAGAATGCTCATTAATTCTTAGCAACCAACTTTTTCTAGCTTCAACTTTCTCATGGACAATTTTTTATCCATTGTGTCATTTGTAGTTTTGAGTATCGACTCAGGGTTTCTCTGGAACATGGAGGAAAATTAAAGGGGACGTCTCGGATCAAGAATGTTGATCAAAAGCAATTTACATTCACGTTTGCGTATCACAACTACTTTTCTGTGTCAGATATTGAGTAAGTTGGCTTTACACATTTCAACTGATATCCTTTGACAAATAGAAACTGAGGGTATTTGGATATTATAATATACTTGTCTATTGTTCAATTTTGTTGCAAATTCTATTCATTATCAAGATAAGATTTCAAGTTTTCTTTATTTATGTCTCATGCTAAATTGTTCCCTGGCAGACTATATAAATACAAACTGTTATCAAACAAATAACATAAACAAAGTCATGCTATTATTTGGTCCTGTTTTGCGCACTTCCACTAATCTTTCTATTTATCCCTCCAGTGATGTTAGAGTGGAAGATTTGATTGGTCGCTATTACCTTGACAACTTGAATAACAGGGAAAGACTTACAGAGCAAGAGGATGTGAAGTTTGAATCAGAGGTATTGTATTACCTCGTCTTTAACTTCCGTTTCTTTCCTATGGGTTAGGCTTATGTAGCATCTACATGTTTTCCCAGGTTGACAAGATATTTCTCGAGACTCCTACAGAGATTAAAATCATGGATCATGGGAAGAGAACAACATACATCATTCGGAAAGATAATAGACTTCCTGATGCTGGTGATTAAGATTTTGCATTTCTGCTTAAGGTTCTTAATCTCCTAAAAATAAAACTTATCCATGACATACTTTGGTTTTAGTAGAAACTTCATAATCTGAAAAATTAAAGACTATTCTTCCTGTGCATTTGTATATGCTTAGCATCATAGCCTTCCTTATTTCATGTCATGTATTTGCAATTAGAGGTGTGTTTATGTTCTGACCTAATAACGATGTTTAGTGGTGTGGAATCCGTGGAAAAAGAAAGCAAACAAAATGACTGATTTTGGTAAAGATGAGTACAATCGTATGGTATGTGTGGCACCAGCTGCAATAGAAAAGCCTATCACTTTGAAGCCTGGTGAGCAATGGGAAGTGACACAAGAACTATCTTTTGTCAAGGGTACAGGTATGCTTGCTGATTCCAACTCATTTATAGTTAAGAAGATTGTTACGTATGCCAGGTTTAGAAATAGTTATATACGTTTGAAGGTTGCTGTAATTCTACCAATTATTCAACGCAAACATGAATATGAGGTGAGTGATAAGGATCCACCATTGAAAGTGTACTCAAGAAGGAAAGATAGAGTCACAGATGCAAAAGTGGGACAGTTGTATTCTATCTTTGGAAACTTGCTAAATCCTCTTGGTCAAATCACTGAATGATTTTATGCAATCAATTTAATTAATATTTATCCAGGAAATTAGGGTGTAGAATCCTGCCATTTCTACCCTTAATTCTAGTATTTGATTAGTATAAATAAATGGCTAGTTTTATGTCTAGGCATTGAGAATTATCTTTTGATTTCCTTGTTCCTGTAATCGGAGACCTTGCCCCTCTCTAATCGGGCCCTTATCCCTTATTTCTAATAAAATTCAGTCAATTTTCATCTTCATCAATTCTGTATCTATCATTTTGGTTCCATTGCTGGGAAACGAAACATGGTGACCACCCGGAATAGCGACAGCAGCAATCCCCCTGATCCCATTGCCGCTCAATTAGCTGCAATAGCAGAAAAATTGGAGGCAATCGACACGATGAGAGAAGATATAGCAGTTTTGAAGGAAGGAGAACGATCTAAAGGAAGCAAGAATGGCGAGGGGGAAAGTTCTTGGAGTTGGACAGATGAACATACCCTATAACAAAATTGATTTCCCGATTTTTAGTAGCGGAGACCCTCGTGGTTGGCTGCTGAAAGCCGAGAAATACTTTAGGTATTATCACATACCGGATGATGAGAAGGTAGAGATAGCTTCGATGCACTTAGAAGGGGATGCCTTGGACCTCTATTCATGGCTCTCTGACGATCATCCGATCACTTTTTGGGAATAATTGGTCCAAGCGTTTACCAGAAACTTTGGCCCTGCAGAATTCCAGAACCCGGACGAGTTTCTTTGTAGTATTAAACAAACGGGTTCAGTTCAAGAATACAGGCAGGAGTTCGCTAAGAGATCCTCTCGGGTCTCAAATTGGCCTGATCATTGTCTCTTAGGGGTGTTCTTGAATGGACTTAAAGATGAATTGAAATCCGATGTAAGGATCCACAAGCCACGTACAGTGTACAGTGCAATGAGCCTTGCCTTGGAGTTTGAATCTAAACTCTCCTCTAACCGACCAGGAAAAAGTACTTCTTTGACTCCAAGTTCAAAAAGTACACAATCAGATTCCAAATCAACACACTCTACCTCAGTTCCAACATCAACCCAACCAAAAATCATTCCCCGGATATCAAATACAGAAAAACAAAACCGATTTTTAAAAGGAGAATGCTATAGATGCGGCGACAAATATGGACCAGGTCATCGATGTAAAACCGGTACCCTGAAGGTATTAGAAGCGGAGGAGGATATGGAGGAATCACCTGTAACACAACTCCATAATCCCGATTCTGACCAAGAAGAAACGGCCGAAATCAGTTTGCATGCTATCTTAGGGAAACCACACCCTACTACAATGAAGGTCCGAGGTAAGCTTCATTCTACTGAAGTTCTAATTTTAATTGATGGTGGCTCTACACATAATTTCATTTCAGATTTTTTGGCCAACGAACTCAAACTGATCTCTGAATCAGTGGAACCGTTTGGTGTCCAAATTGGTAACGGGGATGTAATTCGGTGCAGCCACATTTGTAAAAATCTCCCTGTACAGGTCAATGAGCTTAAGATCACTCAAGACTTTCATCCCTTTTCTCTTGGTGGGGCTGATTTAGTATTGGGTATCCAATGGTTAGCCACACTAGGTACGGTCCAAGCTAACTGGAAAGAGTTGTTTATGATCTTTAAAATCGACGGGAAACAATACAAATTACAAGGTATTGCATCCGGGCCTCAAAAATCATCTAGTTTTCAACACCTAGCCATTGATCCAGAAACTCGGCCATGTATACCAGACCTGCTTCAGCCTATTGTTACACAATACATGGCTGTTTTTGAAGAACCTAAAGACTTACCCCCTGTTAGATCACAAGATCATTCAATCCCACTCTTACCAAACTCAACCCCACCCAATATCCGCCCTTATCGCTACCCTCACTCCCAAAAAGCTGAGATAGAAAAACAGGTGAAACAATTGATGGCAGCAGGCTTTATACAACCGAGCACAAGTCCTTTCTCAAGCCCAATTTTGTTAGTGAAGAAGAAGGACAATACGTGGCGAATGTGTGTCGATTATCGGGATCTCAACAAGATAACTATAGCTGATAAATACCCGATACCTAATATTGACGAGTTACTTGATGAATTGTATGGAGCTACGGTGTTCTCAAAACTTGATTTGCGATCGGGTTATTATCAAATCCGAGTGGTAACCCCGGATATTGAAAAGACAGCTGTCACACCCCAAAAATCCATAATTGTGTTTATTTAATGTTTAGCGGAAGCAAGTTATAATTAGCGGAAGCATCTTGTGTAAACAGTTTAACAGCGGGGGTGCTAACGTTACAATGGTGCATTCACTGTATCAGAGCATATGATCATACAGAACATAATATATTAAGGATGCCAGTTTAAACAGTTGTTACAAAAGTAGCACGACTATGTAAGTCGTACAGTGATAATAGAGTTTATAACATTTAAGTTTTTTTTACAATACATATGTTAAGATAAGATTTCATGAGTATAACTGCAATGTCTGCAGTAATACAGAGGAAATCCTCAAAAGCTGTCCCAAAATATATGGCATCCTAAGTAGTCTAGGGTTGTCCATCCTAAATGCATGCGATTCTTACTTACGTAGCGAATTTCCTGTAAAACATAGAAAGAAAGTCGTCAACAAATAGGTTGAGTGAATTCACAGGTTTTGTATAAAAGTAAGGCATGTTAAACCATTTATGTTTAGGTTATTGACTTGTTATTCAATAAATAAATGTTTGCAGGTTTTGAAATTTATAAGATTGTAGGGATAGTTACCCTATAATATAGTTTTATGTGGGTTGTTACCCAAAATGTATGTCTGGTGTTTCACCAGTATATAAATATAACCAGTAAGTATACCGGTATAAAACAGTTGTAGGATACGTTCATCCTAAATAATATGTGGGAAATACTTAGAGTATAATCCCCTGAAAGGTGAGCTAAACCTCGCAGGTTAAAGTAACGCGACCTAACCCTATAACCAAACCACAACCAAAACTTATGTTGTTTGCCTGAAGGACAATTAAGTATACGCTCCATCCATAGGAGGGTCGTCACGGCAATAGTACTATTCGTATACTCAGTGGCTAGAGTCACCTAGCTAATGGTTATAGTCTGCATGACATAAGGGCTTTTCATGCATACATTGGGAGTCTGGGTCCGTACTAGGATTTGTTGTCTAATTCCCAAAATAGCTGTGAAATAATATTTCATGTCAAACAGTTGTATAAAGCAATTAAAGCATTTATATAATTTGCTGCATGTGTTTAGCATGCAGTTTCTATGTTTACACCCCTATGTTTAAAAGCATAAAACATTTGCAAAGTAGGGGCTGTGAACTCACGGTAGTTTGCTCGGTATGAATGCTAGCAGCCGACGGATAATTGCCCAAGGTGTGTTAACCTATATACAATAAATGTATTATCATAAGTACGTTTGATTTGTTTAATCAACTTATGTTAACAGTTTGTTTGTTTTAAAGAAGCTGTTGATTTCTTAATAATATAAGTTGTTGGATTTGTTGGTGACATTGCGTTGAAATGTTGTTATTGTTTCTTACATCATATACTTTGTTAAGTATATATATATATATATATATATATATATATATATATATATATATATATATATGTGTGTGTGTGTGTGTCATAGTTATCTCATTGTCGTCGTACATATATATATAATTGTCATACATATGTATGTGAGTAATTATGCTTGTTGTATAATATAAATCGTACGTTTGTTAAACGTGTAATTCGTGTGTATATATATGTAAATATATAGTTACAAGTGTCATATATATATATATATATATATATATATATATATATATATATATATATATATATATATATATATATATTTAACCATTACGTTGTTTGCGTATATAAAATATATATAGGTTTTCATTTGTTAAGAAAACGTATAATCGTGAATATAATTCAAGAGTCGTTTGTGTCTATATATAACATACGTTCTCTTATATATTTATATATATTGTAATACGTTGTTTACGTACTTAAAACATTATAAGTTTTATTTATTATAAAACTTGTTAACATATTTATTCCGTTTGTAAAATAAATATCATTTGTTTTTAATATCGTCACGTTTGTTTAATAAGTTTTGAATGTCTCGATATTGTAATTGTATCCAAAGTTGCATATTATATAGTCCGTATATATATATATATGTGTGTGTGTGTGTGTGTGTCGTTTGTTCGTACAAGTTAGTTGGTCCAATTTCCGTGTCCAATAGTTTGTCCCGTGTTTATGTAATCCATGGGTTATTATGTCTCGGTAATGACTCGTACCAATTATAATCGTTAACGGAATCATTTAAAGTTTAAAAGTCCAAGTCAGAGTGTTGACCAAGGGTGGTGATCCGCCGGATCAACCCATTGAGCCGCCGGATCGGGCTCCATTTATTGTGATCCATCGGATCAATATAGTTTTTATGTGTTATGCACCTAGTTTTGCCATTATGCACCTAGTTTTGCCATTATGCACCTAGTTTTGCCATTATGCACCTAGTTTATATTGGGATATGCCGGATCGTTTAGGGATCCGCCGGATCCTTGTGGTTTTCACTTGATCCGTCGCTTCGTTATAATGCAAATAGGCGTGTTTTAGCTTGGGATCCGCTTGATCATGTCAAAATGAAAGGATCCGCCGGATCGTGTATGTTTTGCAGGTTCTGCTCGAACAGAACATTATAATACTTAATAATTTTTAGTTTCAATCCTTTGTCTTACATTATCAATCATCTATATCATTATCATATTACATAATAACCAGTTTTTATATGTCGATTTCACCTTCAAGAGTTTGGTTTCATCACTTTTATTTCAAGAACACCAACTTGTTTAATCATTAAATTTTGGTGTTATAAACATGGATTATGATATATAATCATATAAAAAAAACGAAATCGAAGTAAGAGATTCAAGGAAATGATTTTTCTTACAAAGTGAAGAAGAAATAAAGATGGCGATGATGAAGATGATGCTGCTACTGTTGCTCTACTCTTGCTGTCCCTGTTACTTTGCTTGGTTTCCAGGAAGAAGAAGAACAGAGAAGAGAATAGGTAGATGATGAAAATTATTGAAGTGTTTGTGTCTGTGTGTATACGAGAGGAGGGAACCAGAAATATAAAAATATGAAACGGTATGGTAATATACAGCGTCCGGTCTCACCAATAATTGAGGTTTGGTGGTTATATTTGACCCGTTAATTTCGAGTACGGGTATAATTATTGCAATATAAAATATAACATTTTATATTTTTATTTTGTAGATGCTCTCCTGGTTCGTTATATAAATTTAGAATAATGAGGTTGTCATTATTTTTGATAGTTGTACATGTTTGTACATTTTACTGCGCGCAGTTAATTGGGCGCCAAATTTCAGTTAAATTACGGATTCATATTTTGAGGTATTGTTCTAAACACTTCCAAACGAATGAGAAAATTGGAATTTTTATGATTCGACTTTTTATGTGCGTTTTAGAATTGTTTCTGTTCGATTATAATACATTTTATGTTAAACGTATATTTAATTTGTTCTATCTATATGTTATAGATGTATACATACTCGTAATTAATAATTGAAATATAAATTATTTTTGTGTTACGAATTTTTGTTATATATTTTTGTCGGGTTCGTTCCGATACGTTTGTACATAACTTTAAATAGCTACGTATTAAGTAATACTTTTTGTTTTAAAAGTACTGGGCTTGCTAGGCTTACATCACGACAAAAAGTTTTGTTAAAACTTAACCAGGAAATTAGCGTAAGAATGCAACATGCTTAAGGTTAATCAATACCTAATTTGGAGAGTAGTCACAACAGCTTTTCGGACCCATTCGGGTCACTACGAGTTTAAGGTTATGCCTTTCGGCTTAACTAATGCTCCTTCCACATTTCAGGCTGTTATGAACGATTTATTTCGTCCTTATTTACGACGTTTTATACTTGTGTTCTTTGATGACATTTTAATTTACAGTTCAAGTATGGAGCAGCACAAGTCTCACCTAGAACATGTCTTGAAATTGCTGCATGACAACCAATTCTTTGCCAAATTACCAAAGTGTTGTTTTGGGCAAGAACAGGTTCTGTTTTTGGGACATGTAATCAGTTCGGAAGGAGTTAGTGTGGAGGAAGAAAAGATTTCAGCAGTAAAGTCGTGGCCCATTCCATCAACAGTAAAAGAGGTGAGAGGTTTCCTTGGGTTAACCGGCTATTATAGGCATTTTGTCCGTAATTATGGACTTATAGCCCAACCGCTTACTGCATTGACCAAAAAGGATGGGTTTCTTTGGTCGGAGGCAGCCCTTAAGGCCTTTAATGACCTGAAACAGGCACTGCTGACAGCACCTATATTGAGGTTACCGGACTTCTCTAAACCCTTTGTTATAGTGTGATGCATCATCAGATGGGATCGGAGCGATACTATCACAAGAGGACCATCCCGTGGCTTATTTCAGTAAAGGGTTTTCCCTATCTAATCGCTTTAAATCGGCTTACGACAGGGAGCTGCTGGCATTAGTCCTCGCGGTCCAGAAATGGAGCCATTACTTGCTTGGCCGACATTTTCTTATTCGCACCGATCACTATACCCTTAAGTTCTTATTAGAACAACGCATCACCACTACAGAGCAGCAAAGGCTTTTGCTAAAACTCATGCCTTATGATTTTTCAATTGTTCATAAAGCAGGGAAAGAGAACAAGGGGGCAGATGCCCTATCTCGCCGACCTCACTCGGGAGAATTATTAACGCTTATCATCCCGTTTTGTGTTGAGGTAGCTGATATCAAGGCAGGGTTGCAAACTGATACATTTACTCACGATCTAATCACGAAGTTGCAAGCAGATCCTTCATCCATCTCTGATTTCTCACTGGTGGATCAGCTTTTGTTTCATCATGGACGGATGGTGATTCCAGAGATACACAATCTCAAACTCAAGCTGTTACAAGAAGCACATGACACTCCAATCGGTGGTCATGGAGGTTTTTTGAAAACCTACAGAAGACTCTCTTCTCGTTATTATTGGCCAAAGATGAAGCAGGACGTTAGGGAATTTGTCCAGCAATGTATAATCTGTCAGCAACAAAAGTATCAGACATTGACTCCAGCAGGATTACTTCAGCCTCTACCCATTCCCCATCGAATTTGGGAAGATGTTTCAATGGATTTTATCGTTGGGTTACCACCATCTAATCGTTTTGATACTATTTTAGTGGTAGTGGATCGTTTAAGAAAATATGCTCACTTCATTTGCTTAGCCCATCCCTATACAGCTAAAGGAGTAGCAGCCGTTTTTTGTAGGGAAATAGTCAGGCTGCATGACTTTCCCCGATCCATCGTGTCTGATCGAGATGTTGTCTTCCTCAGCAACTTTTGGCAAGAATTGTTCCGGTTAAGTCAGACAAAATTAAAGTTGAGTACAAGCTACCACCCTCAAACGGATGGCCAAACCGAAGTTCTGAATCGTTGCTTAGAAGCTTACTTACGTTGCTTTGCCAGTGAACAGCCAACCAAATGGAGTGTATACTTACCTTGGGCCGAATATTCATATAACACAGGATACCACACGGCCACCGGCACAACTCCATTCTCTGTTGTGTATGGTCGAGAACCTCCTTCTTTGTTCCCCTATACAGCAGGTGAAACAAAAAACGCAGAGCTGGAACAACAGTTAGTTGATCAGGATGATTTGATAAAGCTTCTTCGCCAAAACCTCCAAAAAGCCCAAGACAGAATGAGAGAGCAAGCAAATCGTAAGCGTCGGGAACTCACATTTCAGGTTGGTGATTATGTCTTCTTGAAGATTCAACCGTATTGCCAAAAGACTTTGGCTAAACGTCGTTATGAGAAGCTGTCTCCAAGATTTTTTTGACCATATCGTGTTAAAAGAGCAGTGGGACCAGTTGCTTATGAGCTGGAATTACCACCCGAAGCTAGAATCCACCAGTATTTCACATCTCGATGCTTAAACCTACTCATGGCTCTTTTTCTTCGGTACCAGATATCCCTTTACCCATCACCAAAGACTGAGAAATTGATTTACAACCAAACTCAGTCATTACTCATCGATGGGTCTATGAAGCTGGCCAACCTGTTCTTGAATTGTTGGTTTCATGGTGTAATCTGTTGGTATTTGAATGATTTTATCAAATATGTGTCCGTAAATGTGTGAGCCTTTGGGAACGCACACATCGACATTGAGATATTGCTTATTTGCCTAAAGTTATTAATTATTAAAGTTAAGAGTTAAAATTAATAATTAATTAACTAGAGGGATTAATGTGAAAATATTAAACTTGGGGACCAAGTTTTACCTATCTATAAATACACCCTTATAGATTAGGGTTAGGGTTAATCCTAATATAAATCTCTAATTAATATTCACAAAAAAATCTCTTGCTACTCCTCTCTTGGAGTTCGGCCGTACTTCACAAAAAACCAAAGGGTTTTTCAATTGTTTGGTTTTGTTTTGTACGGCAAAGAAAAGAAGGCACAAAAGGTTGTGTGGTTTTGTGAACGGGCAAGTACTAGCATACAAGCATATCGATAAAGACGGTGTCGTGTACTTGACCAAGGAAAGATCTTGAACTTAGATCTAAAGGTTTTTCTTACAAACGATTCAAGGCAATAATGTATAACTTAATCCGATTTAATTATTCCTATGTGATCCTATTTTCCGCTGCATGTATTGTTTGACAATTTGATCTGAGTTGTTTACCTATAGTGGTATCAGAGCCAGGTTAATTTTTATTTTGGATATAAAACATCAAAAAATTGTGGGGGGATTAGGGGTTGGTTTAATAATAAAAAAATTTTAATTATTCAGTCTCTTTGCCTATTCGTACGAGAAAAAAAATAAATAAATATATTTTTTTGTTTGGCTTATTTGTTTGAAGCAAAGAAAGAAAAAAATTATTTATTTATTTTGATTTGATAAGATCACATGTCTACAGGAGATTTTTTGTTTTGGATGTTTGCGTACAAACATAAGGCAACAAACATGTTTTTTTTTTAAATTTTTTTTTAAGTATATAAATAAAATAAAGGTTTAGTTAAAATTGTTAAAAACTAATTGGTTAAAAGTTAAAAGATAATTAGTTTAAACCTTTATGTTTATAAAATTAAGGAGTTAATTTGAAACCAATCTACCTTGCAATATTTGATGTTTATAATTGTTACCTTTTTGCCATATTTAATTTTTATGCAAATTATGTTTGTAAAGTTACATGCATAACTTTATGGACATAATTAGATATATTGATATTGTTAAGAAAATTAAAATTGAATTATTGACATAATATTAATTGTTAATTGATTATGTGCGACACCTAAAGATTTTGGATTAATAAAAAGTTGTGTGTGGTTTATTTGATATATGAATTGTTCACATATTGATAGCTTACGCAATCCAAACTTGTTTATTTGAACAGATGTATGTGGTCCGTTTCCTTTGAAACGGAAGTTAATCAATATGTGAACAATGACCATATAGACTTTTTGTTTTAGGGCTCACCCAATTTGTTGCGTAGATTAATTCTTTACTTCATGTTATTATATTATGTCAAATGGTTTTGAAAGAAATAATCTTTAATGTGACTAAAGAATTATATAAAGGATTTTATAAAACGTGTGATTGGTAATTCATAATTAAATGAACATCCTCAGTGTATAATTCCCAACTAGGCTCACCTACATAAAGAACGATGTCTAGGAAAGTTATGTGGATGTATTCTACTCCAAATGAGGTCAGGTTTTAAGTGATGCTTTGTCGTCCCCTACCCTCACATGCTTTCCTGGTCATACCTTTTGTAGAGCTACCGAAAGGGTTTTATGATGACGATGGTACATTTGATTATTATATACACTTGGTGTATAGGAATTAGGCAATCATAGAAACACGTTTAAAACCAGTAATAAAAAACTTTTGTTTTAACACAAAATTATGTAACGAAGTTGTATGCATGCCTCTTCGTACATAAATATTTTGTCACCCATGGAATTAAGTCATATTGCTATCCATATTGCTAAGACAACTTGTACTTGCTCGTCATTCTGCGTGAGACGTGGGTGAAGGGTATCCAAGGTGGATTACTACTCATCGTGAGACGGTGGTGGACTATCTGCAGTCTTCAGTTGGACGACTTAAATCGGGTTATGCAGTGAGACTGTAAACGCCGATAGCAATAAGATGCGACGAAACATGATTAATGTCACGATCACCATTTTTGATGCTTGATCGAGCTTGACATTAAGTCCCATAATCTAGGAATTGCATCGGTAAATGCAATTATTGAACGTCACTTACCTTTTGAGTATCATTTAGTTCCTAGCAGATCAACTGATGGAACGGTGATATGTCATTTGGATCCTGGACTTAATGGAAAGTAAACCATGGGTTTTACATTTCTGTTAAGATATTATATGTCGAAAGTACTAACAAGAACTTTCTTTCTGTTTTGTAGAAATGGCACAAAAATCTACTACCGATGAGATTTTAAATGAAACCAAAACAGCGTTAAGAAGCAATAAGCTTTCTGGACCAAACTTTAACGATTGGTATCGATCATTGAGAATTGTTCTAAGAGTGATGGAGAGACTTGATATCGTTACTACACCAATGATCGCTGAGCCAAATGCCACTGCTTCTCAAGCAGAGCGTGATCAGTATAAGACAACTTATAAGGTTCACAATGAAGTTGCTTGTCTCATGCTTAGCAGTATGACTCCTGAGTTATGTAAGCAATTCGAGAATAAATTGCCCGATCAGATGATCACTGAGCTGAGTACATTGTATGAGAAACAAGCCGGCCTTGAGCTAAATGACTTGATTCGAGATGTACATGCATGTAAACATGTATCTGGAACACCAGTGGGGACTCATGTTCTAGTCATGAAAAGCTTGTTTGATCGCTTGGATAGAATGCAATACTCATATCATGACCCTGTGGCTGTAAGCATTGTCCTCAATTCTCTTTCACCGGAGTTTGATGAGTTTACACGCAGCTATAATATGCAGGGTATGAAAAAGTCAATTAACGAACTCCATGCTATGCTAGTGGAATTCGAAAAGAGCATTTCCAAGAATAAGGTGAAAGACAACCAAATCCTTGCGATTGGTGGTGGTCAGGCCCAGAAAAAGAAGAAAAAGCAACCGCTACAAGCTAAGGGCAAGATTGCAAAGACTAGTAAAAATAAACAAGCTGTTGTTTATTCTTCCAAGCCTAAGCAAAACCCTCCATCTAAAAAGGTGCAGGTCGCTAAAGATGATGGGTGTCACCATTGTGGTCAGTTAGGACACTGGAAGAGGAATTGTCCTAAGTATTTATCCGAGGTGCAAGAAAAGAAGAGAGTCGGCAATGCCGGATCTTCAGGTATCTTGACTATCGAATTATTTTCTTTCTCTAAAACAAATACTTGGGTATATGACACTGGCTGTGGTACTCATATTTGTAATACCTTGCAGGGGTTTAGAGCAAAGAAGAAGCTGAAGAATGGATCCTTGTATGTGTACGTCGACAACGGCATACGTGTAGCAGTGGAAGCCATTGGAAGTTATGACTTACATTTACCCTCGGGCATAATTCTTGTATTAGACAATTGTCATTATGTTCCTTCTATTGTTAGGGGAATTGTTTCAGCTTTAGTATTGAAAGATTGTGGTTTTAAGAATACATTTACAGATTTTGGTATTTCAGTTTCAAAGAATAATGTTCATTATTTTAATAGTATTGCTATTAATGGAATTTTTGAAATTGATTTGCATGATCGTCTTTCATATACTAATAATTCAATGTATAATATAAGCACTAAACGAGCCAAGTGCAACTTGGACTCATCCTACCTATGGCATTGTCGTCTTGCACACATAGGCAAACACCGTATCGAAAGGCTTCAACGTGAAGGGCTTTTGAAATCAAGTGATGATTCATTTGATAAGTGTGAGTCTTGTGTATCGGGCAAAATGGCGAGGAAACCCTTCTCTCATGAGAATCAAAGGGCAACCGACCTACTAGGAATCATACATAGTGATGTATGTGGTCCCTTTAGGCATATGTCTAGGAAAGGAGCTTACTACTTCGTAACATTTACGGATGATTTCAGCCGTTATGGTTATGTTTATTTACTTAAACATAAACATGAGGTGTTTGAAACATTCAAAGTGTTTCAAAACGAGGTAGAAAATCAACTCGGAAAAACCATCAAGATTCTCCGATCGGATCGAGGTGGTGAATACTTAAGCCTAGAGTTTAAGGATCATCTAAAAGCGCGTGGAATTGTCCAACAGCTTACTCCTCCCTATACACCACAACATAATGGTGTATCGGAAAGGAGAAATCGAACCTTGCTTGACATGGTACGATCTATGATGAACCTTACAACTTTACCATTATCTTTTTGGGATTACGCCTTAGAGACTGCTGTACGCATTCTCAACATGGTTCCCAATAAGAAGGTTGATAAGACACCATATGAAATATGGCGTGGGAAAGCCCCTAATCTGTCTTACTTAAAGGTCTGGGGATGTGAGGCACTCGTTAAACGCGATGCGCCTGACAAGCTCGAACAAAGATCTATTAAGTGTATTTTCGTAGGATACCCAACGGAAACGATGGGTTACTACTTCTATAATCCTTCTGAAAATACTGTGAAAATTGCTCGGTATGCTGAGTTTTTCGAAACCAGGCTTATCGGTGATGGAAACAGTGGGAGGGTTGTGGAACTTGACGAGGTTCAAGAGGAAGATACATCACCTTCTACTCATACTGGCAATCAACAATTTGGGGGGGGGGGGGGGGGGGGATAGAATTGAGCCTCAAGTCATGACTCAATCTGATCCTCAAGTTGCGATTGAGCCTCATGATATGCCTCAGTCTCAAGCTCAAATTGCTGATGTTCCAATTCGTAGGTCCGAAAGGACGGTACGTGAACCTAATAGATTGAACTTAAATGTTAATCTAGAGGAGGATGGCGTATCCGGGATTCTTGATGAACCTCTAAACTTGAAAGCTGCATTATCAGGTCCTGATGCTGAAAAATGGCTTCAAGCTGCGAATATGGAGATGCAATCCATGAAAGACAACGAAGTTTGGGATTTGGTGGATAAACCCCAAAATGCTAAAACTGTCGATTGCAAATGGCTCTTTAAAATAAAGACCGACATAGATGGCAACATACACATCTATAAAGCTCGTCTGGTGGCAAAAGGATTTACTCAAGTTTATGGTATAGACTATGAAGAAACCTTTTCCCCAGTGGCAGACATTAGGGCTATTAGAATTCTCTTAGCCATAGCGGCGTTCTATGACTATGAGATATGGCAAATGGATGTAAAGACAGCCTTCCTGAATGGTTATCTAGACGAAGACGTCTATATGAATCAGCCAGAAGGTTTATTGATCCATTACATCCCAACAAAGTGTGCAAGCTTAAAAAATCCATTTATGGACTTAAGCAAGCATCACGGAGTTGGAATAAAAGATTTGATGAAGAAATCAAAAAGTTTGGTTTCGTTCAGAATCTTGATGAGCCATGTGTATATCAAAAAGCCAGTGGGAGTAATGTTACTTTCCTAGTCTTATATGTAGATGACATATTGCTAATGGGAAACAACATTCCAATGCTTGAAGATGTAAAATCTTATCTTGGAAAATGTTTTGCCATGAAAGACTTAGGAGAAGCAACATTTATTTTGGGAATCAAGATCTCGAGAGATAGATCTAAACGGTTGATAGAATTAAGTCAGAATGCTTACATTGATAAAATACTGAAGCGTTTTAGTATGGAAAATTCTAAGCGTGGGTATTTACCAATGCAAGATGGACTTAAACTTAGCATCAAGGATTGTGCTTCTACACCTCAAGAGGTGGAACGTATGCAAAGGATACCTTATGCTTTAGCAATAGGGTCTATTATGTATGCGGTAAGATGCACAAGACCTGATGTTGCTTTTGCTCAAAACGTTGTTAGCAGGTTTCAACAGAATCCAGGTGAAAGACACTGGATTGCTGTAAAGAACATACTGAAGTACCTTAGGGCTACTAAAGATATGGTTCTAGTGTATGGTGGAAATCCTGAGGCTGAACTAAAAGTTACTAGTTATTGTGATGCCGGATTTCAAACTGACCATGATGACACCAAATCTCAAACTGGATATGTGTTCACCATGAATGGAGGAGCTGTTGTTTGGAAAAGCAAGTAGCAATCCACTACAGCTATGTCTGCAACAGAATCAGAGTACATAGCAGCTGCTGAAGCTGCAATGGAAGCTGTTTGGATCCGGAAATTTATTTCTGGACTTGGTGTTGTTCCCACAGCCAAGTCTCCTATGGATATGTATTGTGACAACACTGGTGCAATTATCATAGCCAACGAACCTGGTGCTCAGAAAGGAGCTAGACACTTTCAGAGGAAATTTCACTATGTTCGTGAGTGTGACACCCCTAAATTTAACGATTTGCGGAAGCTTGATTTGGGTGTCACTAATCAATATACAAAGCACATAAGATATAATGAACGACCACTATATGCGTCGTTTTAAACTTGTATAAATAAAGTAAATGTTTACATCAAAATATAGTTACATTAGCTCGGTTCCTGAAATTGAGAGATTACATAGCATAATTACTTTTACAAAATATAATAATGCAGTCCAATCTCTAGTTGTATGTATGCTGACTCGAGCTAATAATTCCTGAAAGGTGCAGCCAAACTACTGCTGGGTACCTGTGATAAATACTAAAATGGGTCAGCGAAAACGCTGGTGAGCTCACAGGTTTGTATGTCAATGTATAGTTGTAAGAACCGCAAGATTTATATTGAATTTAAAATGCAATTAAGCAAAATAAAAGTTATACTGTCCATGAGCACATAGTCTGAGCTTAACTTGATTTGTCAGGCCCACTTAAGGAAACCTAACTTGAAATGCCTCCTACGAGTGCCTAATCAACACTCGTCTTCCCAAATGCTAATACATCCGTTTGACCGGTTAGTGCGTGCTAACCCGGATGAGGATTGTCAATCCCATATGATATCATATACTAACATTCACGCTATAAATACTAGAGACTATGCTATGGAGGACTTTAAATTGATTAGCTTGAAACTCATGTAGTATTTGAAGTTTGGCACTTGCGTTCTACTTGTAAAACAAAATGAAGTAGTAATATCACACCCCTAGTAAAAGTAGTGAAAATGGGGCCATGAAACTCACCTGATTCTTGAAGTGTTTAATTTAATAAACTTGAGGTAATTAGCTGTAATTTGGTGTCCAAAGTCTTGAAACCTGAATGTGTCCACGACACTTGAATTGTTATTAATTATACCGGTATCTCGAAAGACTACCATTGAAATTGTTTGCTTAACTTGATGTCCAAATTACCCCGATTTGGTTGATTGTATTGTTACAAGTTACTACGACTTGTTTGATTGACTTGATACAAGTTACAACGACTTGTTTGATTGAATGGATACAAGTTACAACGACTTGTTTGATTGTGAATTAGGTTTTGAAAAGGTATACGGCCCGTTGGTGATTGTTTGAATTTAAATATGTTAATGTTCTCCTTATGTCTCGACGTGTTAACCTTGAAAAGTAAATTCCATTATGATTGAAAAGTTATATCGTGTAAGCGTTTTGAAGTTGTACAAGTTTGACACTTTGTTGTAAAAATGTGCTTACGGAATCTAAGTACGGGGGTCCGGGGGCAGCGCCCCTGGTTAGCGGGGTCCAAGGGGCGGCAGCCCCTGGCGGGGTCCAAGGGGCAGAGCCCCTGGCTGGGGTCGAGCTGCCAGGTCAGCTTGGAAAATTTTTATTTCTACTATATTGTTTTAAGGAAAAACGCATCTGGACTTGAATTTGGGTGAAATCAAGTGATAAAATTTCGATCCTCGACACTTAGTAAAAAGCTGTGTTTTTGAGGTTCTGGTTTGTGCGACGTGGGGTGCGACGTTGGGTGCGACGTCGCAGATCCGGACTGCGACGTTGGGCACGGCGTCGCTATGTGCGACTTCCGCAATTTAATGCGACGTTGTACGTGACGTCGCTATAGGCGACGTAGTTGATTTCTGCGACGTAAGGGTTTGCGTCGCTAAGTGCGACGTCGCAAGTCAATGCGACGTAATGGGCTGCGTCGCTATATGCGACGTTGGGGTTATAGTGCGACATAGGTCGCTGCGTCGCATTTGCTCCAGGCCAAATGCGACGTACGGAGTCTGATCGGATTTTCAACCCCAAAATCGCATTTTCCGGCCATCGATCGACATAATATTTTTACCCAACCCATTTTAGGACATTACAAAGTTATACAAACAACTAGCAAGTTATAAAACTTAAAAACGAGAGTTTTCGGAGTTGTGTCGGAAACTTACAAATCGCCGAAATGAAATTCCGGAAAGGTAGGATTGTAGATCGCGAAGTGGTGAACGTTTTATTCCAAAAGGGCTTGAAGATCCGGGGTCGTTTATGGTGTTTATTTGGTGATTTTGGTGGTGATGAGAATGGTGGTGATTAGAGAGAAATAAGAGATGAGAGAGAGAAAAGAAATGAGAAAAGAAAGAAAAAGGGAAAGTGGAGGTGGTATAGGTGGGAGTTCCAACTCTCAGCCTGTGCCTCCGCGCTCCGTGCGGTGTTCGTTTTCTCCGTCGTTCAAACGTTAAATATTTATTTTACGGTTTTAATATACGTTTTAAAATACGAATAATTATTCAGTATTTTTGTTGAAGTATTTTACTAACTATTTAATAATTATATTAGAAAAGGTGGATTGTCTCGTTTCGTTTGCAAAGTTACATTTTGATTCGCGTTAATATTAATTGTTTGATAAAAATCTGGATATGAAATATTATTGACATAATATTTTTAAATACGATAACGTTATTAATCATCCTTGTATTACTTAAATAAATTGTTCACCAACGTCCGTATTTAATGTATCGAAGTTCATTCGATTTGAAACTCGTACGATTTAAACAAATCGTATAATTGTAGATATATATATTCAACAATATATATTATAGTTGATACATTAATTAGCCTAACACAGAACTAATTACATGTATTAAAACTTGATAAGGTACCAAATTATAGTCCTAAATTGACGGGTGTCACATTCTCCCCCTGTTAGAAGAATTTCGTCCCGAAATTTATGTTGAAGTCGTGTTTGATGTTGAATCAGTGAAGAGTTGAGGATACTTTAGTCGCATCTGGTCTTCTCGTTCCCAGGTGAATTCCGGACCGCGCCGCGAATTCCACCTAACTTTGACAATGGGAATACGACTTTGTTTAAGTTGTTTGACCTCACGGTCCATGATTTCAGCGGGTTCCTCAACAAAGTGAAGTTTTTCGTCAACTCGAATTTCATCGAGTGGAATGATAAGTGTCTCATCAGACATGCACTTCTTCAGATTTGAAACATGAAATGTGGGATGTACGCTGCTGAGTTCGGATGGCAGCTGCAATCGATAAGCCACTGGACCAATCCTTTCGAGGATCTCGAATGGTCCAATGTATCTGGGATTTAACTTCCCTCGTTTGCCAAATCGGATTACGCCTTTCCAAGGCGATACTTTGAGTAGAACTCGATCCCCAACTTGGAACTCGAGTGGTTTGCGCCTCACGTCAGCATAACTTTTCTGACGATCACGCGCGGCTTTGAGTTTGTTTTGAATTTCTACGATTCTCTCGGTTGTCTCGTGTATGATTTCTGGACCTGTGAGTTGGCTATCCCCAACTTCGGTCCAACAGATAGGTGACCGGCACTTACGACCGTACAGTGCCTCGAATGGTGCAGCTTTAATGCTGGTATGATAACTGTTGTTGTACGAGAACTCGCACAATGGTAGGTGTTTTTCCCAGTTTACACCGAAGTCTACTACGCAGGCCCGTAGCATGTCTTCTAGTGTTTGAATGGTTCGTTCACTTTGGCCGTCGGTTTGAGGATGATATGCGGTACTCATATCAAGTCGAGTACCCAGGGATTTTTGAAGTGATTGCCAAAATTGTGAAGTAAAACGACTATCTCTATCGGAGATAATTGAGATTGGAACACCGTGTTTGGTCACGATTTCCTTCAGATAGATTCTGGTGAGGCGTTCCATTTTGTCGGATTCCTTGATTGCCAGGAAGTGAGCAGACTTTGTGAGACGATCCACGATCACCCAAATGGTATCGCAACCGTTCGCTGACTTAGGTAGTTTGGTTATGAAATCCATGGCAATTTGTTCCCATTTCCATTCGGGAAGACTGGGTTGTTGAAGTAAACCAGAAGGTTTTTGATATTCAATTTTGACCTTGGAGCAAGTAAGACACTTGCTGACATAGGTGGCGATTTGGGCTTTCATGTTCGGCCACCAATAGAAGTCCTTGATACCGTGGTACATTTTGTCAGATCCTGGGTGGATAGAATATTTGGACTTGTGAGCTTCATCCATCACCAAGTCTCGTAGGTTCCCAAATTTAGGCAACCAGATTCGGTTTGAGAAATACCTAATCCCGTTAGGTTTGACTTCGAATTGTTTATCCATGCCTCGCAAGGCTTCATCTTTGACATTCTCGGGTTTTAAGGCTTCGAGTTGAGCAGTGAGAATTTGAATGTTTAAATTGTTGTGAATGGTCATACTGAGGGCTCGAACCCGAAGTGGTTTCACTCGCTCTTTTCGACTGAGGGCGTCAGCAACAACATTTGCTTTGCGTGGGTGATATTTGAGTTCGCAGTCGTAATCCGTAAGCAACTCGACCCATCGACGTTGCCTCATGTTGAGATCCTTCTGATCGAATATGTGTTGAAGGCTTTTATGGTCGGTAAAGATTGTGCATCTGGTACCGTAAAGGTAATGTCTCCAGATTTTGAGGGCAAAAACGACAGCTCCTAGCTCGAGGTCGTGGGTGGTGTAATTCTTTTCATGAATCTTGAGCTGTCGGGAAGCATAAGCTATGACCTTGTCTCGTTGCATAAGCACGCAACCGAGACCTTGATGAGAAGCATCGCAGTATACCACGAAGTCATCAGTGCCTTCGGGTAAGGATAGAATTGGAGCACTGCAAAGCTTTTGTTTCAGAAGTTGGAATGCTGATTCTTGTTTATCGGTCCAATCGAACCTTTTGTCCTTCTGAGTCAATAACGTGAGTGGTAGAGCTATTTTGGAGAAATTTTCAATGAATTGTCGATAATACCCGGCAAGACCCAGAAATTGACGTACTTCGGTCGGAGTGGTGGGTGCTTGCCAGTCATTGATAGCTTCAATTTTTGACGGGTCCACGTGAATTCCCTGACTGTCGATCACGTGACCAAGGAATTGAACTGTTTGGATCCAGAACTCACACTTAGAGAATTTGGCATATAACTCCTCGTGTTTAAGTAGTTCGAGGATGGTTTTGAGGTGTTGCGCGTGTTCTTCTTTGTTTCGTGAGTAAATGAGTATGTCATCGATAAAGACGATGACAAACTTGTCGAGGTAAGGTTTACACACCCGATTCATGAGGTCCATGAATATAGCCGGTGCGTTGGTTAGGCCGAAAGGCATCACTTGGAATTCGTAATGCCCGTAACGAGTTCTGAAAGCAGTTTTTGGAATATCGATGTCGCGAACTCGTAATTGGTGATAACCGGATCGGAGATCAATCTTGGAATAACAACTCGATCCTTGAAGTTGGTCGAACAAATCATCGATTCGAGGAAGTGGATACCGGTTCTTGACAGTTAACTTGTTCAACTCTCGGTAGTCGATACACATTCGAAAAGAACCGTCTTTCTTCTTGACAAATAGGACCGGAGCTCCCCAAGGTGAAGAACTCGGCCTGATAAATCCTCGTTCCAGGAGTTCCTGTAACTGGGTGGACAGTTCCTGAAGTTCGGATGGAGCTAAGCGGTATGGTTCTCGGGCCACCGGCGCAGCACCTGGTACAAGATCGATTGAGAACTCAACCTGTCTTGGTGGTGGTAGACCATGCAGTTCCTCAGGAAAGACTTCTGGAAAGTCTCGAACAATTGGAACATCCTCAAGTCGCTTCTCCTCCGACTTTTTCTCCATGATGTGCGCGAGGATTGATGGATAACCCTTTCTCAGAAATTTCCGGGTTTTAAGACAAGAGATGATGTTAAGCCTCGTCCCACCGGTCTCCCCCTGTATAATCAGGGTTCTACCGACGGCGAGAGGTATGCGAACAATTTTGTTGTAGCAAATGATTTCGGCGCGTTGTTTGGATAACCAGTCCATGCCTACGATGACATCGAAACTTCCTATCTCAACAGGCATAAGATCTATGGAGAAGGTTTTGTCGGCTAGATTTAAGGTGCAATTAGGTATCACACTATTTGTTTCTATCAATTTGCCATTTGCTAGCTCTACGGTGTACTTAACGTCTAAAGCAACAGGTGTAATGTCAAGTAGGGGGCAAAATTCATCGGAAATAAAACTCCTATCGGCACCAGTATCAAACAGAATGGAAGCAGTTAAATTGTTGAGGAGGAACATACCCGTGACCACATTCGGGTCCTGACGGGCGTCCCCTGAGTTGATCACGAAGGTGCTACTTTTGGCGTTGTTGTTGTTGCGGTGGTTGTTGTTGTTGTTGCCCTTATTCTTCAATTTTGGGCAAGAATCCCTGAAGTGTCCTGGGTTTCCACATTCATAGCAGGACTTAGGTTGTCGGGCATTTCTGTCAGAGGGGTTGTTGTTGGATTTGGGGGCTCGGCAATCCTTAGTCAGATGCCCGTACCTCCTGCAGTTGTTGCAAGGAGTGCCGCACTGACCAAAATGGTGGTAGTTACACTTGGGACAATAAGGCCTGTCCCCATTTGTAGCTGCGGGTGGTTTCAGAGTTGGAGGTGTAGACTTGGATGGCGTTGTTTTTCTTGTTTGAGTTGTGGTGGTGTTCAGTGGATTTGCGTTTGTTGTTGTTGGAGGATGAGGTGTTGGAGGTCTCACGGCTGACAACTAGAGCCATGAGTTCGTGGGCCAATCGAATGGCACTCTCAGTGGTGGTTGGTTTGGATGAGGCGACGTTTCCCTGGATGTTCTCGGGGAGTCCACGAATGTATTTCTTAATGCCCTTACTTTCTGGTTCGACCAAACCCGGGCATAATAATGCAAACTGCTGAAATTTGGTGGTATATTCAGCGACATCATTTCCCTGCACTGCCAGGTGCTAGAATTCTTCCTCCAGCCTATGCAATTCTTCTTCAGGACAGTATTTTTCTGTCAGCTTCTTTTTCAGTTCGGCCCAAGGAAGTCGATTTGCAACCTCAAGGCCTACAGAGTTTGCGTGGGTTTTCCACCACGTGAGTGCACCTTCCTGAAAGGTGTAAGCAGCGAATTTAACCTTGTTGTTCTCGGTGCAGTCGCAGAGGCTGAAAACAGATTCCATACGCTCAATCCAACGGATCAAGCCAATGGCACCTTCCGTGCCCTTGAAATATAGTGGTTTACAGCTAAGAAAGTCCTTATAGGAGCAGGGTTTGGGTGGTGGAGTATTGGTTGCTGTGTCCTCGCTACCGGGTTGTGTTCGGGTAGCCAAGGCTTCGGTCACACTGCGGGCAATTATTCCCGCGATCTCAGCTTCGCTAAGGGTAATTTGACGACGAGGAGGCATGATGCTGATTAAGAAAGAACAAGGAAATGAAATAAGATACTAGTCCGAGTATGATGAACTAGCGGTGTGTTTGTCATTCCGAGACAAAACGTTTGAAAGAAAGAGGCCTATATTCATATAATATAATATAGCCTAAAGTTGTAATGAGGTCTATTCATGTAAATATATGTATATCACATAATAACCTATTGAGTGTCTAGCACAGACGTGTTTTGAGTCCCGTTTCTCTCGAGGTCAGAGTCAACTAATGCATTCCTGTTCAACATAACTCTTTCAGATTTCACATCATCTTTCTTTAATTGTACATAGTTGATCAGGCTATGTTAAATTAAAGTCGTATGATGTAATCCCTGAACTAGTCATAACTAATAAGGAATACTGCCTAACGGTCATAGTCTAGACCCACTAAATGCAACCTAGTTCACTATAACCTTAGGCTCTGATACCAATCTGTGACACCCCCAAATTTAACGATTTGCGGAAGCTTGATTTGGGTGTCACTAATCAATATACAAAGCACATAAGATATAATGAACGACCACTATATGCGTCGTTTTAAACTTGTATAAATAAAGTAAATGTTTACATCAAAATATAGTTACATTAGCTCGGTTCCTGAAATTGAGAGATTACATAGCATAATTACTTTTACAAAATATAATAATGCAGTCCAATCTCTAGTTGTATGTATGCTGACTCGAGCTAATAATTCCTGAAAGGTGCAGCCAAACTACTGCTGGGTACCTGTGATAAATACTAAAATGGGTCAGCGAAAACGCTGGTGAGCTCACAGGTTTGTATGTCAATGTATAGTTGTAAGAACCGCAAGATTTATATTGAATTTAAAATGCAATTAAGCAAAATAAAAGTTATACTGTCCATGAGCACATAGTCTGAGCTTAACTTGATTTGTCAGGCCCACTTAAGGAAACCTAACTTGAAATGCCTCCTACGAGTGCCTAATCAACACTCGTCTTCCCAAATGCTAATACATCCTTTTGACCGGTTAGTGCGTGCTAACCCGGATGAGGATTGTCAATCCCATATGATATCATATACTAACATTCACGCTATAAATACTAGAGACTATGCTATGGAGGACTTTAAATTGATTAGCTTGAAACTCATGTAGTATTTGAAGTTTGGCACTTGCGTTCTACTTGTAAAACAAAATGAAGTAGTAATATCACACCCCTAGTAAAAGTAGTGAAAATGGGGCCATGAAACTCACCTGATTCTTGAAGTGTTTAATTTAATAAACTTGAGGTAATTAGCTGTAATTTGGTGTCCAAAGTCTTGAAACCTGAATGTGTCCACGACACTTGAATTGTTATTAATTATACCGGTATCTCGAAAGACTACCATTGAAATTGTTTGCTTAACTTGATGTCCAAATTACCCCGATTTGGTTGATTGTATTGTTACAAGTTACTACGACTTGTTTGATTGACTTGATACAAGTTACAACGACTTGTTTGATTGAATGGATACAAGTTACAACGACTTGTTTGATTGTGAATTAGGTTTTGAAAAGGTATACGGCCCGTTGGTGATTGTTTGAATTTAAATATGTTAATGTTCTCCTTATGTCTCGACGTGTTAACCTTGAAAAGTAAATTCCATTATGATTGAAAAGTTGTATCGTGTAAGCGTTTTGAAGTTGTACAAGTTTGACACTTTGTTGTAAAAATGTGCTTACGGAATCTAAGTACGGGGGTCCGGGGGCAGCGCCCCTGGTTAGCGGGGTCCAAGGGGCGGCAGCCCCTGGCGGGGTCCAAGGGGCAGAGCCCCTGGCTGGGGTCGAGCTGCCAGGTCAGCTTGGAAAATTTTTATTTCTACTATATTGTTTTAAGGAAAAACGCATCTGGACTTGAATTTGGGTGAAATCAAGTGATAAAATTTCGAGCCTCGACACTTAGTAAAAAGCTGTGTTTTTGAGGTTCTGGTTTGTGCGACGTGGGGTGCGACGTTGGGTGCGACGTCGCAGATCCGGACTACGACGTTGGGCACGGCGTCGCTATGTGCGACTTCCGCAATTTAATGCGACGTTGTACGTGGCGTCGCTATAGGCGACGTAGTTGATTTCTGCGACGTAAGGGTTTGCGTCGCTAAGTGCGACGTCGCAAGTCAATGCGACGTAATGGGCTGCGTCGCTATATGCGACGTTGGGGTTATAGTGCGACATAGGTCGCTGCGTCGCATTTGCTCCAGGCCAAATGCGACGTACGGAGTCTGATCGGATTTTCAACCCCAAAATCGCATTTTCCGGCCATCGATCGACATAATATTTTTACCCAACCCATTTTAGGACATTACAAAGTTATACAAACAACTAGCAAGTTATAAAACTTAAAAACGAGAGTTTTCGGAGTTGTGTCGGAAACTTACAAATCGCCGAAATGAAATTCCGGAAAGGTAGGATTGTAGATCGCGAAGTGGTGAACGTTTTATTCCAAAAGGGCTTGAAGATCCGGGGTCGTTTATGGTGTTTATTTGGTGATTTTGGTGGTGATGAGAATGGTGGTGATTAGAGAGAAATAAGAGATGAGAGAGAGAAAAGAAATGAGAAAAGAAAGAAAAAGGGAAAGTGGAGGTGGTATAGGTGGGAGTTCCAACTCTCAGCCTGTGCCTCCGCGCTCCGTGCGGTGTTCGTTTTCTCCGTCGTTCAAACGTTAAATATTTATTTTACGGTTTTAATATACGTTTTAAAATACGAATAATTATTCAGTATTTTTGTTGAAGTATTTTACTAACTATTTAATAATTATATTAGAAAAGGTGGATTGTCTCGTTTCGTTTGCAAAGTTACATTTTGATTCGCGTTAATATTAATTGTTTGATAAAAATCTGGATATGAAATATTATTGACATAATATTTTTAAATACGATAACGTTATTAATCATCCTTGTATTACTTAAATAAATTGTTCACCAACGTCCGTATTTAATGTATCGAAGTTCATTCGATTTGAAACTAGTACGATTTAAACAAATCGTATAATTGTAGATATATATATTCAACAATATATATTATAGTTGATACATTAATTAGCCTAACACAGAACTAATTACATGTATTAAAACTTGATAAGGTACCAAATTATAGTCCTAAATTGACGGGTGTCACATTGAGCAAGTCAATCAAGGTGAAATTCAAGTACTCAAAGTTCACACGGATGATAACTTAGCAGATCCCTTTACGAAGGCTTTGCCAAAGACGAAGCTAACTCATTTAATTGAGGGCATAGGACTTCGTTTGTCTAGTAATCACATGTAAATCCGTAGATTTAGTTTTTGGATATATGGATGTAATAAACAATTTATTTATTAATAAAAATTTTATTGTGAAATTTTAATTTCATAAATCCTATTTTTCATGTTTTATCCTTGAATAATGTTGTGTAATATTATTCTAAATATCCTTTGTTGGTCAATTATATGGGAATATGATTGAATTAAGACAATATCTGAGTGTTTAGTCATCTTGGCTCACTAACTCACATGGTATTCATTCTGATGCATATTGGATTATCCCACATGAATTATTACTTATGGATCTTTGTCATTAAGTATAATTCATGTAGTTTGTTATCTTTAGACTTGAGATACAAGTTGCTACTCATGTACGTAGTGCATTATTTGATCATAGTCAATACTACTCCTGGATAAGGGTGGCAAAAAGTCTATTTTTGGTAATGTTGCGAAATACGATGACTAACAATTGTATTCAATAGAGGATTTGTTCCTTCAGTGGAAAACTGAAGTTAGATACTTACTGGGCCACTTGTAACACCAGGTCAAAAAGGACCAAAATTCGGACCCAATTTAAACTTTCTTTCACGTATTAGATCCGCGCTTAATGCCAAAATATTCAAGTATTATATATATAATTGTATATATATAACATAGAACGATTATTAAATAATCACTTATAAACGAATCTGAAAGCGCGCACAAACTTGAAAACGGACGTTGTTGCAAACTTTTCTAAATAATGTATTATTGTCGAAAATAATATTTATTTACTTGGAGAAATTTTAAATACATTTTTGTTTCAATTAAAAATGTATTCTATTTAGTTGAGAGCGCGCGAAAACGACTTGTAAAACTCTATCTCAAACATTACATTTATAAAATGTTTCGAGTCAAAAACATTTCGAAAATATACAAACGAATTTTAGAAATTAAAAATATTATTTAATTTGCGATCGGGTAAATAAACACGGGTATTTTATACTGTGTTTGGAGGCAAAATGCCACCCACTTTCCCTAAGAACCGGATCTGGTCTGTGCCCCTAGACCAACTCCCCTTTCTTTTTGTTTCATCTCATTTTTCTTCTTCCCTCCTCAATCCATTCTCTCGATCTCTCTGTGTTTCTTTACCACAACAATAATAACAATAACATAAGCAACAACAGCACCAGCAGATCGAGAAGCAACACAAAATCATCATCATTCTTGTTCTTCATCATCAAACTCGCCTCCTCCCTCTCGGCACCATCACACCCGAACCACCACCATCATTCGGGAATTATCATCAACAACAACAATTAACAAGAGCAACAGCAGACCGGAAACAGCAGAAGCATCACCATCATCTTCGATCACCGTCATTGTATACCCACCATCACTCTCGGTTACCACCACCGATCGCCACCATCATCATCTTTCGAAATCATCATCGAGTTACAATAACAGCAACACCTTCGGCAACAACAACAGTGGGACCGCATCATCATCATCATCGTGTTCATCATCCTCTCGACATCCTCACCATCGTTCTCGGTTCCACCTTCATCCGTGAGCATCTACTCTTGTCCTTTTTTTTAATTCGAGTTTGTAAAGCTTAATATATCATATATTGGTGTTATAATCGATTAGTAATCTCGAAATTAAGATTAGGAACTGTTTTGTGGTTTGATCGTGTGAAATTGAAGATGATGAATAGTGTTTTTCTTAAGATAATTCAGCCTCAAGTAGCCTACTTTGAGCTCAGTTTCCCGTCGAACCACTAAGATAAAATCCTATATTTTTTTGAACATTCTTTTGTCCTCACAGCACACTATTCATAGAATCAAACTAGAGCCTTTTTCATTACATAACGAATCCAGAAAACGCATTTAAAGTTGGACATTTTTCATTTTCGGCTTCAGAACAGCCTCGGGTCCTCTCTTTGTGACCACTTTTTGTGACCTTAAAAAGATAATTAGAACTTGAAACTAGCTAATTATTGTAGTATTGTTTTCCCTCTTTCCATCAATATAAAAATATCTACATTTGGTAGCCGTTTGGATAGCGTTACTAGCCTTTGAAAATCCAACCTTGCTCCTGTTTTGTGCACACCAACTGCTCGACCAAATGCCTGAACCAAAAACCTTCCCAAATCAGCGACCAGCTCGTGCTCGGTGACGATGTTCGAGTTCCCTAGTCGTACTCAGACCAGCGACCAGTGATCCGTGGATCTGATCCAGACCCGAATCCGACCTGCTGACCCGACCCAGTTTCGTTGACTTTTTGACCAGAATTTTAAAACGAACCATTTTCCGACACGATTTTTCGACCCGAACCTTAATTTTTCATTTTTGAACAATAATAACAATTCTTTTTACCGTTTTTCGAAATGACCTTTATTAAGAACCATTTTAACAAACCAAGACTAAAAATGACCGAAACACTAAACTTTTTTCTATATTCTTTTTATGAGCGTATTTTGCGAGCCCGATCGTGCCGTCTTTTCCCAATCTTTTACATAAATAATTAGTGATGATCATTGACCATGCCCTGTATTAACTTAATTCTATGTGTGCTAAAATCTTACGAAACCGTATTTAATAAATAGGATGTTCTAGCTATCTGTGACGGATTTGTATACGTGGAGACCTTTTTGCGCGTTACTGCTACCAGGTGAGTTCACAACCCCACTCTTTCCAACGCTTTACTGTTTTCGGGGTGGAAATGCATACTCATTGTTTTATAAACTATTGTTTATAAAAAAAAACTACTATTTTAACACGATAAATGATTATCGCTAATCATGTTAGGATTTCAACTCGATGACACTTTTGGTGTAGTACTTTACCCTAGCTCCCTACTATGTGCACTCACTTACGTGTACAACTTAAATGTTGGATGACATTGCGATATGGTTGATTATTACAGGATATGTAATTGTCGTGTATTTGTGGTAGTTCCCAATATGATATTCGTTTATAGGTGACTTGTCTATGTGTAGCTAAATTACGTGTACCAATTATGTGTTAGTTAATTTCCATGTGTGTTCGCCATTATATGCTATTTAAGAATTATGTGTTTATTTGTTAAGTATTTTAAGAACACTAGACACTTCAAGAATTAGACCCAAGAATACAAGAAACCGTAGTTACAATATAAGAATACAAGAATACTTGGGATTTTAATACCAGACTAGAATACAAGAATAATAGAAATTAAGGTCAAGAAATGTCAAGAACTTATGTGATGGCAAGAAATTGTCAAGAATGTCAAGATCCTATTTGCAAGAATCAAGAACCTATCTGCAAGAACCATCAAGAACAACGTATACTTAGTATGCGTCAAGAACAACGTGTACCTTGTACGCGTCAAGAACTCAGGAATGCAAGAAACTAGAATACAAGAATTCAAGAAACTAGAAACTAGAACACAAGAATCAAGAAACTAGAAAATAGAACATAAGAATCACGAAACTAGAAACTAGATAAAACAAGAATAGGAACTAAGACTTCAAGATCTACTCGAGGTTATACATTTATACAATAATTCACACATCTAAACTCTACAGTTTTACTAAGTACAAATTTTATACTTCTTGAAATGATTTGTAACATCATTACTACTGTTTTCTGATAAACACCTGTGAACTCACCAGCTTTCCGGCTGACTGTTTTAGTATGCATTTTCAGGTATCTTTGCTATAGTAGGATCGGCCCGTCAGGATCCTAGCTCGAGTCGCATGCATATTTCTCACTGGAGATTTTGTTACAATATTTTGTATTACTAATTTTGTTGTAAAATCTCTAGTATTATAGGCGAACTCCAACTATTTTGTACAAACTTATTACTTAATGTAATGTATTTTCAACGTCTCATTTAGAGTCGTTCATTATGTACCTTTGTGCTTGTGATATTTGATTGGTAACACCCCGACCCGACCGCTTCCGCAACCCAAAATTTGGGGGTGTTACAGATTGGTATCAGAGCCTAAGGTTATAGTGAACTAGGTTGCATTTAGTGGGCCTAGACTATGACCGTTAGGTAGTATTCCTCATTAGGTATAACTGGTTCAGGGATTACATCATACGAGTTTAATTTAACATAGCGTAGCAAACTATGTACAATTAAATAAAGATGATGTGATATCTGAAAGGGGTTATACTGAATCAGGAATGCACTAGTTGACTCTGATTGTTATATGCTAAACACTTTAGGCTATTATATGTACTGTATGTGTATATTAATAGGCCTTATTTGTGTAATACTTTCTACGTTATTATATATATATTGAATATATATATACCACTTTCACTCGACAATGTTATCACTAACACTCAGGCCACCTGTAATGCCAAGTATGGCTAATACAACATCGCTCGATATTAAGAACAAGTATTGTTCTCACCCGCTACCGTCTAACTACTTATATACGTATGACGACCAACAACATATCCTGCTGTACCACTATTTACTCACGTGGAAGTTATCACTCTACATTCTTCCTACCATCTTTATCATTCGGGATCACGATCGAAACCCACTACCTGGAGAATTGCTAAATCCTCACCAACGAAACCTTATTCCACGCATAATGTTAATAACATCATTCCACCCGGACGAAATTCTAACCTAAGTGTTACAAATTTCCGACACCTACTATAAATTCAAACTCTTGTAATCCTTGAACTCGTATGTTAAGGATTACAATCTTGTCATTTTCTATTATCCAATGATACACATGACTTGACATTTTTCCATGTGTACATAATTTTGATTATCGTATTTTACACTCAAACTCTGACATGTCCTTTACATTGTTATTAAAGGAACATGCCTCCAAGACGACACACATACAGCGATGCTGAAATCGCTCAACTCATTGCTCAGAGCGTGGCTCAGGCTCTAGCTACCCAACAGTCAATGCCTGATAACGATGGCACAATCAACAACACTCCACAACCCAAGCCCTGCACCTATAAGGACTTCCTGAATTGCAACCCTTTGAACTTCTCTGGCAACGAAGGAGCCATCGGATTGGTACGATGGATCGAGAAGATGGAATCCGTCTTCCGCCTCTGCAACTGCGCCGAAGACTGCAAAGTCAAATACGCCACCTGTACCCTCTCAGACAGCGCTTTGACATGGTGGAACTCGCATGCTCAATCAGTAGGAATCGATGTTGCATATCAACTTCTGTGGGAAGAACTGAAAAAGATGTTAAGGGATGAGTACTGTCCCAATGAAGAACTTCAGAGACTAGAAGATGAATTCTGGCATCTAACAGTACAGGGAACCGATATCATTAGCTATACCACTCGTTTCCAACAACTTTCTCTCTTATGTCCATCTATGGTTAACCCTGAACGCAAACGTATCGAGAGATACATCCGCGGACTTCCAGAGAGTATTCAGGGAAACGTCACCTCATCGAAACCTGAAACAATTCAGAATGCCATCCTTATGGCACATGAACTCATGGCTCAAGTAGTTCGACGTGAAAACCCTATCACTGGAACCAACAAAAGGATACGGAATGAAGATTCCGGCAATGACAACATGTACCAACAACCACTCAAGAGGCTGGAAACAGCCAAGACCTATGCTATCAAGTCTGAGAACATGAGCGGTTATGGGGGTCGACTGCCATACTGCTCTGACTGCAATCATCATCATGCGGGCCTCTACAGCAAACCCTGTGAAAAATGCAACATACGGGGACATCAAACTAAGGACTGCAAATTTCTCCCTACTACTGACACTACCAACTCATCACAGTCTTGTTTCGAGTGTGGTGACACTGGACACTTCATGCGGGATTGCCCGAAACGCAAGAACAAAAATGACCACCGAAACAACTACGCCCGCTAGGCGTCACATAATATTAGGGTACGTATCTTACTGCCAACCGACTTTTCAACACTCGTTCATTACGATAGGTACTTCTCTCATTACTGACTGACACTCCCCCTCATTACATCAGTATTCATTATAAGTACTAGGTACTCACACCGTCTGTAGTACGTCAATCCTAACAAGGGGAGCAAGATAAGATAAGAAACTAGATAGCATATGAATGAGAGACTTGAACTACTAGAAACTTATGTTAGAAACAAGACACAATTACAAGAATCACTATGACAAGAAATTACAAGAATCGTAATGTCAAGAAATCATAAGTCAAGAAAACTTCAGTCAAGAAAACCCTAGATCAAGAAACCATATGTCAAGAAATCTTAGTCAAGAAATCATATGTCAAGAAACGATAGGTCAAGAAATCATAGACCGAGAAATCCAGAACTTAGAACATGACAAGAAACATTAGAATGAGATACTCGAGAGGAACACACTCGCCTTACTCGTAAGACCCCGCACTCACTTCTATCACCGACTGAATTTCGGGATGAAATTCTCCTAACAAGGGGAGAATGTAACACCAGGCCAAAAAGGACCAAAATTCGGACCCAATTTATATAACACCCCTCGTTTCAACATAAACAATAATATAATAATTGCGACTCGGAAGCGTATATTTAAAACATACTACCAATGTACTCAAAATGTCAATAAACTTTTTCAAACTTATTACATGACATTTCAACAAACTCGGTGTTATATAATTCAAAACATCTCTTTAGTTATCAAAATAACATCAGAGTAAAAGCCTGTCAAACATTCCTTCAATTCCAAACACTTCCTGCCCTGCCCAATATGTCCCATCTATTTTAACCTGCAGGAAGAACTGTGGTGGGGTTAGCATAAAGCTAAGTGAATGAAACTATAAGCAACAGTACAACCTAGCATAACAATCTATTTACATCAAATAACAATAAACAGAAAATCAATCATTCACTCGACATCCAATCAATGTCAAGCTACACCAATCAATCCTTATCCATCGTCATGAGGATCGGTGGCTCCTGAGATACCCTAATACCGGTTTGGTAATCAAGGAACTCTTATCAATCATCTGTATTGGCCTATACAGAATTACCGATAACCAGTTGTTAATCACACACGACCTAGATCTCCAAACCAACATTTCAAGTTTCAAGATCTCCTGTCGTCTACAATAACAACCAAGTCCAACTGTCAAGTCAAGTTGACCTCGGAATCTTACATACTAGCTCAAACAGCCAAGTAAGCAACTAGTCAAACTATCATGGCAAGATATCTCAACAATTACATTCTATCAAAGTAATACTATAGTTACTTGTTGTA
The DNA here is from genome assembly GCA_949592205.1 of Helichrysum umbraculigerum. Lineage (NCBI taxonomy): Eukaryota > Viridiplantae > Streptophyta > Magnoliopsida > Asterales > Asteraceae > Helichrysum > Helichrysum umbraculigerum. Next base: position 66,024,043 of record CATIUR010000001.1, on the reverse strand, counting down.
AATCAAATCATGACAACTAAATCACACTGAGGTTACAGATCCACTCACCGACTACCTCAGGCCTCCATTCAGTAGTCTAATATCACTGAGCCTTCTCCACATCTGAGAATCAACAAATCGAATATAAGTTAGAAATCATGATCATCAATACTAAACTTATATCAATCTTTAACATTTAGGAACTTAACATAATTTACTTTTCAATTACTAGTTCCTAATCACATTTTATGGATTTCAATATAACTCTTATCATATATTAATTATCAATCACAGTACCATTCGCATAACAATCAACAAGATAATAAAAAGCTATATCAGCCCTCCAAGCCGCCGGCTTCCTCCTAGAAGCCGCCGGCTTCTTATCACCATCCACTGGTTTCCTAAAATGCAACACAAGCCGCCGGCTTGCCAAAGAAGCCGCCGGCTTCAACCAACTGGGCACAAGCCGCCGGCTTCATCATGAAGCCGCCGGTTTCAACAAACAAGACCAAGCCGCCGGCTTCCATATGAAGCCGCCGGCTTCCATCGTCGTCCAGGCCCTGTACGAACAGCAAAACCCTAACCCACGGGTTTTTAACAAAAATCACCCCAAACTCATTTTCTAACTGTTATATGTCACAAATACTTTCATATAAACACTATATAACAGTTATTACATGTTTCTAACATCTAATTCTTCCAAATCATCAATTCACCCAAATTTCAATCGAAATCAAATTCTTAAATACTCAAGAACACTTACTGATTGAAGAATATACTGATGATAATCTGTCCATGGTGAAGTTTCACAAGAATCACAACTTCCTAATTTGATTTCTAGTTTGATTCGGAGGTTTTCTGAGAGTTTCTGTGAGTTTTGAAGTTTCTAAATGAACTTTCCTAAAATGGAAAGTTAAATATATAGTCGGTTCACAAACCGCCTTCAATATACGGGTATAATTTAATACCCCATCTCAATCTATTGTCTGGAACCCGAAAACCATTTGCGAGTCCAAACATTTTATTGCACCGTCAACTATATTAATTTACAACAATTAATAATTTACTTATCACATTGGAATATTCAACTCCTATTCCAATTATTTCAACTATTTCAAACAATATTATTTCCAAACACATTTAAATACATATTTAAATCAAGAAATAATATATAAACAAGTAGGTCCATTTCGAGGATGTTACAACTCTCCCCCCCTTAAAGAGATTTCGTCCCCGAAATCTAACCTCAATCAATCTAACTATTGTGATATAATCACATATATCTTAATATACATTTGTCCTCAATAGCAACTTACAACTATACTTAGACTGTTTGAATTCTTTCCACATGCACATATCCAAATGTACATGCTTCTATCTTTTCCTATGCACACATACAGTGCATCCATCCAACATCTCATAGGAACCAATCATCTATCTAATTCCTTTATCACCAATCAGATAAAAGTTTAAAGCACCCTATCACTTTAACCAACAACAATAAGTGAAACCTAACATCACTTACTAGGTCTACACAACCAGAAATTAGCAACATGCTAAAATCTTTAACCTACTCTCACTGTTCATCACTGGTCAATAAAACAGCAGTAACAATATCACAACAACGGTATTTATTAAACCACAATATACCTAGCGACACTGAAATATAATTCAGTTCACGATCAACAATCAATCTAATATACAGATCACAATCTTAAATCTCTACCATCAAAGATCTGAAATTCAAATCTAAGTCAACTTTTCATCCAAAAGTTTTATACCTATACTCTTTTGAACAACCTATCATATTCACATATCATTATCACTATCATATGAAATCCTTTACTTAGAAGTAATCCAGATTCATATCACCTTAATAAGCACAGCAGAGGTCACACTCAGTAGGTAAAACTACAATCAACAAGTACTTTGCTCAATCAACAATAGTACCACAATCAAATATTACCTACATTCAACCAACCTCTACTTTGACTTATTTCTGCTTGTAACTCCTTTCATTACAATCTATCAATTGTCAACAACAACAATTTACACAACCAATAATCACAACACTAATGATTATACACTACAGTATACCCATCAATACTTACTATATATCTCCAAAGTTTAACTAACCATCAAGTTAGAATTTGTATATTACCTAAACTGGTAAGACATCAGAATCTTATCTCAGCAACCAGTTAATTTAATTCAACCTTACAATCTTAAACAACTAATCACAAGCAATTAGAAGTTATACAACTTTAATCACATAATCACTTAGTACCAAATTCCATCAATCTAGCAACTAAGTCAATCCTAATCAACATTATGATACCACAATTCAAGTATCACAATATCACAATGTGCTACTTTACAACACATTTCAACAAAATCTACATCAAGTTAATCACAATTAACTGACCTCCACATATCTTATGGCATATTTTAATTCATTCTATTAAAACTTATCATGCCATTTATTATCATGTATACCACACATACATACTTACACAATTTCAGGTATTTTCTAAAATGGACACATACACATCAATTCCATTTCATCTTACCCCCTAGGCCATTCAGACTGTTAAAGTCTTTATCAAGCCTTCTCAGTACTACTAGTCATCACATATCCATACTACAGGACATGGAACAATCACCAACTCTATGTTTCACTTATATACATAATACATCGTATATAACTTAAACAATTTAATCTACACTTTACAATAAAAGTTTGGTGAATACAATCATCATCTCTCAATTTCAAGGTTTCCCTTACTCCCTAATACATACAATTATACACATCAGGTTTTCAGCCCCAAATGTCAAGCAATCATTATTCTTAAACTATCAAAATAATGATCATTACACTTAATTTCATACCTGATTTCTTAAAATATGACCAACTATTCAATTCATATTTCCTCAATTATTAACCAAGGTTAAGCTAAACCTTTAGCACAATTCACTTTCAGATATCCTTTCATATCATTTCTTATTTGGATCTAATCCCATTTTATCACTTCATCACTTACTTCATTTGTATAAAATCAACAAATAACTAAAGAATCCATTCAATTCTTTCAATATCTAAGTAACTCACCATGAGGTACCCAATCAACTTATGCCACTATTAATAATAACTTTCAATTATTTCTTATCTTACATTCTTACCTAATCAAAGCTATCATCACAAGCCTCATACACTGGTAAGAAATTTCTTATCACAATTCTAATCAATGTGACTTAATTTACATCCCTTAACAAATTATAACTGTCATGTCATACAATGACCTCACATCGGTATAATTCCTTAATACATATTCAGTTCAAATATCAAATATTACTTAACTGAATACTCAATTATAGTTAACACTATTTCAATTACTTAATACTAGCTTTAAGTAATAACTCAAGTCTCACAAACTTAGACCATTCATCTATCTCCTTTGGATCTTACAAGACCTATCTCAACATAATTTGACTAATCAAGGAATTCAATCATATTCCTCACAATCATAACATTACGATCTATGTTAGACTATTTCAACACACACAGTTGATTACATGTCAACTTTGATTTCAATCAACCAATCAATAAAATCCTCTAATTGCTTTTCTCAAGTTTGACCTATCCTCAAACCAATCACAAGCAATTAATTTTATACACAATTCTCTATTCATGGTTTGACTTTCAAAGTTAACATACTATCAAGTTAACTCCCAACAAACCATTTCATCTTATATGTTCACTTTCAAACATATATTTCAAATTATTACTTTCAATAATTTCATCAATCCTTTACTAGGACAAGGTCAACCTACATCAATCTTGGCTCCATACAAGCCATTTCATATAATATGTTTACTATCGAACATAAACTTCAAATTATTACATTCAATAATTACTAGTAGTTTCTCAAGCAAAACAATATCAACCTATCTCAACTTTGGCTTCATACAAGCCAAATACAAAATAGTGACTCACTCAAACACTATCAAATTCACCTATGGTCAATTTAACACAATCAGTTACAATTACATTTTCAACAAAATCATATTAGTCATCTATGTTTATCATTAAAACATCTATCAATGACAATTATCATTTACACTGGCATCTTTACAGTCTAAATATCATAGCTCTATCAACTGATTGTTTTCTTATCAAAACAATTATTAAACAACTTAGCATACTTTCATGCTCCATTTATTCAAAATCACATTACATTTCTTTTATACCAAGTAGCCTCAACAAGTTCATGTGACACAACATAATATAACAACGGTGATCAGGCGTTGCAAGATTATGTTCTTCACAATCCATTCTCAGGCTACTCTACATTATAATTATCAATGTGATCTGTAACACCCCGCAAATTTGAACGCGATTATTAATATTAATCACTTGCATTATTAGGCTAATTCCCTACTTGAGTGAATTTACGACGCATTTTAGAGGTAAGTCTAGCAAAGCCCAACTAGTTAATACGCGTAGTATTACTTATTTGTAATTAGATGTAATTACATACGAAACGAATTCAGCAAACGCGACAAAAATATACGGCTATTGGTGAACGAAATTATTTAATAAAACAAAGTTATTAAATAACGTCATTTACAATTTAATATTATGTCGATAATATTTACATAACATTTTAAAACATAAAACGTCAACTCGTATAACTAAAATAAAACAAAGATTTAAAAACCTTATAATTAAATTTTATAAACTCATAAAAAGATCTAATTAAAAGGTATAATGAAAAATGTAATTTAAAAATATATTAGTTAAAATAATGTAACATTTAACGATCGGGTAAACAAGCCCGGGACGAAAACGCAGGAGATGAAAAGTGGGACAAAACCACCTTCCATCTCCATCTTTCCTTTCATTTTCATTTCATTCTCACCAAAAACACACACACTTTCTCTCAACCAAATCCACACCAAAAATTCGGATTCACAAATCAACCCACAAAAGTTACATTTTCGGAATCCTCTCGAGCTAAGGAACAACATTAACAAAAGCCGTATCATCATCTTCTTCCTAAATCGGTCCCGATTTGCAATTGTAAGAAATTTCTAAAAACTTAGATTTACTCGTTTTTATGTGTTATATGGGTGTAATATTGAACCTACAACTTTGTTTTAACTATATAATGGAAGAAATCAAGGTTTTATGGCCGGAAAACATGTTAAAATCGGGTTTTGGCCGGAAAAATCACGGCAGTCGCTGCTACTGTCTGGGTGTTCATCTTTGCGACACAACGTCTGTGTCGCATATAGTGTCGCATAAACCATCCATGCGACACAACCATTGTGTCGCATGTTGTGTCGCACCATTGTGTCGTAGAATCTCTGCGACACAACCCTAGTGTCGCTATTGAATTAGCATCTATCGTCTATGCGACACAACCCTTGTGTCGCATAGCCCTTGTGTCGCACCATTATGCGACACAACCATTGTGTCGCATAACCATATTAGTGTCGCATACTGTGTCGCAGAAAACAGAAACTTCACAAACTATTTTTACACTAAGTGTCTAACTTAACCGATAACGAATATTTACATACGATACAATGTACAAACAGTATAAACAATACAGACACGCTATTTTATTGAAATTAAGATTTCAAACTACCACCAACGAGTCGTATACATTTCCACAAATACGAAATACAAACGTAAATGTTTAACGAACACTAGCATGGATGATTAGCTTAGACATCCACAATTACTTATTAAATCTCATACGTTTAGGACGTTAGGAGATTTCGGACTGTACTTGGGCTTAGGTTTGCTAGCACTCGCACGATTACTCAACTCAACAGGTGAGTTCACAGCCCCTACTTTACTGTTTTAATTACTTTTGGGGTGGAAAACATAGTCAGTCATTTCTATACAAACATGATTGTATACTACTTTACTCAAACAAGTGGAGTACATTGAACTGATATACTGAAACGCAAACTGATGATTTTGAAATAACATTTTCATACTATAAACACTGTAAACGCATAAACATGTTTTGGAAACGTTGGAAAACAACCAACACGCTTTACGAAACTGATCGGGTAACAAATGGGTCCTACTGACATGGACCAGATCCTACTGACATGGATCAAGGGACACTGACACTCCCTACTATTGAAAAGTCCCTACTGACATGGGCACTGGATCCCACTGACACGGATCCACTATTACTATTAAACTGCTAAAAAGTCCCTCATGACATGGGCACTGCATCCTACTGACATGGATCACCGAATGACTATTAGGATACAGACATTCCTACAATGACGAGTAGGATACAGACATTCCTACGATGACTATTAGGATACAGATATTCCTACGATATCTATTAGGATACAGACATTCCTACAATGACTGTTAGGATACAGACATTCCTACGATATCTATTAGGATACAGACATTCCTACAATGACTATTAGGATACAGACATTCCTACGGAACTATTAGGATATTGCTTTCCTACAATGCATTTACATACAAAACAATTGGGCAACATCCCACACTGACAGATTTGGGTGACATCCCACTATGATTGTACTTAAACAAACGACATAAATGAAACTATTTGACCTCCGAGTCAATAAACTTACTCGAACTTGGTTCAACTACTACAAATATAAAACCTGTGAATTCACTCAACCTCGTTGTTGACTTTTACTATGTTTTTCAGGGAATTAGCTGCGCATGTAAGAATCGCCAACACATGGAGAATTAGGCGACCCGTGAAGCTTTAGGATGCCAACATTTTTGGAAAAACACATGGATTTCTCTAGTATAACTGAAACCGTTTTGTCATATTCTAGAAATCCACTTTTGTATACATATTACTTTTAACTTGTACGATTTGATAAATCGTAAATCTTGTAATTAACATTTTGGCATCTTAATATATATTATGTTCTGTTGTAATCATAAGCTCTGATACGTATGCATGCTTTATTATTGTGACACCCCAGTAATTTAACTAAATGCTTCCGATAAACAAATTTGGGGGTGTTACATGATCTACTCTTATCTCATATATATTAAATACTTTATGATTTCAAATCAATCAACATCTATTTAATAGTTTCTAACAGCTGATACATACTCAAAATCAGCTTACTACTTTACATATTCAACCTTACATATGCAAGTCATCTCACATACACACAATGTTCTAATTTTCAACAACTGAATTATTCAGTATATCACTTATCTGAAACCTCAAACACATGATAACTCGTCATCATAGTTTCAATACTTAACACTAATCAATGTCCTTATTTACTCCAAAATTCAAGACACATCTTAATTAATTATCATCACTTTGACATATGCTATACTATCAAGTATCACTGTCACAACAAGCCTACTCAATCATGTTACTATTAAAACATTTCATCTATTAATTTACAATTGACCAGAAAGATCCATCACTTCCCAAATCAACTTCACCTTATCATATTCTACACTCCTCATAAACCTATCAATCTCGGTTTAGATCAGTTGCTTAACTACAATCAAAATATATCATGTAGTCACATAAACACATATTTTCTCAAATAGCAGTCATTCTCAATTCAAATGACACAATATTCCTTAACTAGGATTTAAATCACACCCTGTAACCAATCTACTATCATAATACTATCAATTATCTCGTCTCACCAATAAAGACATTCCTTAGGTTCTAACATCACTCCAGTTAAAACCTTAACCCACTCTTTTCTATTTACTTAATCACATTTCTGCATTTACAATTTAATCAGAAATATTCACAACGATGAACTTTTCATTTAGTACCTCTATCCTCATGTCAACCTATAACAATCATTAGTTGACTCAAAACTGGGGAATCATATCAGTCTGACTCAATTAACTTCACAATAATGTTTACTCATCATAACAAAGTAAACAGTTCAAGTTAATTTAAATTAACACAGGCTTATCAAAGATTACCTGTCAATCTTCAGCCAACGAGTGTTGAGGAAACATGAAATATACCAATCAGATACTCATGTTCCTCCGTCTCTGCAATCAAACAACAACTTCACAACTTGTTAAGGGTTAGTACATATTCAACTAATCACTTTCTCACACATTCACTAATCAACTAAACCCACACCCACTGGAATGTTTGACTCAACTCATCAAAGTTTAGGATTGAACATTCTATCAAGTCCAATTCACCCAAACTATTGCTCTGATACCAACTTATAACACCCCTCGTTTCAACATAAACAATAATACAATAATTGCGACTCGGAAGCGTATATTTAAAACATACTACCAATGTACTCAAAATGTCAATAAACTTTTTCAAACTTATTACATGACATTTCAACAAACTCGGTGTTATATAATTCAAAACATCTCTTTAGTTATCAAAATAACATCAGAGTAAAAGCCTGTCAAACATTCCTTCAATTCCAAACACTTCCTGCCCTGCCCAATATGTCCCATCTATTTTAACCTGCAGGAAGAACTGTGGTGGGGTTAGCATAAAGCTAAGTGAATGAAACTATAAGCAAGAGTACAACCTAGCATAACAATCTGTTTACATCAAATAACAATAAACAGAAAATCAATCATTCACTCGACATCCAATCAATGTCAAGCTACACCAATCAATCCTTATCCATCGTCATGAGGATCGGTGGCTCCTGAGATACCCTAATACCGGTTTGGTAATCAAGGAACTCTTATCAATCATCTGTATTGGCCTATACAGAATTACCGATAACCAGTTGTTAATCACACACGACCTAGATCTCCAAACCAACATTTCAAGTTTCAAGATCTCCTGTCGTCTACAATAACAACCAAGTCCAACTGTCAAGTCAAGTTGACCTCAGAATCTTACATACTAGCTCAAACAGCCAAGTAAGCAACTAGTCAAACTATCATGACAAGATATCTCAACAATTACATTCTATCAAAGTAATACTATAATTACTTGTTGTAAATCAAATCATGACAACTAAATCACACTGAGGTTACAGATCCACTCACCGACTACCTCAGGCCTCCATTCAGTAGTCTAATATCACTGAGCCTTCTCCACATCTGAGAATCAACAAATCAAATATAAGTTAGAAATCATGATCATCAATACTAAACTTATATCAATCTTTAACATTTAGGAACTTAACATAATTTACTTTTCAATTACTAGTTCCTAATCACATTTTATGGATTTCAATATAACTCTTATCATATATTAATTATCAATCACAGTACCATTCGCATAACAATCAACAAGATAATAAAAAGCTATATCAGCCCTCCAAGCCGCCGGCTTCCTCCTAGAAGCCGCCGGCTTCTTATCACCATCCACTGGTTTCCTAAAATGCAACACAAGCCGCCGGCTTGCCAAAGAAGCCGCCGGCTTCAACCAACTGGGCACAAGCCGCCGGCTTCATCATGAAGCCGCCGGTTTCAACAAACAAGACCAAGCCGCCGGCTTCCATATGAAGCCGCCGGCTTCCATCGTCGTCCAGGCCCTGTACGAACAGCAAAACCCTAACCCACGGGTTTTTAACAAAAATCACCCCAAACTCATTTTCTAACTGTTATATGTCACAAATACTTTCATATAAACACTATATAACAGTTATTACATGTTTCTAACATCTAATTCTTCCAAATCATCAATTCACCCAAATTTCAATCGAAATCAAATTCTTAAATACTCAAGAACACTTACTGATTGAAGAATATACTGATGATAATCTGTCCATGGTGAAGTTTCACGAGAATCACAACTTCCTGATTTGATTTCTAGTTTGATTCGGAGGTTTTCTGAGAGTTTCTGTGAGTTTTGAAGTTTCTAAATGAACTTTCCTAAAATGGAAAGTTAAATATATAGTCGGTTCACAAACCGCCTTCAATATACGGGTATAATTTAATACCCCGTCTCAATCTATTGTCTGGAACCCGAAAACCATTTACGAGTCCAAACATTTTATTGCACCATCAACTATATTAATTTACAACAATTAATAATTTACTTATCACATTGGAATATTCAACTCCTATTCCAATTATTTCAACTATTTCAAACAATATTATTTCCAAACACATTTAAATACATATTTAAATCAAGAAATAATATATAAACAACTAGGTCCATTTCGAGGATGTTACAATTTAAACTTTCTTTCACGTATTAGATCCGCGCTTAATGCCAAAATATTCAAGTATTATATATATAATTGTATATATATAACATAGAACGATTATTAAATAATCACTTATAAACGAATCTGAAAGCGCGCACAAACTTGAAAACGGACGTTGTTGCAAACTTTTCTAAATAATGTATTATTGTCGAAAATAATATTTATTTACTTGGAGAAATTTTAAATACATTTTTGTTTCAATTAAAAATGTATTCTATTTAGTTGAGAGCGCGCGAAAACGACTTGTAAAACTCTATCTCAAACATTACATTTATAAAATGTTTCGAGTCAAAAACATTTCGAAAATATACAAACGAATTTTAGAAATTAAAAATATTATTTAATTTGCGATCGGGTAAATAAACACGGGTATTTTATACTGTGTTTGGAGGCAAAATGCCACCCACTTTCCCTAAGAACCGGATCTGGTCTGTGCCCCTAGACCAACTCCCCTTTCTTTTTGTTTCATCTCATTTTTCTTCTTCCCTCCTCAATCCATTCTCTCGATCTCTCTGTGTTTCTTTACCACAACAATAATAACAATAACATAAGCAACAACAGCACCAGCAGATCGAGAAGCAACACAAAATCATCATCATTCTTGTTCTTCATCATCAAACTCGCCTCCTCCCTCTCGGCACCATCACACCCGAACCACCACCATCATTCGGGAATTATCATCAACAACAACAATTAACAGGAGCAACAGCAGACCGGAAACAGCAGAAGCATCACCATCATCTTCGATCACCGTCATTGTATACCCACCATCACTCTCGGTTACCACCACCGATCGCCACCATCATCATCTTTCGAAATCATCATCGAGTTACAATAACAGCAACACCTTCGGCAACAACAACAGTGGGACCGCATCATCATCATCATCGTGTTCATCATCCTCTCGACATCCTCACCATCGTTCTCGGTTCCACCTTCATCCGTGAGCATCTACTCTTGTCCTTTTTTTTAATTCGAGTTTGTAAAGCTTAATATATCATATATTAGTGTTATAATCGATTAGTAATCTCGAAATTAAGATTAGGAACTGTTTTGTGGTTTGATCGTGTGAAATTGAAGATGATGAATAGTGTTTTTCTTAAGATAATTCAGCCCCAAGTAGCCTACTTTGAGCTCAGTTTCCCGTCAAACCACTAAGATAAAATCCTATATTTTTTTTAACATTCTTTTGTCCTCACAGCACTCTATTCATAGAATCAAACTAGAGCCTTTTTCATTACATAACGAATCCAGAAAACGCATTTAAAGTTGGACATTTTTCATTTTCGGCTTCAGAACAGCCTCGGGTCCTCTCTTTGTGACCACTTTTTGTGACCTTAAAAAGATAATTAGAACTTGAAACTAGCTAATTATTGTAGTATTGTTTTCCCTCTTTCCATCAATATAAAAATATCTACATTTGGTAGCCGTTTGGATAGCGTTACAAGCCTTTGAAAATCCAACCTTGCTCCTGTTTTGTGCACACCAACTGCTCGACCAAATGCCTGAACCAAAAACCTTCCCAAATCAGCGACCAGCTCGTGCTCGGTGACGATGTTCGAGTTCCCTAGTCGTACTCAGACCAGCGACCAGTGATCCGTGGATCTGACCCAGACCCGAATCCGACCTGCTGACCCGACCCAGTTTCATTGACTTTTTGACCAGAATTTTAAAACGAACCATTTTCCGACACGATTTTTCGACCCGAACCTTAATTTTTCATTTTTGAACAATAATAACAATTCTTTTTACCATTTTTCGAAATGACCTTTATTAAGAACCATTTTAACAAACCAAGCCTAAAAATGACCGAAACACTAAACTTTTTTCTATATTCTTTTTATGAGCGTATTTTGCGAGCCCGATCGTGCCGTCTTTTCCCAATCTTTTACATAAATAATTAGTGATGATCATTGACCATGCCCTGTATTAACTTAATTCTATGTGTGCTAAAATCTTACGAAACCGTATTTAATAAATAGGATGTTCTAGCTATCTGTGACGGATTTGTATACGTGGAGACCTTTTTGCGCGTTACTGCTACCAGGTGAGTTCACAACCCCACTCTTTCCAACGCTTTACTGTTTTCGGGGTGGAAATGCATACTCATTGTTTTATAAACTATTGTTTATAAAAAAAAACTACTATTTTAACACGATAAATGATTATCGCTAATCATGTTAGGATTTCAACTCGATGACACTTTTGGTGTAGTACTTTACCCTAGCTCCCTACTATGTGCACTCACTTACGTGTACAACTTAAATGTTGGATGACATTGCGATATGGTTGATTATTACAGGATATGTAATTGTCGTGTATTTGTGGTAGTTCCCAATATGATATTCGTTTATAGGTGACTTGTCTATGTGTAGCTAAATTACGTGTACCAATTATGTGTTAGTTAATTTCCATGTGTGTTCGCCATTATATGCTATTTAAGAATTATGTGTTTATTTGTTAAGTATTTCAAGAACACTAGACACTTCAAGAATTAGACCCAAGAATACAAGAAACCGTAGTTACAATATAAGAATACAAGAATACTTGGGATTTTAATACCAGACTAGAATACAAGAATAATAGAAATTAAGGTCAAGAAATGTCAAGAACTTATGTGATGGCAAGAAATTGTCAAGAATGTCAAGAACCTATTTGCAAGAATCAAGAACCTATCTGCAAGAACCATCAAGAACAACGTATACTTAGTATGCGTCAAGAACAACGTGTACCTTGTACGCGTCAAGAACTCAAGAATGCAAGAAACTAGAATACAAGAATTCAAGAAACTAGAAACTAGAACACAAGAATCAAGAAACTAGAAAATAGAAAATAGAACATAAGAATCACGAAACTAGAAACTAGATAAAACAAGAATAGGAACTAAGACTTCAAGAATAGGAACTAAGACTTCAAGATCTACTCGAGGTTATACATATATACAATAATTCACACATCTAAAATCTACAGTTTTACTAAGTACAAATTTTATACTTCTTGAAATGATTTGTAACATCATTACTACTGTTTTCTGATAAACACCTGTGAACTCACCAGCTTTCCGGCTGACTGTTTTAGTATGCATTTTCAGGTATCTTTGCTATAGTAGGATCGGCCCGTCAGGATCCTAGCTCGAGTCGCATGCATATTTCTCACTGGAGATTTTGTTACAATATTTTGTATTACTAATTTTGTTGTAAAATCTCTAGTATTATAGGCGAACTCCAACTATTTTGTACAAACTTATTACTTAATGTAATGTATTTTCAACGTCTCATTTAGAGTCGTTCATTATGTACCTTTGTGCTTGTGATATTTGATTGGTAACACCCCGACCCGACCGCTTCCGCAACCCGAAATTTGGGGGTGTTACACCACTCATGAATACTTAAGATGTTTGTCTGGCCAGACCCTAATAAGTCTAGAACTGTCTCGACTGTATTCGGTAATCTTAAGTGATTTGCGAAATGAGAAACAGAAGTTAAAATGGAATGACTTTGATCCATCTCCAAGTTTTAACTAGAGTATCTGTAACAAAAGGATATAAACTAAACATAGACTCACAGTGACTTTGGTGAAACTTCACTCGTGCATTTATGGGAGCATTGATATGTTGCTAGACATTAATCAATGTTATCATATTTGTTTGGAAAATTATTCAAAAGTGGGAGCTGTTGGTATTTGAATGATTTTATCAAATATGTGTCCGTAAATGTGTGAGCCTTTGGGAACGCACACATCGACATTGAGATATTGCTTATTTGCCTAAAGTTATTAATTATTAAAGTTAAGAGTTAAAATTAATAATTAATTAACTAGAGGGATTAATGTGAAAATATTAAACTTGGGGACCAAGTTTTACCTATCTATAAATACACCCTTATAGATTAGGGTTAGGGTTAATCCTAATATAAATCTCTAATTAATATTCACAAAAAAATCTCTTGCTACTCCTCTCTTGGAGTTCGGCCGTACTTCACAAAAAACCAAAGGGTTTTTCAATTGTTTGGTTTTGTTTTGTACGGCAAAGAAAAGAAGGCACAAAAGGTTGTGTGGTTTTGTGAACGGGCAAGTACTAGCATACAAGCATATCGATAAAGACGGTGTCGTGTACGTGACCAAGGAAATATCTTGAACTTAGATCTAAAGGTTTTCTTACAAACAATTCAAGGCAATAAGGTATAACTTAATCCGATTTAATTATTCCTATGTGATCCTATTTTCCGCTGCATGTATTGTTTGACAATTTGATCTGAGTTGTTTACCTATATAATCGACCTCTAGAAGAAGCAACATGGGAAACCTATGATCTAATGGCTGAGCAATTTCCTACATTCCGTCTTGAGGACAAGACATTTTACCGAGGGGGAAGTAATGATAAGGATCCACCATTGAAAGTGTACTCAAGAAGAAAAGATAGAGTCACAGTTGCAAAAGTGGGACAGTTGGATTCTTTCTTTGGAAACTTGCTAAATCCTCTTGGTCAAATCACTGAATGATTTTATGCAATCAATTTAATTAATATTTATCCAGGAAATTAGGGTGTAGAATCCTGCCATTTCTACCCTTAATTCTAGTATTTGATTAGTATAAATAAATGGCTAGTTTTATGTCTAGGCATTGAGAATTATCTTTTGATTTCCTTGTTCCTGTAATCGGAGACCTTGCCCCTCTCGAATTGGGCCCTTATCCCTTATTTCTAATAAAATTCAATCAATTTTCATCTTCATCAATTCTGTATTTATCAGTGAGGCTGACCCAAATAAACTAAATTTCAGTAGAAAAAAAATGAGTAAGGGTACCTTAGTAGTTAAATATTCTTTAATTTAAGAATGTTTATCTCTTTAACGCCTGCAGGTGTGTAGTGAGAATGCAAGGCGCGTGATCCAGCTCTTTTGTGAGGTCAATTTTGGAGAAGTTGACAAAAACTCTAATTAGTTCACTATAAACTACTAACTACTGCTTTTGATGAAATTCCAAACTTGAGTAGGCAAAAAAAGCATAAAGAAATGATCTAAAAGATCTTGTGTGGTTGTTTGATAAAAAACTATATCTGTCTGATAGGCTTATACGATAGTTGTCAAACTCAAATGAGTTGGTGATAAAGAAGTATTGATGCGCTGTCATCTCAGCCAAATGCTTTATCTTCATGTACTAATCAAATCGAACTTCTAACTTTGAGATATAATCATTAACAATTTAACAATGTATGAAATAAGAACAATATTGATCAGAAATATTTTTTAAGAATGCAAGAAAGATGAAATGAGTGAGGAGAGAATTGAGAGTCACCACATATATGAGATATATAGAAAGAGAGATTCAGAGTATAGGGTGATAGAAATCATTTATGTTTGTTAAAAGTAAAAAATGAAGTGCTATTTCCTACTATGCTCTCGAAAACTGCAGATATAACCGTTGAATTTATTGAGGGCAACTTGTAAGTCTTTTTGGGGAAATGGTAGCTACTTGGTTGAGGAATTGCCCATCTCCCATGCCGATCATCCCCTTGCTTTAAGATATTGATTGAAAAAGGCAGGTATTGTATTGTATTAGAAACCAAACGTTGACATCTTACATCATTAATTACATCACATTTGGATCCTAATCCATATACATATACATCACTTTTGGATCCTAATCCATATCCATATACATCACATTTGGATCCTAATCTATTTACACTATTGACCCGCACATTCTGACATACATTGACTCAACTTCAAGTACATCACACATCTTTAATTTCCTAACGTCACATGGTCCCTCTTTTTATCCTATTACTTCATTACTTATAGTCTTATATGATACATCGGTCTTCATGCAACATATATAGCCACACCATGCATTTTTAGCCATCTGTTTATTTATACCACACCATACATACTGTCTTCATATTTGTAACCTTGTGTAGTATTAGGAAAGATTGGCTTAGTTGTCAACTTATTTTCAATCATTTTAGTTTTCTATATGTGTGTTATATATTTGTACTTATATAATTTAGTTAAAGGTGACTAGTATGAGTCGAGCCATGATGTAAAATGATTTCAATTCACGAGTCAAGTTCCGAGTTGACAACTATCATCATTGAATATGTATGTTTGTGTTGCGAATTGGATATGAGTGATAGATACAACATGTAAACTTGGTATAAACTATTGCAAAAAACCTCTAATTTAATTCGTAGAACACTATCGAAGAAAACTTCCTTCAAGGATCTGGCACTTTGATAGAAAAAGGTCACTATTCCTCAATTTAATGAATATACTCTAGCCAACAAACATTGTTTTAGATGAAGTAGATTTGGGTTGGAATAGTGGGACGTAGATAACATGAGCTTTTGTGTTTTTTATCATGGTTTTTCCGGTGTATTGAAAGGTTAACTGGAGATGTAATCCATATGAAAGTACTTCACTTGTGGATTTCTTTTACAGAGGGAAGTTGTTGTTTATGTTTATGAAGTTGGTTAGTAATGAGACTGCCTCATTGAAAAACCTCTTAACGAGTATTCTATGAATGACGTATCAAGTACAAAATAAACATGATCAATCAGATCGATTATTTGCATGAGTGTGATTTGGGTCTTCTCCATGACACATTGAAATGGTTTTTAGAGTAGTTTTGAATTACCAACCACACACATGGACTAGTGGTATTTAAGGATAATTATGGGTATACTATAATTATTAGCGTTTTCACACAACTGCAATGGCTAAACATTTATATAATTTGAAATGCATGAAAGATTGTTGTATTTTATGCTTTATTAATACTTATACAAAACACAAATCTATATATTGCCTCCAGGTTTAAGGTGATGTTACTGTTAGCCCTTTGAGCTTTCTAGGCTTGATTTGATTGAGAGGTTTTAAGTGAAAGAGGTTGGAAGAGTATTTGAAAGAGAGAATTTTAAGAACAATGTTTTTATTGATTACAAATTTGCTTACAATGACTTGATTACAAATGACAACTTCACCACCTATTTATACTACTCCATGGAACATTCTAGAAATTAGATATTTCCATGGATATCTAGATATTTCTACTAGATATTTATTACATCTCTAGATATTTCCTATCTAGATATTTCTTTTACATATTAATATCTAGATATTTCTTATACTAATATCTAGATATTTCTAATGGATACTTCTACACATATTTAGATATTTTATCATTATTGGATTTGGGCCTAACCATTTTGGTTAATCAATACTAATTTGGATCAAGTAAGTTTATGATCCAACATCCATTAGGCCAAATCAAGTTTATGATCCAACACCCCCCTTTAAACTTGATTTGCCGACACCAAGCATCATCCTCAATCTTGAAAAATCTCTCTCCTTGAGCGGCTTGGTAAATATGTCTGCGAGTTGATCTTCTGACTTTGTATGTATCACTTGCACATCCTTCCTTGCAATACATTCTCGAATAAAGTGATAGCGAGTGTTGATATGCTTACTTCGATCATGGTAAACAGGATTTTTTCGCTAAGTCAATCGCTGACTTGTTATCCACGAAGATCTTTGTCGCATCCTCTTGTGCCATGTGTAGCTCCTTCAATATACTTCTAAGCCAAATAGCATGGCACACACATGATGTTGCAGCTACATACTCTGCTTCGCAAGTGGACAGAGTAACAATTGGTTGCTTCTTTGAAGACCATGTGAATGCGTTGTTTCCAAGGAAGAATAAGAATCCTGATATGCTTTTACTATCATCGGAATTACCAGCCCAATCACTATCGCTATAGCCCACAAGCTTGAAGTCATTAGATGATGTATATAACATACCATAATCAAGTGTACCTTTGAGATAGCGTAGAATCCTTTTAGCGGTCTTCAGGTGGGAAGTAGTAGGTGATTCCATGAACCGACTGATTAGTCCCACGGCATATTGAATGTCAGGTCTTGTGCACGTCAAATACCGTAAGCTTCCTACAAGACTCTTGAATAACGTTGGATCAACCGCTTCTCCTCCATCATACTTTGAGTGCTTTGTTCCACACTCAATGGGGGTGCCAATAGGTTTGCAATTCTCCATACCAAACCTTTTCAATATGTCATTCCCATATCTTTCTTGGCATATGAAGATACCTTCTTCCATTTGCTTAACCTCGATACCAAGATAATAAGACATAAGCCCAATATCGGTCATCTCGAACTCCTTTGCCATAGACTTCTTGAATTCATCAACCATCCTTTTAGAGTTTCCCGTGAAGATAAGATCATCCACGTATAAGCACACCATCAATATATCTCCTTTTTCATACTTTACGTAAAGTGCGTATTCACTTTGACATTTTGTGAAACCATGCTCTTGGAAATACTTGTCAATTCTTGTATTCCAAGCGCGTGGTGCTTGCTTTAGGCCATATAACGCCTTTCTCAGCCTTAGCACTTTACCTTCTTGCCCTTTAGCAACGTATCCTTCTGGTTGCTCCACATAAACTTCCTCCTCAAGTGACCCATTTAGAAAGGCGGACTTGACATCCATTTGATGAATACTCCATTTATATTGAGCAGCAATAGTGTGACACCCGTCAAATTAGGACTAGTGATTAGTGCCTAATCAAGTTTTAATACATGTAATTAGTTCTGTGTTAGACTAGTTAATGTACCGATTAATATATATTGTTGAATATATACAAGTATTGCGGTTTAATTTAAATCGTACAAGTTCAAATCGAATGTAATTCGGTCAATTAAATACGGACGTTGGTGAATAATTTAATTAAATAATGTAACATTCTTTCATAACTCTATTATATCCCAAATATTATTTTTATAATATTTCAGTTTTGATTCATATCGTACAACAACGTTTACACAATTAAAATGTTAAACGCGCAAACAAACGAAACAAGTTACGTTTTATAACACAGTTATTAAGTATTTGGTAAAATACTCCAACGAAAATATTGAGTAAATATTCATATTTTAAAATGCATATTTAAGCGCATAAAGTATTAATTTAACGTTTAAACGAACACCGCACGGAGCGCGAATACACGCGAACAAAATTAGGAGCCAACCACACTTGGGTGGGGCCCAAGTGGGCCGGCCCCCATAACCCCACCATCACCCTCATCTTTTTCCCATTTTCATCCACCATTCTCTTTCTTCTTCTCTTTTCTCTCAAATTTCCAAACCACCACCACCTCACAAAATTCACCAAATAACGCACTTAAACTCGTCGGATCATCAAAATAATTAGAGAAAAGGAATCACCATGCAACGATCTACAACCTCATATTTTCGGAATTTCATTTCGACACCGTGTAAGTTTCCGAGAAAAACCCGAAACTCTCCGTTTTCGATTATTTTTACATGATTATGGGTTATTTAAGTTGATAATGTCCAAATATGGGTTGGGTAAAAGTTTTGGACCAAATGGTCGCCGGAAAACTCGTTTTCGACACAAACTCCGGTCATCAGACCGTAACGTCGCATTTGGCCCAGACTTTATGCGACGTCAGCTGCGACGTCGCAAAACACATCACGACGTCGCACATAGCGACATCAGCCACTACGTCGCCCTAATTGACCGACGTCGCACTTAGCGACGCAAGCCCTTACGTCGCAGAAATCAACAACGTCGCATATAGCGACGCCACGCACAACGTCGTATTAAATTGCGAAAGTCGCACATAGCGACGCCATGCTCAACGTCGCAGTCAGGATCTGCGACGTCACACCCGACGTCGCACAAAACAGAAACTAGAAAACACAGATTTTTACTAAGTGTCGAGACCCAAAATTTTTCACTTGATTTTACTCAAATTCAAATCCTAGATGCGTTTTCCACCAAAGCAATATAGTAGGAATAAAAATTTTCCAAGCTGACTTGGCAGCTCGACCCCAACCAGGGGCTCTGCCCCTTGGACCCCTCCAGGGGCTGCCGCCCCTTGGACCCCGCTACCAGGGGCGCTGCCCCCGGACCCCCGTCACTTAGAGTTTGTAACGGCTTCAAAGACACAATCAAAACACATTTTTCAAGTAAAACACCACGAAATCAAAATAATAATAGTTGAGATTATTATTACAAATCCGTCGCCAACGGGCCGTACATATTTTCAAACGTTCGAATCAATCAACCAAATCGTAGTAATTTGGACAAGTCAATCAACCAAATCGGGGTAATTTGGACAAACATCTACAAAGGTAGTCTTTCGAGATGCCTGACCAATTAATAACCATCGCGTGTCATGGACACCTTCAGGTTACAATTCTTCGGACAACACATCACAGCTAATCAATTCAAGTTTATTCCAATAAACACTCAATACGAGGCAATTGCCCAATACGAGGCAACAGTCGCCAAACAAATACACCTCCTGTCATCGAAACCACCGAACAGATTATTGAACGTCGTGTAGCAGAGGCAATTGCCCAATACGAGGCAAGCCGAAATCGTGAACACGTGGTACATAACAGTGGAGCCACCCCCGTCAACAGTGAAACCCCAACCAATACCCAGCAAGGGTGTTCCTACAAAACCTTCCAGTCTTGTAAACCCAGCACCTTCACCGGGACCGAAGGGGCCATCGGCCTGGTCCACTTGATTGAGAAAATGGAATCGGTAATCGACATCAGCGACTGCGCCGCCGACAAAATAGTGAAATACGCCACCTGCACACTAGCTGACAAAGCGTTAACATGGTGGAACGCTCAGGTCCAGATTATTGGACGCCCAGCTGCTCACTCCATGACCTGGGAAACTCTGAAACAGATGATGATGGAGGAATTTTGCCCTCCGAACGAGATGCAGAAACTTGAAACCGAACTCTGGAACGTTCAAATGATCGGTGCTGACATTTCTGGATACACAACCCGACTTCAAGAACTGGCACGTTTACCACATGGTGACTCCTGAAAGCAAACGTATCGAGCGTTACAACAAGGGCTTGGCCCCACAGATCCGAGGCATGGTTATGTCCTCCAAACCAGCTACCTTTAGGAGCGCAGCGGACCTGGCTCAAAGTTTAACCGACGACGCCATTCTGATCGGCACTTTGAAAGCTACCTCGGGGAAAGCTGAACTTACCCGTACTGATGCGGGCGACTCTGGAACTCACAAACGTAAATGGAACAACAAGGGCAATGACCGCCAGGGTCAACAAAACAGGAACCCGGGAAACGCCCGAGCCTACGCCGCAATCACCAACCCTGGACCCAAAACCTATCTTGGCAACAAACCGAAATGTGATAAGTGCGGGAAGCACCACACAAGCGAATGCGCCTTCTGTCAAGACTACAGAAACTGGGGTCATTTGGCCCAAAACTGTAAAACCAACCCTCTTCCTCGAACAATTGCGTGCTTCGAGTGCGGTGAATCCGGACACTTTCGAAATCAATGTCCACGACTGAACAACAACCAGAACAACACCGGGAACAACAATCAGAACAACAACAACCGCATCGCAACCATCCCACCGGGTCGTAGCCGTGCATACATTCTCCGTGCACCGGAAACGGTTGCGGACCTCGGCTAGTACGGTATGTCTTAACAGCTGTTGCTACGATTTAACATATGTTTCGTTCGAATGTCTATTCAAACTCAACGCTTGGTAAACTTCGACAATTATCGAGCGCATAACTATTTAAACTATACCGCGAGTATACTAAATCGTTAAAACTTTTCTGGCAACAATTGAGCGCCACGCAAATTGGAATTATTATTGACGACGTGACTTATTCGGAGAACATACGCCGCGGGCGATCCGACTTGATTTTAAATCTCGGGACGAGATTTCTCTAACATGGGGAGAATGTAACACCCCGCAAATTTAAACACTATTATTAACGCTAAACATTTGCATTTTAGGCTAATTCCCTACTTGAGTGAATTCACAACACATTTTAGAGGTAAGTCTAGCAAAGCCCAATTAGATAATACGCGTAGTATTACGTATTTGTAATTAGTTGTAATTACGTACTGAACAATCTGAAAACAAACGCGACAAAAATATACGACTGTTGGTGAACAAAATTATTTAATAAAACGAAATTATTAAATAACGTCGTAAACAATTAAATATTATGTCAATAATATTTACATATCATTTTATAACGTAAAACGTTAACTTGTATAATTAAGATGAAACAAAGTTGGAAATTTATAAAATTAATTAATTTGGTTTCATAAAAAGATCCTAATTAAAAATATAATGAAATATGTAATTAAAAATGTATTAGTTAAAATAATGTAACATTTAACAATCGGGTAAACAAACACGGAGCGCAAACACGGAGACGGGAAATGGGGAACAAAACCCACCTCCCCACCTCCACCATTCTCATTCTCTATCTTTCATCTCTCTCTCTACACTCTCTTTTCTCTCATCTTTCTCTCTCTCTAAAAACCAAACCAAAAACCACACTAATTACACCAAAACTACCCTCAAACGACGCCGAATCATCAAACAAAATAGAGGAAAACGATCACGGCAACACGATCTATCTTTCTACCTTTTCGGATTTCAAATCCGCCACACGTAAGTTTTCGACAAATCCCGCAAATTCTTAGATTTTGAAGTTTTCTTTCATATTAGTGTTTAATATACTTAGTATTAACCCATACAACAAAGAAAACACGATTTTAAAGCTTAAAAATACATTTGGTTTGGGTTTTTAATCGGAAAAATCGCGACAGCCTAAGTTTCTGGGCTGGTGTTCATCTATGCGACACAACCATTGTGTCGCATACTATGTCGCAGAAACCATACGACACAACGATTGTGTCGTACCAAACCATCTTATGTCGTATCCATACGACACAACGATTATGTCGCACCTTATGTCGCAAAACCCATACGACACAACGCTTTATGTCGCTGTTGACTCGGCACCTCGAATCTCTGCGACACAACCCTTGTGTCGCAGAATTGTGTCGCACCATGCGACACAACCATTGTGTCGCATATTGTGTCGCAGAAAACAGAAACTTTACAAACTATTTTTACATTAAGTGTCGAACTTAACCGATAACGAATACTTACATACAATGCTACATGTGAACTTTACAAACATTACAGACACGCTATTTTATTGAAATTATGATTTCAAACTATCACCAACGAGTCGTATACATTTTCACAAACAACGAAATACAAACGTGAACGTTTAACAAACACTTTGAATATAACTTGGTTGTACAAACACTAGCATGGATGATTAGCTTAGACATCCACAATACTTATTAAATCTCATACGTTTAGGACGTTAGGAGATTCTGGACTGTACTTGGGCTTAGGTTTGCTAGCACTCGCACAACTACTTAACTCAACAGGTGAGTTCACAGCCCCTACTTTTACTGATTTAACTGCTTTTAAACAGGGGTGAAAAACATAGTCAACTGTTTTAATTATTGCCATAACTGCTTTTACTTATATGATTGTTTATCATACGTGTTTACTCGAACAGTTAGAGTACTTTGAACTGTTTAAACTGTTGTGCGAACTTTTGTTATGAAATAACATTTTCATATTGACACACTAAACAAATGGGATAACTTATTCGACAAACTGTTTTAACTAGACCGGAGAACGACCGGTAAACTGTTTTGCAAACGACTGTAAACCTTTAAACTTGTTTGGTATACCGGAGAACGACCGGTACTTTTATATAAACGCTGGAGAACGACCAGCTACGTATTTTAGTGCCAGAGAACGACTGGCCAAGGGACGGGAGAACGAACCGTGCGTCTTTGGATGGGAGAACGACCCATGCGTATTGACCGGAGAACGACCGGTATTGTGTTTCGCTGGAGAACGACCAGCAGTGTTTGGACGGGAGAACGACCCGTGTGTATTAAACTGTTTTATATGAACGGGAGAACGACCCGTGCGTATTTGGCCGGAGAACGACCGGTACTGTTTGTAAACCGCTGGAGAACGACCAGCACGTGTTTTAAACTGACATTTTGGGTAACATCCCACGTATCCTGTTTTGGGTGACATCCCACGTAAACTAAACTTTGGGCGAACAACCCACTAAACTTGTATTTGGATTACATTCCACTAAACGTATTCTCGACTATTATGGTAATTACTATTTGTGTACGTATTTGGATAACAATTGTGCTTACAAACTTGGTTCAACTATTGCAAACATGAAACCTGTGAATTCACTCAACCTAGTTGTTGACTTTTACTATGTTTTTCAAGGAATTAGCTGCGCATGTAAGAATCGCCAACACACATGGAGAATTAGGCGACCCGTGAAGTTTAGGATGCCAACTTTTTGGAAACATATGGATTTCTCTAGTATAACTGAAACTGTTTTAGTCATATTCCAGAAATCTACTTTTGTAAACTTATTACTTTTAACTTGTATGATTCGATGAATCGTAAACTTTGTAATTAATACTTTTGGCATCTTAATATATTATGTTCTGTTGTAATCATAAGCTCTGATATGTATGCATGCACTTTGTTATTGTGGCACCCCCGTACTTAAACTAAATGCTTCCGCTAAACAAAACAGACGAAACAGGGGGTGTTACAGTAGGACTTTACCCTCGTATATAAGGCGCCACATATTTTCACATCGAAGCTAGAACCTTCATGCTGAAATAGCACATCGGCCGTTCTGACTTCTATATATGATGCCCGAAATATATGTTTGTATGCCTTCTTTCTCTTGAAACAAATTTCACTCCATTTTCATCTCACATCTCGTTTTTTAGGTCAACAAGTTGATTTAGTGGTGTATTTAAGAAGTAGGTGTGGCAATTTTAATCCATTTACTTATGAACGGGTTGATTCAGGCTTTTGTTTTTGTATATATGATCAATCAAATGAAGTAATACTCCACATTATGCTTAATTCCTCTTAATTCGTTTCATTTCAAGATAATCAGATTCCATTATTATTGAAAAATTTGTAATCATATTTGACATGCTAATTGTCCGTAAAAAAAATGTTGGACAAAAGATGTTTCTGGTCAACCCAACCCGTAAAAAATCACCCATTTGTCCCATTACCTAACTTGCCCGACCACCTATTCTGCCAATCACGTAAAGTGTTTTTGAGATCTATCGATGCCAATCTATCGAAGCGCTTGATTGATAATCCCTTTCTTCCTTGATCAATCAAGTTATGTAGAACCTCGGTCCATTGGTTTTAGTTGATGTATTTAGCTAGTGGGTGGCCCAAATTTTGTATGATTTATCGATCATAGTGAGAACATGATATTAGCTAGTTATGATCTCAAGATATTAGTTTACGGCTTGTATCAAAGTTAGAGTGCAATTGCATATTTAAGTTCTCTACTTTCTTTAGGTCTGAAATGTAGCTCTGTTCATCATTTATTTACAATGCGATGCTTCCTGTTATGAGTGACACAGGAGTATCACATATCTTATTTTGACTAGTAGCACGTGCTACTTCATGTTATCACATTTTCTTATTGACTAGTAACACATGAGTTACTGACTAGTAACACATGTGATACAAACTACTGTGATAGTATTTTTGGATGACATGTTATAAACTGTTTGTACTTACTTGTTGGTTCGATAAGTGGCATCAAAAGAGACAATGTCGCCAAATTTTCTGAAGTTAGCCTTAGCTACCTCATCATCCCATAACACATAAGCAAGTTTATCTTCTTCAACTTTATACTCAAATGAGAAGTCGGCTATATAAGATTTTGCATTTAGCATCTTCCTTACTAGCATGTGTGCATCGCTGCCTCCAATGTAAGCGTTCATATCTCTTCTGAAATTCTTGAAATCAGCAATCGTACCAGTCACAATATCATATGATCCCTTCAGCGTCTTGTATATGTTATGGGCTTTGGTTGCTCCAATGTTCATTGTGCCAAGCTTGAATATGAACTGCTGCTCTTGGAATGTAAGCTGCCTGGTTTTTTCAACAGATGCATGTGCTCCTCGTTGCACACCATGTGATTGCGCATCTCCAGAAACTTGACGACCTTAAACTTTCCATTTTCCAATAACTTCACTAACCCTGGCTGTGCAACCTGTTGCTTTTATATTGGAGCATCTCTTTTTTTTGTGTTACCTTTTTTTGATTCTCCTTTTGACTCTTTTTCTTCCAACGTGTCCTTTTTACTTCTCTCTGGAAACCAGCTCTGCTACATATGTAGTGTTTTTTGTATATTGTCTAACTCTTTAGCTTCTTTTGTGTGGAACTCCTAACTTCAAATTGTCCATGAACTCCATATCTTATGTAATACACGTATGCGTCTTGAAGGTTATTAAAGACTTGTCCTTCATTCGGTTTTATGTCATCGGGGACCTCCGGTATCCAGTGTAAAGTCTCACCTGGTGTTTCAATTTCATTTGAAACATATAGAATGATTTGTGGAGTAAGTGTTGAACCTGTAAAGGAAATTTATAAAAACATAAGATTGTACACTAACACATGTGGTAATAGAAAGTGTAGTAACATATGTGTTAATAACCATTATCACACGTGTTAGTAATAACTGAAAAAATGTGTTACACTGAGTAGGAAGAATGATAATAAGAACTTATTACCTGCATTATTTACTTGAATCTGTTGCTCCACATGTTTTGTCTTACATTCTTCTATTGCTGCCATTCTAATGTTTCTGCACGATAGATGTTTTTGGATTATTTATGTAACACATGTGTTACTATATAAGAATTCATAAGCATAACTGATTTTTATGATTTTTTAACAACTCAACTGAAACAATCAAATTACAGAGAGAACTAAATCTTCAATTGATTCCACTAACACATATCATACCAAAGTAATATCAGTTGTGATGCGATTGAACCTAGTTTTATGATCCTCGTGCAATTGCCGTTCGTTTTTTTTTTTTTTTCGAAATGAATCAAATATGATTGACGAATCTGTAGAAATCAGTTTACATTTGAGTTTTCATTAATCAAATCTTAAATAGCAGAAAATAATAACGTTAAAATCGCGCAGATCTTAGTTTCATGATCGTAATCGCGCAAATCACTATCGATTTCCTGTGCGAATATCAATTTAAAACCTAATTGAATCACATAATTGAAAATAGATTCGAATTAGAGTAATCGTACCTATGATTTTGCTGTTCTATTGAGATCGATTTGATGATTTTTAGAGATATCTTCGAGCGAGCGATCGAGCGATCCTGTGCGTGTATGTAACTGTATGTATAGCTATATTTGTATGTATATATCTATTACTAGCTAGATATGAACTCGTGCGATGCACGACAATATATATGTTAATTAATAAAAGTTATTTTTTCCTACTACAAATATATAGATAAGCTAAATCCACTAATTAAATTCAATACGTGATTGCAAGCTATATCACTATTTATTTTCTATTTTACTATAGTGTTTAATACGGATAAATGACATATTTTCTAATAATGTAGAAACATTAATCGATATGCAATAGTCATAAAAACAATATAGGTATTAGCATATACTACATACACCTCAATTAACTTACAAAACAATTAACAATTATTAACCACAAGGTATATATATATATATATATATGTTAGATTAGATGGAGGGTGGGGATGTGTTTTCACTAATCTCCTTGTTTTCATCAGAACCCATCCCTATATATATATATATATATATATATATATATATATATATATATATATATATATATATATATATATATATATATAAAGGGGTGGGGATAAAAAAAATAGTGAAAACACTTTTTCCTTCACAATTTTTTTAAGGTGTGAACTTTCATTTTTTTTGCTTCACATATGAATTTTTTTGTGAACCCTTCTTTTTTTTTTTTTTTTTTTGTTTCATATAAAACTTTCGTCATGAACCTTTAAATTTTTTTTTGCTTCACACAAAGTTTTTAACATTTTCAATTGTGAACCTTATTTTTTTCACATAAATTTTTTTTAAAAAAAATTTCACGAAAATTTTAAAGTTTTTTTATTTTGAACTTTAAATTTTCTTGGGTTCACGAAAAGTTTTTAACTTTTTCAACTGTGAACCTTAATTTTTTTTTGAGATCACGGAAAGTTTTAACTTTTTCAATTGTGAACCTTTTTTTTCAACTATGAACCTTATTTTTTTTATGTTCACGGAAAGTTTTAAAATTTTTCAATTGTGAACCTTTTTATTTCAACTATGAACCTTAATTTTTTTTTTAGTTCACGGAAACTTTTTTACTTTTTCATTTGTGAACCTTAATTTTTTTGGTTCACGGAAAGTTATTTACTTTTTCAATTGTGAACCTTAACTTTTTTTGGTTCACGGAAAGTTTTTAACTTTTTTAATTGTGAACCTTTTTTTTCAACTGTGAACCTTAATTTTTTTTAGATTCACACCAAGTTTTTAACTTTTTCAATTGTGAATATTATTTTTTTTGTTTTGGGTTCACAGAAAGTTTTTAAGTTTTTTAATTGCGAACCTTAATTTTTTGTTTTGGTTTTCGAATTTGACTTTATTTTATTTTTTTTTTTAAAAATATTTTTTTTTGTGAACCTTAGTTTTTTTGGTTTACTTCAAAAAAAAAAAAAAGGTTCACACCTTAAAAAATTTGTGAAGGAAAAATGTTTTCACCGTTTTTTTTTATCCCCACCCCTTTATATATATATATATATATATATATATATATATATATATATATATATATATATATATATATATATATATATATATATATATATATATGTGTGTGTGTTAGATTAGATGGAGGGTGGGGTAGGGATGTGTTTTCACTGTTTTTTTTTTTAACTCCTTGTTTTCATAGGATCCCATTCCTATATATATATATATCCCACCCCTTTTTTTTTTTGCAAACCATAAAAAATTAAGGTTCACAAAAAAAAAAAAAAAATAAAGTCAAATCCGAAAACCAAAACAAAAAAATTAAGGTTCACAATTGAAAAACTTAAAAACTTTCTGTGAACCTAAAACAAAAAAATAATGTTCACAATTGAAAAAGTTAAAAACTTTCCGTGAACAAAAAAAAATAAAGTTCACAGTTGAAAAAAGTTAAAAACTTTTCGTGAACCCAAAAAAAAATAAAGTTCACAATAAAAAAAACTTAAAAAAATTTCGTGAAAAAATTTACAAAAAAATTAATGTGAAAAAAATAAGGTTCACAATTAAGAAAGTTAAAAACTTTGTGTGAAGCAAAAAAAAAAATAAAGATTCATGACGAAAATTTTATGTGAAAAAAAATAAAAATATAAGGGTTCACAAAAAAGTTCATATGTGAAGCAAAAAAAATGAAAGTTCACAACTTAAAAAAATTGTGAATCAAAAAGTGTTTTTACCGGGTTTTTTTATCCCCACCCCTTTCATATATATATATATATATATATATATATATATATATATATATATATATTAGATTAGATGGAAGGTGGAGATGTGTTTTCACTGTTTTTTTATCTCATTGTTTTCACCAGAACCCATCCATATATATATATATATGTGTGTGTGTGTGTGTGTGTGTGTGTGTGTGTGTGTGTGTGTAGAGGTGCGTTCTTTTAAGAATGCAAAAAAAAATAGAGAATTGGAGAACCAATAGGATTGCTCAATTTCTCTATAAAACTCAATTATATTTTTACCCCCATGGTTAATTATCTCACAAACCGTAAGTCCATAAATTATAAAAATTACATATTCGGAACCAACGTCTTTTTCTCTTCGATTAGATATGTCATAAGCTATATTTTCGACGAATTTTTTATTCTTCGTTTTTTTACCAAATTCTACCATATAATCACACGTGATTTATGATAAAAAAAATAAATAATTAGTTCACGATTATTTATTTATGGTATATATTATTTAACACGTGATTACAACTTAATATTCATCCACATTAATAGTTATAAATAAAAAATTGAAAATTGCATTAGTTTTCATTATGAATCACATGTGATTGTTATTTGTACATTTAATCACAAGTGATTTGTTATATAATCACATATGATTTTTTATATAATCACATATGATTTTCATCTAAAAATTGATATTTGATGAGAAATTTACCGATATTTGATAATTCATGTATGATATCAACTTGATTTTTACTTAATTACGTATATAGTTATAGTCAATGATTTGAAAATCCGTATTTTTTTATTACTCTTTAATCACATGTGATTGATACTATGATGTTCAATCGCATGTGATTACAACTTAGTTTTTCATGTTTTAATCGCTATAAATAATCAATGATTTGAATTTAAAGTTTAATCGGAGATATAAACGGTTGTGATTATTTTTTAGTGTTAAGTCAAATGTGATTTCACATTACAAATTTTTAAAACCCAATAAAAATGAAAAGAAAAACTTTGTCGAAAGTATATCTTGTTGGATCTAGAATCGAAGAAAAAAAGACGTTGATTCCGAATATGTAATTTTTATAATTTATAGACATACAGTTTGTGAGATATTTAACTTTGAAAAAAAAAAGGTGAAAATGGATTTTTGAAATGGAACAATCCTATTGGTTCCTCCATTCTCCATTTTTTTACCATTCTTTTTTGAACTTTCCTATATATATATATATATATATATATATATATATATATGTGCACCAGCTATCAATTTATATTTAATTCTTCACAAAGTGTGAACTTTGTTGGGATGTTATAATACACAATTGTAAATAAGTTTTACATGCATCTAAATAAAATAAAATTAGCAATATAAATTTCAACTTTAATACCTCTTCATGTGTCACACCCCGCCAAACGGTAATTACAATCATTTCTAATTAAGTATGCGGAAGCTGACGTGGCGGGGCGAGAGCAGTAAACCAACCAAACAGTACATACATACTCAGAGCATATGGCTATTGCGCAACATAATAAATTAAGATGCCAGTTTAAACAGTTGTACAAAAGAAATACGACTATGTAAGTCGTAACAGTAGTAATTATAACACCCCTCGTTTCTTTATAAACAATTAATATAATAATGGCGACTCGGAAGCGTATATTTAAAACATACTGTCAATGTACTCAAAATGTCAATAAACTTTTTCAAACTAAATACATGACATTTCAACAAACTCGGTGTTATATAATTCAAAACGTCTCTTTAGTTATCAAAATAACATCAGAGTAAAAGCCTGTCAAACATTCCATCCAGTCCAACAACTTCCTGCCCTGCCCAATATGTCCCATCTATTTCAACCTGCAGGCAGAACTATGGTGGGGTTAGCATAAAGCTAAGTGAATGAAACTATAAGCAACAGTACAACCTAGCATAATAATCTGTTTACATCAAATAACAATAAACAGAAAATCAATCATTCACTCGACATCCAATCAATGTCAAGCTACACCAATCAAACATTATCAATCGTCATGAGGATCGGTGGCTCCTGAGATACCCTAATACCGGTTTGGTAATCAAGGAACTCTTATCAATCATCTGTATTGGCCTATACAGAATTACCGATAACCAGTTGTTAATCACACACGACCTAGATCTCCAAACCAACATTTCAAGTTTCAAGATCTCCTGTCGTCTACAATAACAACCAAGTCCAACTGTCAAGTCAAGTTGACCTCAGAATCTTACATACTAGCTCAAACAGCCAAGTAAGCAACTAGTCAAACTATCATGGCAAGATATCTCAACAATTACATTCTATCAAAGTAATACTATAATTATTTGTTGTAAATCAAATCATTACAACTAAATCACACTGAGGTTACAGATCCACTCACCGATACCTCAGCTGCAAGCTCAGAAGTCTAATATTACTGAGCCTTCTACACATCTGAGAATACAATCAATAAACAATGAGTTAGTAACTTGTATCAACTGATAATACTTATGTAATTAACATCGTTACACAATCATAACATAATTACATGTATCAAGTGATCCCTAAGATCACAGCAACAAAAGTTCAATTCGGAACATAATCAAAAAGTCCCGAATTAAGGTCCAAAAACTGTAAAATGCCATTTTCGACCCCTAAACGACCCCGAATGTCCAAAAACTGACTAGGCTATAGTATATAGCTTTGATCAGTGGGCCGTTTTCGAGTCACCATGTAAATTTCAACCCAATCCGAGTTAATGAAAATTTATCAATTTCAAGTGTCGCTAAAAACACCACCTTCTAAACACTTATGCATTTTCAAAATTTACAAAAAGTACTGACAAACGCGATCCAGAAAACCATGGTGGGATCGCGTTCCTCTTTGTAAAATCATTCTGTGACAAATTATAACTAAGCAACGCGATCCGGACAAATTCTTGGGATCGCGTTCCCAAGAACAAAACTCGTCCGATTCCTTTTATAACTAACGAACGCGATCCTGGTTAGGGTTCTGGGATCGCGTTTGAACCTTTTTCAGCTCATCTTCATCCCTGATCAAACCCTAACCTACGGGTTTAATCACCCAAATCGCCCAAACTCACTTTCTAACAGTTATAAACACTTGATAACTTCACATAATCATTATGCAACAGTTATAACGAAGTTCTAACATCAAATTCATGTTTTTCAATCCAAATCAATCAATTCAAAACTTATAAACTATTTGATTCAATTCAAACTTACCTCTAAATTGAAGAACACTGAATTGAAAGATAATAATGGTGAAACTAGAATCAATCATAGCTCCAATTCGAAGGTTTCAAGTTTCTGATTTGGATTTCATAAGGTTTATGTGAGTTTTGAAGTTTCTAATGAACTTTCCTAAAGAGGAAAGTTATATATATAAGTCGGCCTAACAAACCGCCTTCAATTTTACGGGTATAATTTAATACCCCATCTCAATCTATTGTCTGGAACCCGAAAACCATTTGCGAGTCCAAACATTTTATTATACCATCAACTATATTAATTTACAACAATTAATAATTCACTTATCACATTGGAATATTCGACTCCTATTCCAATTATTTCACTAATTCAAACAATATTATTTCCAAACATATTTAAATACTAATTTAAATCAAGAAATAATATAACACAACTAGGTTCATTTCGAGGATGTTACAACTCTCCTCCCCTTAAAGAGATTTCGTCCCCGAAATCTAACCTCAATCAATCTAACTAATGTGATATAATCACATATATCTTAACATACATTTGTCCTCAATAGCAACTTACAACTATACTTAGACTGTTTGAATTCTTTCCACATGCACATATCCAAATGTACATGTTTCTATCTTTTCCTATGCACACATACAGTGCATCTAATCAATATAATCAATCAGATATATCTTATAGACAAACACTTACTTTAACAAGTGAAACCTACAATCACTTAATCAACAAATAAAACTTAACATTACTTAATAGGTTTATGCAACCCGAAATTAGCAACATGCTAAAATCTTTAACTTATTCTCACTGTTCATCACTGTTAACAATAAAACAGCATCAACAATATCCCAACAATAGTGTTTATTATACCCCAATGTACCTAGCAACATTGAAATATAATTCAGCTCACGACCAACAATCAGTCTAATATACAGATCACAATCTTAAGTCTTTACCATCAAAGATCTGAAATTCAAATCTAGCTCAGCTTTTCATCCAAAAGTTTCATATCTATTTTCTTTTGTACAACCTATAATGTTCACATATCATTTCAATCATATGAAATTCTTTACTTAAAAGTAATCCAGATTCATATCACCTTAATAAGCAAAGCAGAGGTCACACTCAGTAGGTAAAACTACAATCAACAAGTACTTTGCTCAATCAACAAAAGTACTACAATCAATCTCACCTGAAATCAACCAACCTCTACATTGACTTATTTCCACTTGTAATTCCTTTCATTACAACCTATCAATTATCAACAACAACAATTACATAAACAATAATCACAATACCAGTGATTATACATTCCAGTACACCTATCAGTACTTTAATATTTGTCTTCAAACTCTAACTAACCATCAAGTTAGAATTTATATACTATTAAACTGGTATGACATCAAAATCTATTCTTACCAACCAGTTATTTCAACTCAACCTTACAATCATAAACTACTAATCACAAGCCATTAGAAAATTATACAACTTTAACCACCCAATCATTCAACACTAGATCCCGTCAATCTAGCAACTAATTCAATCTTAATCCACATATTATGATACTACAGGTCAAGCATCACAATATCACATTATCAAAATGTGCTACTTTCCAACACATTTCCAACAAAATCTACATCAAGTTAATCACAATTAACTAACCTCCACATATCTTATGGCATATTTTAATTCATTCTATTAAAACTTATCATGCCATTTACTATCATGTATACCACACATACATACCTACACAATTTCAAGGTTTCTCTTACTCTCTAACACATACAATTTCTTAAAATATGAACAATCATTCAATTCATATTTCCTCAATTTATCAAACAAAGATCAACTAAATCTTTAACACCATCCAATTCCATATATACTTTCATATCATACCTTATTTGGATCTAATCCCAGTTTTTCCACTTTATCACTTACTTTACTTGTATACTATTAACAAATAACTAAAGAATTCATCCAATTCTTTCAATACTTAAGTAATTCACCATAAGGTACAAATCAACCTAGACAACTATTAATAATAACTTCCAATTATTTCTTATCTCACCTTCTTACCCAATCAAAGCTATCATCACAAGCTTCACACACTGGTAAGATTTTCTTATCACAATTCTAATCAATGTGATTTAATTATTCTAACATATCTTAGCAAATTATAACTGTCATATCAAACAATGGCTTTATATTCGTATAATTCTTTAACACATATTCAGTTCAAATATCAATTATTACTTAACTGAATACTCAATTATACTTAACACTATTTCAATTACTTAATACTAGCCTTAAGTAATGAATCAAGTTTCACAAACTTAGACAATTCATCTATCTCCTCTGGATCTTAAATGACCCCCTTCAACATAATTTAAGCAAATCTAGGAATTCAATCATATTCCATACAATCATAACATTTCAATCTATGTTAGACTATTTCAACGCACACAGTTGACGAAATGTCAACTATGATTTAAATCAACCAATCAATAAAATCCTCTAACTGCTTTTTCTCAAGTTTGACCTATCCTCAAACCAATCACAAGCAATTAATTTTATACACAGTTCTCTATTCATGGTTTGACTTTCAAAGTTAACATACCATCAGTATTAACTCACAACAAACCATTTCATCTTATATGTTCACCTTCAAACATATATTTTAAATTATTACTTTCAATAATCTTATCAATCTTTTACAAGGACAAGGTCAACCTACATCAATCTTGGCTCCATACAAGCCATTTCATATTGTATGTTTACTTTTAAACATATACTTCAAATTATTACATTCAATAATACTAGAAATTCCTCAAGCAAGACAATATCAACCTATTTCAACTTTGGCTTCATACAAGCCAAATACAAAATAGTGACTCATTTAAACACTATCAAATTCGCCTACATGTAATCTATCACAATCAATCACAATTACATATTCAACACAATCAAATTAGTCACTTAGGTTTATCATCAAAGCCTCTATCAATGACAACTATCATTTACACTCTCACCTTTACAGTCTAAAGATCACAGTTCTATCAACTGATTGTTTTCTTATCAAAACAACTATTAAACAACTTAGCATACTATCATGCTCCATTTCCAAAATCACATTACATTTCTTTTATACCAAGTAGCCTCAACAAGTTCATGTGACACAACATAATATAACAACGGTGATCAGGCGTTGCAAGATTATGTTCTTCACAATCCATTCTCAGGTTACTCTACATTATAATTATCAATGTGATCTATTCTCATCTCATATGATTTCAAATCAATCAAAATTCATTTAATAGTTTCTAACAGCTGATACATACTCAAAATCAGCTTACTACTTACATATTCATACAATGTTCTGGTTTTTCAACAACTGAATTACTCAGTATATCACTTATCTGAAACCTCAAACACATGATAACTCATCATCATAGTTTCAATACTTAGCACTAATCAATGTCCTTATTTACTCCAAAATTCAAGACACATCTTGATTAATTTTCATCACTTTGACATATGCTAACATATCAAGCATCACTGTCACAACAAGCATATTCAATCATGTTACTATAAAACATTTCATTTCTAATTCACAATTGACTAGAAAGACCTATCACTTTCTCATTCAATTTAGCTTTATCATAAGTTATTTTCCTCATAAACTTATTCATCTTGGTTTAACTCAAGTGTTTAACTACAATCAAAACATATCATGTAGTCACATAACCACATATTTTCTCAATTAGCAGTCATCCTCAAATCAAATGACACAACAGTCCTTAATAAGGATTGAAATCACTCCTTGTGATCAATCTACTACTATAATACTATCAATTATTTTGTCTTACCAACAAAGCCACTCTTTAGGTTCTAACATCCATCCAGCTAAAACCTTAATCAATTCTCTGTCTACTTAGACATATTTCTGCCTTTTCAATTCAATCAGAAATAATCACATCAATGAGCAACAATGAGCATCTTATTTAACAATTCTATCCTCATGTCAACATATAGCAATCAATAGTTGACTCGAAACTGGGAAATCATATCAGTCTGACTCAATTAACTTCACAACAATGCTTACTTATCATAACAAAGTAAACAGTTCAAGTTAATTTAAATTAACATAGGCTTATCGAAGATTACCTGACAATCTTAAGCCCACGAGTGCTAAGGAAACATGAAATATACCAATCAGATACTCATGTTCCTCCGTCTCTGCAATCAAATAACAACTTCACAACTTGTTATGGGTTAGTACATATTCAACTAACTACTTTCTCATGCATCAACTAATCAACTAAACCCACACCTTCTGGAATGTTTGACTCAACTCAATCAAAGTTTAGGATTGAACATTCTATCAAGTCCAATTCACCCAAACTATTGCTCTGATACCAACTTATAACACCCCTCGTTTCTTTATAAACAATTAATATAATAATGGCGACTCGGAAGCGTATATTTAAAACATACTGTCAATGTACTCAAAATGTCAATAAACTTTTTCAAACTAAATACATGACATTTCAACAAACTCGGTGTTATATAATTCAAAACGTCTCTTTAGTTATCAAAATAACATCAGAGTAAAAGCCTGTCAAACATTCCATCCAGTCCAACAACTTCCTACCCTGCCCAATATGTCCCATCTATTTCAACCTGCAGGCAGAACTGTGGTGGGGTTAGCATAAAGCTAAGTGAATGAAACTATAAGCAACAGTACAACCTAGCATAATAATCTGTTTACATCAAATAACAATAAACAGAAAATCAATCATTCACTCGACATCCAATCAATGTCAAGCTACACCAATCAAACATTATCAATCGTCATGAGGATCGGTGGCTCCTGAGATACCCTAATACCGGTTTGGTAATCAAGGAACTCTTATCAATCATCTGTATTGGCCTATACAAAATTACCGATAACCAGTTGTTAATCACACACGACCTAGATCTCCAAATCAACATTTCAAGTTTCAAGATCTCCTGTCGTCTACAATAACAACCAAGTCCAACTGTCAAGTCAAGTTGACCTCAGAATCTTACATACTAGCTCAAACAGCCAAGTAAGCAACTAGTCAAACTATCATGGCAAGATATCTCAACAATTACATTCTATCAAAGTAATACTATAATTATTTGTTGTAAATCAAATCATTACAACTAAATCACACTGAGGTTACAGATCCACTCACCGATACCTCAGCTGCAAGCTCAGAAGTCTAATATTACTGAGCCTTCTACACATCTGAGAATACAATCAATAAACAATGAGTTAGTAACTTGTATCAACTGATAATACTTATGTAATTAACATCGTTACACAATCATAACATAATTACATGTATCAAGTGATCCCTAAGATCACAGCAACAAAAGTTCAATTCGGAACATAATCAAAAAGTCCCGAATTAAGGTCCAAAAACTGTAAAATGCCATTTTCGACCCCTAAACGACCCCGAATGTCCAAAAACTGACTAGGCTATAGTATATAGCTTTGATCAGTGGGCCGTTTTCGAGTCACCATGTAAATTTCAACCCAATCCGAGTTAATGAAAATTTATCAATTTCAAGTGTCGCTAAAAACACCACCTTCTAAACACTTATGCATTTTCAAAATTTACAAAAAGTACTGACAAACGCGATCCAGAAAACCATGGTGGGATCGCGTTCCTCTTTGTAAAATCATTCTGTGACAAATTATAACTAAGCAACGCGATCCGGACAAATTCTTGGGATCGCGTTCCCAAGAACAAAACTCGTCCGATTCCTTTTATAACTAACGAACGCGATCCTGGTTAGGGTTCTGGGATCGCGTTTGAACCTTTTTCAGCTCATCTTCATCCCTGATCAAACCCTAACCTACGGGTTTAATCACCCAAATCGCCCAAACTCACTTTCTAACAGTTATAAACACTTGATAACTTCACATAATCATTATGCAACAGTTATAACGAAGTTCTAACATCAAATTCATGTTTTTCAATCCAAATCAATCAATTCAAAACTTATAAACTATTTGATTCAATTCAAACTTACCTCTAAATTGAAGAACACTGAATTGAAAGATAATAATGGTGAAACTAGAATCAATCATAGCTCCAATTCGAAGGTTTCAAGTTTCTGATTTGGATTTCATAAGGTTTATGTGAGTTTTGAAGTTTCTAATGAACTTTCCTAAAGAGGAAAGTTATATATATAAGTCGGCCTAACAAACCGCCTTCAATTTTACGGGTATAATTTAATACCCCATCTCAATCTATTGTCTGGAACCCGAAAACCATTTGCGAGTCCAAACATTTTATTATACCATCAACTATATTAATTTACAACAATTAATAATTCACTTATCACATTGGAATATTCGACTCCTATTCCAATTATTTCACTAATTCAAACAATATTATTTCCAAACACAGAAATACTAATTTAAATCAAGAAATAATATAACACAACTGTGACACCCGGTCAAAAAAGGCCAAAATTAGGGGCCAATTTAAACTTTTAAATCACGTATTACATACGTGTTAACACTTAAGCATTCAAGTATTATATATGTATATGTATATATATAAACCGAAACGATTATTTAAATAATCGCGAATACCGAATTTAACAAAACGTAGAAACTCAAAATGAATTTGGTGAAAAACATTTTTTTTTAAACAAAGTATTATTATTAAGAATAATAACTACGTACTCCGTTTGAAATTTAAATACCTTTTTGATACTGAAAACTATCCGTACATTTTAAGCAAAACAAAGATATATTTTTATACCTCTTTAAAAGTATTTTTATAAAATACTTTGATTGAAAACGTATACGATTACATTTTTAGAAATTTATCATTCTGAAAGATTATACTACATAACGATCGGGTACGCGAACACGGGACGGGAAATACACACACACCTCAATAATTGAGGCCGGTGTATATACACCGACCCCAATTATTTCCCTCTCAAAAACACACTCTCGGCTCTCTCCTTTTCTCTCTTTCGGTTTCATTTCAACAACAACAACAAATCAAACCACAGCAACACCAACATAATCATCATCTTCTTCTTCATAATCGGATCATCATCATCATCGTAGTACTCGTCATCTCCATTCACGGTTCAAATTTTACTAAGTAAGAACATTCATCAATTCCCGTTAATTTTATGTTTATAATACGTTATATTACATGTATTAGTTGTTGTAAGCGAAAATAGGATTTAGAAATGGTTTTGTATGTTTTCTGCACGAACAGAGTCGAACCAGTTACGTGAATCCGGCGGATTCGGGTGAATCCGGCGGATTCCTGCCCAGAAAACATGAACACGGCGTATTCAATGGAATACGGTCGGATTCCCGTGGTTTGTCATGAATACGGTCGGATTCTTGGGAATCCGGCGTATTCCCTCTATTTTTCTGGAATACGGCGTATTCAAGGGAATACGGCGTATTCCCCACAAATGCCACCAATCCGGCGGATTCAAGGGAATCCGGCGGATTCCCCCTTTTTATTTCAGGATCCAACGAATCAATAAAATAGCCCTGCGAATTCTAGCTAAAACAGAACATGTAAATTTTCGAAAACGTCGACGATTTCACAAGTTAAAACAGGGTAGCTTCTCGATGAAAATTTTATTATAACAGATTGGGCTCAAATTCGCTCGGTCATTCAAAAACAACCCAATGATCAAAGCTAAGTACCTTAGCCTTGTCAGTTTTAGGCCATCCGGGGTCGTTTAGGGGCCGAAAATGGCAGATTACTGTTTTCAGACTCATACCAAATTTTGTAAACTCAAACATAAACATTTAAACAATACATTGGATAATCCTTTTACTCATTAGAATCTCACGTGTTTAGGACTCTAAGGGATTTCAAAGATTGTCTATTCCACGTCGAATATATTCATTTCTCGGATTGACTCAGGTGAGTCTCACAGCCCCATTTTTACTGTTTTTACATATTGGGGTGAGATACAATGCTTACTTGTTTTCGTGATCATATGTTATTTGATTAGTTAATTTGATTATTAACTCATGGAATTAAATGATTATTTAATTCAGTTAACTATATTAGTTACATTGTTTGGCTACCATTCTTTGGTCCTGATTAGCATTGTTAAACTTCACATTGTTCGGAAACCTGCGTTGGTTTGTTCCATGTTGCGAAACCTGCGTTGGTTTCATCATTGTTTAATTGCACATTGTTCGAAGACCTGCGATGGTTTGTTCAATGTTACGAAACCTGCGTTGGTTTCATCATTGTCTAATTTCATATTGTTCAAAAACCTGCGTTGGTTTGTTCAATGTTCCAAAACATGCGTCGGTTTTATCCTAGTTGATTTTGTTATTGTTTAAGGAACCTGCGTTGGTTTAAAAATCATTGTGTGAGTAAATTGCTTAAATCACTATTCATTTATAACTTTTTATTATCGTCGGATAATCATGTTGATCACATCAATGTTTATTTAAACCTGTGAGATTCACCAGCTTTATAGCTGACCTTTTAGTGTTGTATTCTCAGGTACTCATCAACAGTAGGAATGGCCTACAGAATAAGCTAGCTATCACGAGTCGCATGCATCCATTTAGACATGAAGATTTTCTTGCATTATATTTTGTATAATGGTTATGTATTAAAATCTTCTGAAACCATTTTGCGAACTCACTACTATGTTTCAAACTTATGACTTAAACTTTGTACTACTTTTGAAAACTTATGTAATGTAATGTATTTTCTACAACGTCTCATTTAGAGTCGTTTGCTTGTACTTTGGTGTTTTGATATTTGATTAGTCATGCCCCAAAACAGTCGCTTCCGCAAAGCATGAAATTGGGGGTGTGACAACAACTAGGTTCATTTCGAGGATGTTACTGTAATAGTGTTTAAAACATTTAAGTTTTACAATACATATGTTTAAAATAAGATTTCATAAGTATAACTGCAATGTCTGCAGTAATACAGAGGAAATCCTCAAAAGCTGTCTCAAAACATATGTATAACACCCCAAATGTTTACAACCGTTTTTTTTTTTTTTTTTAACAATTTGGAAGCGTTACCCCTTTCCAAAATTATACCACATATGTAATTGTCAAATCATACTTTTACATTACAAACTATCAAAATAAGTTTAACACTATAAACTAAGTTTTCAGACGGGGTATTATACAACAAAACGAGTTTTCACTAGCAAAAGATAATCAGAGTGCCCAGCTGTCAAACATTCCTTCAATCAAATCCTCTTGCCCAACTCCTATCCCAAACTTAACCTGCAAGAGTAATGTGGGGGATTAGCACGAAGCTAAGTGAATAGACTAATTCTAACAGTCTAACTCAGCATAACAATCTGATACAACAATCAACTATCAACACACAATCAACATATAGAGGATCGGTGGTCCTTGTGACGTCCATAGACCCGGGTGACGCACCAAGAACACTTATAACCAACTGCAGGCCAATACAGTGGTATTACCGATAGCCCATTGCTATCTTTAGTCAACATGAAATCTAATTCACAACGAATGATCACCAATCACATGTTGACTAACCTATAGCAACTAAGCCCAATCGCAACTGACCTCTATTATTCCAACCTATCATGGAATATTTCACCAACAATCAATCAATCAACAAACGATATTATTCCAGCCTATCATGAAATAAACCACTAGCAATTAATCAGTCAATAAATCGATAAACATAAAACTACTAATAATTGGTGTAACCACAATGTCATCACCAATTTATCCTGTGAGAACCAGTCCACTCACCAAATACCATCAATCGCCCACTCAGTAGTCTAATATCACTGAGTCTTCTCCATATCTGGAATTACAACAAAATAACACAAGTTAGTCACTTGTTTCAATGTGAAATATCATTACATAAATGTAATCAAAATCCAAACAACTCAATCAAGTAATTACAACACAATAATTAGTTAATTCGAATCATCAATCCATCACTCCCATGGAATTGATTATACTTGATTCAAGCATTCAAGTATCCAACTTTATAAATTAATTACCTACTTATAATCATTTAACACAATTCAATCCAAGATTATAAATAACCAATTTAACTTCACTAATTCACCATCACTATCAATTTATGAACATAGAATCACATCATCACATTAATCCACCTCAAATATGGTCAATTACATAATTAAGTCATTAAGCTCATATATTAAGAATTCACAATTTATCTCATCCATTATTTCATTAATAACCCATGATCATCACCATGATCATCTTAGCTTATGAATAACAATCTCATATACTAACTCATCTTTTACTAATAATACTATGGCAACCTCTTTTTATTATCAATCAAGGTGATTAACACCTAATCATCATACTTTCACAAAATCCACTTGAATTACCATTCACTTAACTTGGTTAATCCATTATTAGGTTAGATTAAGGCTACTAATCTTCTTAATAATACATATTAACCCCATTTCAACTAATATCAATCTTTAGTTTATGTTAATTACCATCAATCCATTCAAAAAGCCCCATGAACTCATCAAAATCATCAAAAATTCAAGAACCCTAATCAAAGCTATAACTTTAAGCATGAATCATGTTACTTAACATTACTTACAAGTATAACAACATCAATCTCATAATATTAACCTCAATTTTCGGATTACAATCAATAACCCATCAAAAATAAAAAAAAAACTAAGAACCAAGATTAATTTACAAACTTAAGCTTGAATCTTGCTAGTTATCAACAATAATAAGCTTAACTGACATCAATTTCACATAATCAAACTTTAAATTCGAATTATAACCAAGAAAACTAAAACCCCCAAATTCTAGGGTTCATAATTCAAGAATTAGAGACTTACAAGTTGAATAGAAGGATTAGAAGTTGCTAATTCATGATCTTAAAGCTTGAATTCCAT
This sequence comes from Helichrysum umbraculigerum, assembly GCA_949592205.1. NCBI lineage: Eukaryota > Viridiplantae > Streptophyta > Magnoliopsida > Asterales > Asteraceae > Helichrysum > Helichrysum umbraculigerum. Next base: position 65,980,411 of record CATIUR010000001.1, on the reverse strand, counting down.
TTCTAAGGCTCCAATTTGATGATTTTCATATGATTTCTTCATGTATGTAAGTATGTCGTGTATATGTATGTATGAATGTATTGTACGTATGTAAAAATAAAGACCGACTCATATATTTGATGTTATCATCTAATTGCTTAAATTTTATTCCCCGTACTTATCATTGTCTGGAACTTAAAAACCATATACGGGGAAACACTATTTTATTTTACCATCACCTAGATTTATTTAAAACAAACAATATTTCTCTAGCCACAATATTTCCGGAGACTTATTGACCTATTAAATTTACAATCAAACATATATAACAATTTTAAATTGCATTTAAAATTTACAGGAAATACCTATTACTTCTAAGCTCAATTTGAGGATGTTACAAATCTCTCCCCCTTAAAGAGATTTCGTCCTCGAAATCTAATCAACCTTGATTATTCAAAAGAGCTCCTTCACGTGACATCTCTCATTCCCTATATGAGATTCTAATATCACCATAATTTCCAATTTATTAATATTGTACTCTTTATACAATTCTGACAACGCAATTACTCATCACTATATTCACATAAAATGTGCACACAACTTAAATCACTTATGCATACCATCCTTATGCGTATGCTTCACCACACAACATTATCCTACATATATTTAAATAGATATATGTTATTTCATCAACTTATACATCACCAGCGTGTATCTCAATTAAATTCAAGCAAACACATACATTGTCTCATATACTCAATTTAACTTGCAAATAGTCTAATACTAATCACTTTATCCAACAACAAGTGCAATATTATCACTTATAATAATTACTCCCTTGAGCAACTCTTAATTATATGTACACATTTTCAATTCTCTCTACATGCACACATCCACATGTATATGTTACTATTCCTCATCTCAACATATGAAATGTATCTAAATCATATTTTCATGCACATTATGATCACCTAAGTGAATTAATTATAATTAATCACTTTCAATATGTAATCACTTGACATAAGTGAATAACATAATCATGTACAATAACATACTCTTACCACTAGAAACTAGCGACATGCTAGAATCTTCAAAATCAATACATAACTTATATCCCTTTCAACAACAAAACAGCGACTTGGAAAATCACAATACACCTATCAACAATGAAATTTAAATTTCAATTCATAACTAGCATTTATGCTAGTACCACATATCACTAATGTATATGATAATCTTTTATTTAAAAGTATCTCGAATTCATATATCATAAACCACATATTAACAATCAAAAATAGAAGTCAATCCTCATGGTTAGAACCATTATCACATAATCACAAAGTCACTTAGTGCCAATTCAAATTGAATAATTACTAAGTTTCCCATCAATCAATTATATCTCGTTGATCTCTACAGTAGATTATCTCATGTTTCAAACTTTTATATTTGCAACTTATCATTTCACCTAGATTATTATACATATAATAATAATCAGAATTTCATACAATTCTCAAATAATATTAATATAACCATCAATTTTCTCAGTTTCCACCACTATTCTCATGACATTTTTCCTCATAATAGGCTATTCATCTGCTAAAGCCTTTAACTTAATTTATATGGTACTTAGTAGCCTCAACAACTTTATGTGAATTGGCATAATATAAATACGTTGGCCAGATGTCGCCATATTATGTCAGTCACACTTTATTCTCAGGCCACCTCATACCACTGATCTCCCAAGTAATTATCTTTACTCTCACATATTTCACAATGTTGAAATCAACAATTATCACATATATAATATCACTTATAATAGATTTATGACCCATTATTAACTTGTTACTATTTCCCTGTATCACTTGAATGTGAAACTACTCATAAAATTAAGTAGACGTAACAATTCAATCATCTAACACATTTCTCATTATCTCATTAACACAGGTGTAAGTTTTAACACAACTAAGTCAATTTAACACCTTTACCACATGATTCAATATCAATCACTTAATACATCAATAAATACTTATCATGCTCTATATAACATTCAACACCAAGTATTTTATTAATATTCCATGAAATATTCTCACATATTCAACACATATTCATCATTATATAATCTCTGAGTTGATTAATAAATAACCTTCCTTATTTAGTTATCAAGCAAGGATAAACTCATATAATATTCCTTCAACTCTTAAGATACTTATTCAACCGTATCCAATATCTCATATAATTTAAATACTTTATTGCATTTCCAATATTTCACAAAATATGATTCACAAAGTTCTATAATCAATATTTACTAACCCTAGTAAGCAACAATCGACAATACCCTTACTGGTATACTTAGCAGTTAAATAAACCGCCTACAAACAACTCATACACAATGAACCATATAGACCTCTTAAAACAACTTTTAATATTGCATACAGTCACAGGAATAATCTCTGGGCTCAAAGAAACAAAAGTCCAATTTAAAGCGTAAGTCAAAAGTTCAAAATAAGGTCCGAAAAATAGTAAAATGCCATTTTCGGGCCCCAAACGACCCCAAATGGCCAAAAACCGCCTAGGCTCTTAAAGTAGAGCCTTGATCATTGGGCCATTTTTAAGTGACCATGTAAATTTCAGCTCAATCCAAGTTTAAAGAAAATTTGTCAATTTTTTCGTCGCTAAAAGCACTACTAACACGCACTTTTAAATTTTGCAATTTTTTTTTTTTCACTTACTAACGCGATCCGGGAACAGGTTCAGGATCACGTTCCCTAGTTAAAAACATTCTGATCACGAAATACACATGCAAACGCGATCCGGAAACATTGCTGGGATCGCGTTCCTAAGCAATTTTCAGACCTGCAGCTTAAGTTGTAAAAATACGAAATTTAAACGCGCATATCTCCCAAACCGTAAAGAGTTAGAATCTGAAATTTTGCAGGAACTTTCTTCTATTCAAAATGCAACTTTCCCTTTTTACACTTTATCAATTTACACATTTTACGAAAAAACGGACGTACGACTCATTTTTGACCATTTTAGACCATTTTGGTTGACACCTTAGATTCCAAATGACTTACTCTCAAGGTTCCACCCTTTGCCAACATTTTTCTACATACATTTATGACGTGTGAGCATATTCATCACCCACACATACCCATTCTATCAAATTTTAACTCTTTGACCCGTTTACGGGTCCAAATGGGTACTTTTATAAAATCCAATCATTTTGACTACCATAACATTTTCCATTCACATTTCTACTATATTTAGGACTTATAGTCACTCTAACAATCATTATACTCCAATCAATACTCATTTAAACCAAATAACCAACAAGTGACCCGTTTGGGCATTTTAACAACCCATTTAGATTTCAACCCATATATTTACTATTCCAAGTCAAACACAATCATTTTCACTATTGGCGTTCTATTACAATCTTAAAACACCAATTTTCACATTAAATTTATCATTTTCATACCAAATACCACAAATTTGCATCTTTAGCTTTTTCACAAACTATCAAGGCACAACTAGGTCCGGTGACCACTTGACTTCCCTATTTTACCACTATCAACACATAGATCACAATTTAACTAACATCATGATCAAGGCTCAGCACATAAACACGTTTATCACCTTATGGCATAACAATTACCAATTTGACACAATCACATTCATCTTTGACTTTTAGCAAGTCAATTGCACATATTCCACTTAATGCAACTATAACACTTTATTCAATAATGTGTCTACATAATTTATCTCTAGTTCATTTAAAACCACACTCGATGCTAAACATCTCAATCAATATTCATAGCATCAATTTAACATATAATGATCATCAAGACTTCATAATCAGGGAATCATATTAGTTTGACTCAACTTACTTCACCACTAATCATATAATAGTAAAGTAAACAATTCAAGCTTATCGAGAAGTACCTGATTCATGTAAGCCCACAATATTGAGGAATCATTGAGAATACCAATTAATTACTCATGTTCCTCCGTCTCTGCAATCATAACAACAATCTTGCATCTTGATAAGGTTAGTACCTATACTAATAACCAATTTCTCACACTACCACTAATCCCACACTCTGGAATGTTTGACTTGCCACAAAATAAATTTGGGATTGAACACCTTGAAATGTTCAATTCACCCAAACTTATGCTCTGCTACCAACTTATAACACCCCAAATGTTTACAACCGTTTTTTTTTTTTTTTTTTATAAACAATTTGGAAGCGTTACCCCTTTTCAAAATTATACCACATATGTAATTGTCAAATCATACTTTTACATTACAAACTATCAATAATAAGTTTAACACTATAAACTAAGTTTTCAGACTGGGTATTATACAACAAAACGAGTTTTCACTAGCAAAAGATAATCAGAGTGCCCAGCTGTCAAACATTCCTTCAATCAAATCCTCTTGCCCAACTCCCACTAGTACAAAAACGGGTATATATGGCGGTGAAATAGGCCATTTGAAGCGGTGAACAGACCGCCCCTGATACCGGCGCCACGAAAAGTGGGAACTTGTTTGAAGCGGTCAAACGACCGCCACAAATTCTATAAATAGGAGCGGTCAAATCAAAAAATAGAGCGGTTATATAGATACAAATATTGGCAGGAAGAATAACATTTGAAGCGGGTTAGTGATGACTACTAAAGCGGTTAATTTTGACAATTTTGAAGCGGGTTAGTAAAACAGTATTTGTAGCGGTTCACTTGAAAATAATAAATATGTAAATGGAGCGTTGTCTATCTAGTTTTTGTGGCGGTTTTTTAAATGGAAATTGAAAAAAAATACATTTGTTGTAAAACAGTATAAATCTGTAAATGGAGCGTTGTCTATATTAGTTTTTGTGGCGGTTTTTTAAATGGAAATTGAAAAAAAATAGATTTTTAGTGGCTTTTGACTAGCCATTTCTGGCGGTTGTTATAATTAAAGTATTAAAAAAAATCTTGGAACTGCGTATATATGCATTTAGTTAGCATTTGGAGCGGATGTATCGTATATATATGTATATGCTGCTGCGAGCATGCAGAATGCAAATACCAAAACCAGCATAATCTAAAAACCAAATTGACCAACAATTCAAAACAAAATCTAACCGGCCTGAACATATAAATCATGCTAATAAGTAATAACATTACGTATGTACAACATATATAACCTAAATATAATGTTTAAATGTTTAAAATGGGTTTATTTACTTGTTCTGACCGTCAAGAATGTACCTCTTTGCAAATTCGATTGTGCCCTCGATTACCAACTTGTCCAGTATATCGGCTGTATAAGGGGACAAGTCGCTCCAAACCTATAATAAATTCAAATTAAAACATAAAAAAAGAGAACGAGTTTAATGCATTGAATTATATAGAAATTATATATTACGTACTATATATGGACTTACATTTTGTGGGAAATCTGGCTGCATACTCATAAAGAATTGTTGCATATGCATCATTACGTAATACCCACATTCCCAACTGTCTTGTTGTTGAGGACACTGATTTGAAGCACAAAGTTAGTTTAACACATATAATTTATGATCAATTTGCATATATATCAAGTTTTTCAAACTATATTATATGCTTACCAACACCATCTCCCATTGCCAATCATCGCCTTTTCTCCTGAAAATTCAGTACTATGAAGTTAACTACAAGTTATAAGAAACAATTGCCTAATTAGCATTTTCATTCAAGTTAACATATATACTTACCCATGAACACCCTTTACGAATTTATAAGACTTCCAAGTCTTTTTCAGCTTCATCGAATCCAATATGTATCCGCGGTGCTCAACATCGTCAAGAATGATAAGCACCCAATGTTTACTACCCAAAAGTTACAACATTTCAGTTTTAAATAATAAATAAGGCAATGTACATAGCAAATATATATAGATATAATACATACCTTGCGAAATAGGGAGCAAGGAAAAAACGCTTATCATTGTGAGCAGTGAACACATCTGTGACGTGCTTCATGACAGTGGAGATAGGAACTGTTTCCTGGATTAGATGAGGATTAAGGAACACGCAGTTGCAGGGAAAGCCCAGCTTCGGTTTGCAAAGATACAAGTACCTAAATAAACACCAAAATTTATAGGATAGAATTAGAACGTAATACACATATTTTGTTAATTAAAGATACAAAACGTATGTTTTAAAGAACTTATATCGACCACCAATTAAGAACAGTGACATCGAGCCAATTGTTTGTCACCCAAATTAAAAGAGCCTCATACTCAAACCAATCTAGGATTGGCTCAGGATACATATTATAAGGGGATTCAATCTCAATTGATACGGTTTGTTGATCAATGAACCATGATCTGAATCGCCTACTTATATCTATTAACTCCTTAGGCCTTCTTAACAGCTGCATCTCCATATTTTTAATTCTTTGAATTTGTTGATCACGGAGCTCAGATGGTTTTGATGTATTCAGAAGAACATCATCCATAACTGGGTGCTACATTAGCAAAGTATTAGATTATATGAAAATTAATAAATAGACATAAAATAAAAGATATTTCATTACTACATACGTACATAAACATCATCATCACGTGTAAAATTCTGAACTTTGCTGCTAGAGTCGGATGGTGAAACACAGGTTGTGGATGCACTGGTCATCGGGTGGTGTCGCACCACCTCGCTGGCATGCTACATTTTACGATTAAACAATTAACGGATAAATATGTACATAACTCAAAAGAAATACATATATACATAACTGGATATAAAATACAACACATTACGGAGTCAACATGTGGTGGTGTGGAGGTGGATGGTGAAACACAGGTTGTTGATGTGGTCCTTGGGTGGTGTCGCACCTCCTCGCTGACATGCTACATTTTACGATCAAAAAAATTAACGAATAAATATGTACATAACTCATAAGGAGTATATATGTATACATAACTGGATATAAAATACAACACATTACCAAGTCAACATGTGGTGTGGAGGTGGATGGTGAAACACAGGTTGTGGATGTGGTCGTTGCAGGGTGTCGCTCCTCCTCGCTGACATGCTACATTTTACGATTAAAAAAATTAACGAATAAATATGTACATAACTCAGAAGGAATATATATGTATACATAATTGGATATAAAATACGACACATTACCGGGTCACCATGTGGTGGTGTAGAATCCCTCCTTGGTGGTGTGGGGAGTCGACTTCCCACAAAGTCGTGTGGCGACATAACAGGACCAAGCTAACAAAATGGTAAAACATTAATTACGCCGATAAAACATTACAATATAATACCAAATGGATCTACGAATAGACGTATACGAATACCTTTATCGCTTTGCGAGGCCATTGAATAGCTTCGGTACTTTTGGCTTGGCCTAAGAGTTTGATTCCCTCCTTGGGAATTGGAATGGGAACATTCTCAAGACCGTGTTCAACGGTTTCTACCAGCACAAACATGTACCCGCTCTGCAGTCCTTCCTTGTGAGACGGACAAGTAAACCCACTTGCCCATCTGATTTCATGATGACCGTATGGCATCATAATTTGACATGGAAGGGGTTCCTGTCAAACGTACATGAATTAGATGGAACACGATTCTTCACAACTTTAGGTTATTTTACTAGTAGGATACATATATATCTTAAGCATTCACAATTAAAATGATCACAATGATCAGAATGATCACAGTTAACAAATATATATCTTAAGTTAACAAATTTATATATTTGCAAAGAGAAGGCAATTACCTCATCATCGTCATCAGGCCGGTATGGTGATCCACCAGGTGTAGAAAGGTGTATGTGTTCAGCATTCAGATTACCCACTTCTGTCTCTGTCTGGGCCATGTCGACCTCAACTGCAACTGCTTTCCTCTTTTGACCCTTCCTAGTTCCAAGGGCCTTTTTCATCCCCACCACACTGGATACCGCCCGTGTTCGACCCCCATGTTCTTTTCCCTTGTATTGTGTGAGGGGATCGTCTGCCCCCACCATATCAAAGGTGCCATCATTCAACATTTTGGTCTCCTTCTCCAGCTATATAAATGAAATAAAGTTTCACATGTTAGAACATTTAATAACATTTATTAGTGACAAGTTTTAGAATATCTATAACTTTAGCTTCGGGTTCGGGTCAGCCATTTGGTTTTCGGGTTGATCCAACAAACCGAAAACTAGAGGAGGAATAATTTAGAATATCCAGAAACTGAATTGTCACCCCTATATTCTTACCAATGGCGGTACGAAACTGTGGACCGTGTAGGCCATTGCCCACATAAGCATCTTACTAATTATCTTGATATACATTTAAAGTTAAATCATACAAGTATTTACCCACGTAGATAAATGGTTAGCACCCTTGCATCCAACCAAATGATCACTTGTTCAAGCCTAGCACCCAGCTCCTTTCTTTTGTATTTTTTTCTTTATTTAATTTTCCCCTCTTATTTCGCTTTCCTTTCCATTCAATATCTTTTGGCTTATTCTTTAGTCTTTAGTAAGTTATATGTGAGAGAAACAAATTTGTGAAGTAAAACACAAGTAGTCACAACATTTGGTCACATTGCTAAGTTTATGAACTTTTGGTTTGGTTTTTCGTGTTGAATATATGAATTAAGTTAAACTGAATTCTTTTTCGGTTTGGCTGAATTAATGTTAACAAAACAAAAGTTTTTGGTTTATCATGACGTATGACTCGAAGGATAAAAATCTCAATTCAGAACCCAAACCTTATGTGACGATCATCCTAAAATTTGCCCCCTTAAAAATATAAAATCTGGTACCCGCCCCTGATTCTTACCAATTCATCCGCCGCTTTTTTAAGAGAATCCCTACTTTCTTGTGTGTCTGTTTTCTTCTATTCCCGCAGTCTCGCGTAAAGATACAAAACTGAGCGCTCACACTTGTACTTTGCTAGACAAGGGAATTCGGTTAAAACCTTCTTTTTGTTTTTGTAATAATACTCCCTCAAACCAGCATAACCCAACCGTCCTACACGGGCAGGATCCGTGTTTGCTGCCGCACTGGCCTTGGCTTTCTCACTTTTTCTCTTCACATATGAGATGAAAAATAACGTTAGTAACTTGTTTATAATAATGAAACCAACTTAGCACAAAACATGAGATATGAACTACCTTGAATTCATCAGTGGATCTCTCAGCAACAAATTTTGGCCAGTGATCCATGTCCATAGAGGGCCATTTTTTATGAGGGTCGTTGTTAGTAGAGGCAAACTGAGTAGTAAGTTCACTCATCCACCTCCTCCAAATTTTATTCATCTTCCTGTAATGGACTTCTTTGTGCTTGTCGTCTGGTATGTTCCAATCACTTTTCATTAGGTCCCATACGTTATCCAAAACTTCTGGAGCAATTAGTGTACCCTCATCTCCTGCCTTCAGTGGCTTCGTATTCCATCCCAAATGGTAAGGGATTCGTGCTCTAACCTCGTTTCCAAACCAAGTTAGATAATCTGTCCTATTGTCTCCAGTAGCTTCTCCTTGGGCGTCGAACTCAATGTGACTGTCTGGATCGGGAGTGTAGTCATTCTCCTTTGCCTTCCCTAGTCTAGCTTTTTTGGCCATGTCGTTTATATTTGATGTCCTACAAAAAAGGAATTCATCGATATTAAGTTCATAAAGAACATGTGCAATATAAATGATATTAACACGTACGATAAACACTGGCTAACAATTAAAATGATAAATGAGCAATTAACTATAGACATTATAATTTATTAAGAGTATAATATGTAACAAACACAATGCAAAACGGATAGCAAACATTACACACGTGCAAATAAGAAACTGATCGAATTGTCATACATATATATTTCCCTTTATTAGAACCAGCTACAGACCAGGTGAACACAAATATTAATTCCCACATAAAAACGACAGTGATGGATGCACTTTCTCAAGTATTGAATAGGGTCTTTGCTGGCATATCTTAGAGTGTTCTCACAGGTTCAGGATTGGAGAATCAACAACTACGGGACCACATCTTTACATCAATATCATCAAGATCAGTATTGAATTCAATATCTTTTAATTTTGACATATATAACGAGCTGAGGGTGGGGACCAAAAAAAGCGTTGTTTTATAAAGAACATTCCCTTTTGTATGTACTCACAACAATCAATAACATATGGGTGGTGATTTGTACACCACCAACCTTTAGCCATACACCACTAGTTATGCATTAAACTGTTGTACTGAACAACAGAGTGATGCACATTAGTGGTGTATGCTTGTATGGTTAAAAATTTATGTATAAATTATATATTTACCTAAAAAATTATGTACAAATATATCAATACTGTATATGTTTCAATCCGGCATACACTAAATGAAAAATTTTACATAGAAAAATACAATTAATTTACACTATTTAACAAACTACCACCAATAATGGATGTATTGGAGTTACATGACAACAGTTCAAAAGCCGATCAAAATTGGAAAACCTAGCAATTAATGCAACCGTTTGGATATGAGTCGCGGTAAAATTATACCGTTATAAACTTACCAAAGTGCAATGGGTTTACAATAACAAACTTTAACCTAGATTTACCGGTGGATATTTGTGGATACGGTGGTGCAGAAGTAGAACGAAGCCGAAGATGATGAAGCAGAAAATCTCGATCAAAAGTGTATTCTGTCTCTATGTAGACCGAAAAGTGCCTTTTCACCAATAAAGCTTAACTCATTTGAAGCGGTTAAAAACAATACCCGCTTCAAACTACAAAGACAACCGCCACGTCATAAACCAACCGCTTCAATTGGCCAATGAAACTTTTTGATTTTTTAGCCCACGTTTGGCGGGGAACCAAAAAATTGAAATTTGGTGCTTTAGTTTTTATCAAATGCATATATATAGATATAGTATAGATATAGAATATAGATATATATATAGTAATAGTAATATAGATAATATAGATCTATATATCTATAATCTATCTATATCTATTTATAAAGCATATTGCTATTTTATTGTTGCAAAATTTAACAAGTACGGAGTAAGACTCAATAATTCATTATTTCATTTTATATAACTAGATACTAGGCATTGAGCCCGTGAGATGCATGGCCGTTTGAAAAATGCAGTTATATAGTAATTTGTAAGTAGCCGAATATTTTAATGGGCATATAATAAGTGTTATCAATAGCACAATTAATTTGTGGTGTTGACCAATTACTTTACGTTTACTTCGATAATATTTTTCATATATATCATTCATTTACTTTTCAGCATAAAGTTATAAACAAACTTCTTTGCAAACAATGTTCAAGAGTTTGTAAATTAATAACAAATAATCGTTAACTAAAATAATACGCTCTAATAGGTAATTAAAAAACTTTATTTTATATATAAAAACTAAGCGTTGAGCCCGTGCGATGCACGACCATTTATATAATACTATTAAATTATTTTGTATGTTATTATGTTTAAGTTTGAATACCTAATACAATTAAATTAATTTGTAAGTTATTTTGTTAAGTTTTAATACATTTGTTGAGCTTATGCAATGCAAGATAATTAAAAAAATAAAAATTAATCATATGTTTTTTAGGGTTTCAATTGTATCTTAATATTGTTGAAAGTTTAAAATTTATTACTGAAATTCAATAGTAATATATACCAAAATATCATAAAATAATAAATTTCATATATCTTTATTAAAATTAATTTTCTTAAAACATGGTAGTTGATGATGATAATATTTGTTAATTGCAATGTATAAGATATGGATTGAAAAATGAATCTTTTTTTTATGTAAGTAAAAATTGTTATATATTAAATATAATATAGGAATTTTAAAGGCTATTATAATAAAGTATAATTGATAAATAATAGTCTTAGTAATTATTAATTAAGGTTTTTAAAGAAAAAATAATATGATGATGTGTCAAATTAGGAGGCTCTAAAGAAAAGGAAATGTTATGACGTGGAATGTCTAAATATCAAGGAAAAATCTTTGTTTTATATGTATAGATAGATAGATAAGTTGTGTACTTTTTCAATATTTTGTTTTATTTAATATATTTAATAATATTTAATATTTAACTTTTAATTAAATTTAAATTTAATAATTAAAATGGTAAGTGTAATTATTTAATTAAATCTAAATTGTCGGATCACCTTGTAAATTTTCATTGAAAGGTCCAGATTGCTCAACGGGATTTTTGTTTATTTATATTAATAATTATTATTATTATTATTATTATGTTATTATATTAGTATTATTAATTATTATTATTATTAGGATTTTGATAAAGAGTGCCAACACGGGGTGTGGTAACACTGTGTTTACAGTGTTTTTGGTGTTGTGTTGTGAGTTTAAAATTTTGGGGTGTGGTAACAGTGCTGTGGACAGTGTTTTTGAATATGAAAATGTTTGAAGGGAAAAGTTGGAAAAAAACATTAAAAATGATCAAAACGTCGTGTGAGCCACCGTTGGAAATCAAACGCTGGACGAAAAACGCCGCAAAAACGCCGTGTTGAGTACGCCGTGACGGGGCCGAAAAACGCCATCGAACGGTGTTTTTCATGAAAAACGCTGACTTTTCATGACCGACACCGAGTGCTCGGGCACTAGTTAAGCATTCCTTAATTATATTCAAAGTATTAATTAAGCTCAAAAGTTGTCATGTTTAGAATTGATCTTGAAATAATTAAATTTATTTATGGAATAGATGACTTATAAATATAGAAAGTGAGTGATGCATTAAATACAATTAAGGAATGCTTAACTAGTGCCCTTAGGGCACCATTTAGCAAAACTAACTAAAAGAAAGAATCAATTAAATTATGTTTTCTTAATTGACGTGCATGGATGCATGCTATTAGTCGTGAACACAAAACCCGTACCTCGGAACCGAACTCGGAAAAAAACCAGAATCGAACCCGAAAAAAACCGATTTTTTTGAACCCAGTTCGGGTTTTTTTCATACCCGGCGGGTAGGGACCCGGGTTGGGTTTTTGAAATTCAAATCGGGTTGGGACCGGGTACACTACGGGTCGGGTTGGAAAACCCTGTATAAAACCCGGATAAACCCGGTTTAAAAATCGGTATTCGTGGGTCAAAAACCCGGTTCGGGTCGGGTCAGGTAGGTCAACAACCCGGTTTTTCTTCCTTTGACATAAATCCCGGTTCGGGTACCAGGTCGGGTCGGGTATGCCCGAAACCCGACTTTGTTCACGCATACATGCTATAAGATGTAATGCCCCCCAAAGTCGAAAGCAGTGACTAACCGGATATCTTAAGCTTTCAACGATAAACCATAGTGGAAGGTAACTATTAGCCACAACTTTAGACTAATAAAGAGCTCCAATTTGTTATCAGTTTTCGATGTGGGACGGGTTGTATCAGAGATCGAGGGACTCATGTGCCATTCATGAAGATATATATTAATGAAAACCTCATGGAAGACGATGTGTCTCAATGGAGTTATCTTTAAGACATTTAGCGTATCCCACATTAGTTGGTGACGATTTTAAAATAATTGTGGTCAACATGCATTAGCTGGCAACCTCTTATTTCCATTGTCTATTTTTTGATATTTTAAGGTTTATAATGACAAGTTGAATCTAAAAATTTCCTGAGAACTTTTGGGGACAATAGAGGTACGTGTTGGGTGTATAAGGTAAACTCCTGTTCAAAGTATCACAAACGCTCTTATTGTGGCCAAAAAGGACATTGGACCCATGAGAACTATAAAGTTAAGCGTTTAGTGGAAGTACATTGATCAACTATTTGGAAGTTCTCGTGTGGTCCCGCAAATTTTTCGTACGCTAAAACTTATATGTCTGAATTCCATAAGCAAGCAACACCATCTTGACTGTTTATAAATTCAAACGTATACATTCACTACTTCGATTCACTATGACATAAACGACATATTAATATCACCACAAAATTAAACACATGGTGACTTCCTACAACACTAGCGTCCAACATTATAACCATAAAGCACAAGCATTTGACTTCCTTAATTACCCCACTACTATCATCATACTCGTCGCGCCATCAATATCTAACATTACGGTAACATCCCGCCTTACCACGACACAATATTGTCCGGTTTGCCAGCAGGCGCACGACTTTTCCTTGGCTACCACACTAGTATTACTCCCCATGAGGTCACCCATCCTGGAACTACCTCGCTCGAGCACGCTTAACTGTAGTTTTCTCACGGGATCTACTACCCTTACGGTCCCAAAATGTGTTGTGTCATGTAAGGATGATATTATCCTTATAAGCCCCAATGTAACTGCCCTTTACCACGGCACAATATTGTCCGCTTTGCCAGCAGGCGCACGGCTTTGTTCTTGGCGACCACCACTTTATCCTGGACACTTCCCCCACACGAGCACGCTTAACCATGACGTTATCGTGCGATCTACTTCCACTGTGGGCCGAAAACGCGTTGTGTCGTAAAAGGATGACTTTTTCCCTTATAAGTCTTCTGATCTCCCATGTCAATGGCCGATGTGGGATTTGCCTAGAGTGTTACACCCAAATACCTCATGTTCATGGCCAAATTATTTCCATTAATATGTAGATCACTATAGTTAAATCATATTTGTTTCTATTATATTTCATATGGATATATAATACATAACACAAGCATTTTACAATAAATCTTCAATATATTTACATTTACGTTTTTATTTTAAAATCGTTACTCGCACCTCCATCATCCGTCACCAATTTTACCGCCGCATTGCGCGGGTGTAATGCTAGCTAGTACAGTAGTACTCAAAAATGAACGATACATGTTGTAGGATCAATATGATATATCGGTTTTAAGCTAAAGTCATTCTATTATCCGATAAGTAAGAACAATTAATTAAGAACAATATAAATAAAGAACAAATATACAAAATTGAAAATGAACCATCCGCTAAACTAGGCAGATCATCATTAATCCACTTTTCTTTCTGTTCGATCATTTGATCTAGTGTCTCCACCATCTTTTCGCAGTTCTCGAGTAACTTTCTTTCTTCGGCAATAGATCCACGTAGACAATCCATATATGAAGATTCAATTATATGAATCATCATATTTCGTCGCTCAATATGCTGAATCTTTTGTTGTTTATCATAAATTGAATGATTTAGTTTATCAATCGTCTTTACTACTTCTTCTTTTTGTTTTTTATCCTCATCTAGCATTTCTTTTACACAATTGGTGTACAATTCGGAATACACTCGGAATCGATACGTCGCTGTATTCCCACTTTTAGAAGGTGGTTCTGTAGACCCAGAAGATTCTTCCATTAAGCTATACCTGTTTTGATTTATTGTGGAAACTGGCCGGCCGGAAAGTTTTACCAAAATATTTTTATTTGTTCGAATTTATATAAATGTTGTCAAACGTACAACCAATGGCAATACATGTAACAAGAAGCGGTTTTGTATAATATTCTAAACATCTTCCCCCCAAAAAAGTAAATGACCAGACCGCTCCAATTAACATTCTAAATATCTAGAATATGTATACTACGTATAATATTCTAAAATCTAAACATCTTCCCCCCAAAAAAGTAAATGACCTACACTTTAGGAAACTACTTATAGGCCGGCCTACTACAAGTCAACAACATATGAGAAATTAAATGGACTCTTAAATGCCCAACCACCAAATCAAATCCCACTTTCAACGACGCGGTTTTGTGTTAAATACACCGCTTCATATTAGAATACTTATATACGAATTAATACTCTGTATTTGTTATCAATATATATATATATATATATATATATATATATATATATATATATATATATATATATATATATATATATATATATATATTCATGATAATATATTGATGAATAATAATACTAATAGAATAATAGATCGATGAAATGATAACACGGTGGATCGGAGTAACATATATTTTAAACAATAAGAGAAGCAAATTCATAAAAGAAAGAAAAACTTGCTAATTCATTTGATATACATGTAGATTACACATGATTACAACAAGTCATTAACAACTTCATTTTGTTCCACATATTGGTTGAACCGAACAATTTGTGCTTCAATCCTTTCCTTCTGATTCACGTAAAACCTAAGATTATAGTCAAGTTGCTCCTTATAGTCAACCTCATCGGTGGAAGGCTCTTTAATTTTGCGGGTCTTTTGAAGTTCTTTCATGATCTTTTTTATCGTGCTTGTAATCTTGGTAACTTGATATTGCAATTCTTCGATCATTTCATTATCAACATCTATCAAAGTATACACCTTAGAGCGGATACGATGACATTCCTGTTCGCTGACATTCACGGTGCTAGTTACCTCATCTCCGGAAGAAGCCATATATTGCATGTTAATAATGCTAACAAATGTTACGGAATAATTTTTTTAGATAGGTTTTGATCGAGAAACTGATGTCCCTTTTTTTGGGTTTTTCTACGGTTTATATATTTACTTTTTTCTGGAGCGGTTTTTATTTAAACCGCCCCACCTTCGAAACTTTAAAAATCTACTTTAAAAATACGGAGTAATAGTAATAATATAATATAATAATTAATAATAATAATACAACACAAATTATTGTCTTCTACTAATTTTAAACACAATTAATAATAAAAAAAAAACTCCAGAACACTGTCCAGAACAGTGAGAATTCAGTTTCAGCACACCACCAAAAAATCCTCACTTTCAACATTCACCAGACCACTGTCTCAGAACACCGACACCACACGCTGTGCTCCTATGCTCAAATCGACATTTGTCTAACTTTAACATTAATCTACTCCATATGAGTTAACAAAAACGATCCTAGGTAATTAACGTGTGATTAACGTGTTATTAACTTTAATCATATGTGAACACTAATTTATGTTAATATAACATATATATTCATGAAAACAATAGATTGATCAATAGATTACAATGAACACTTGCTATTTTTATAAATTTCGTTCACCTCTATATTTGATGTGAAACTCGCAATTAGTTCTTCACATTTTTACTTTTGATCTTTGTAAATTTGAAGAGATGAGATGAGCTTGTAACGATAACCTACCTCCTCAATTTCCTGGATTTCTGAGTAAACATCGGCAATTATTAGACTAAACGTTGTTATATGTGCACGTAACATGTTGATGGCATCACTATCAACATCCATCAAGTTTTGAGTTAGAGTACCCATAGCCTTTCCATTAAATATTGAGTTAGTCTCCATTTTGTAAAATAAAAAGATATAATGTAGTAAAGAGAAAAGGGTAAAATGGTATTGCTTCTATTGAGAGTTGTAAATGCTTTATATAAAGAGAGAAAGGGGACATTAATGAGGGGTAGGTGAGATAAGATAATTAATACAGTATACATAAATAAGCTGAAGAACCATCACAGGATAGCCTAGTGGTTGGCGTCCTGTTATCCTCACAAGAGGTCTCAGGTTCAAACCTTTAAACCTCACCAGATGCAAAAAAATCTTTGGGTGGCGACTGGAAGGTTCGGAAACGTACATGGTAACGGTTAGGCCGCGTACATCACAAGGAAAAGCTTGGTCAATCCGAGGGAGCCTGTTAAAAACGGGATTACCCTTTAAAAAGGGGAAAAAAATGAAGAAGAATTCAAACATATAATATCAACATAATAACCTCAAAATGGGAAACATGACGTCCTATTTCCACCTTCTCTCTAAAACACCACACAAATCACACAAAAACTACATCAAAAACTAAATAAATCACCTAGCTCATTTAGAAGAAAACGATCACGGAGTCGAGCTCTACACAACCATCCTCTCGGATTTCACATGCGATAACTTTGTAAGAACCCGACAATCTCTTAAATTCTTAGATTTTGAAGTTTTCTTTGATCTATCTTCGCCTTTGATCGATCCACATTCGTATCCGTAAAAGTATTAATGTAAAAAAAAACAAACGTTGACCCATCTAACATACTTATGACTTGTGACAATGTTTGATGAATTATAATAATAAAAAAATGAATCATAGTAATAAAAAATATTAAATTATATTGCTTCTCCCTCTTATCCACCTAATTTTTCTTCTTTTTTGATCCCGCTATATATATATATATATATATATATATATATATATATATATATATATATTATCATTTCGTGCTTGTAATTTTATTAATTTATTGCATATAATAAATAATAGTAATAGTAATAATAATAATAATAAATAATAGTAATAATACTCAGTGAATTAAAGAACTTCATGTCAATTTCAGTAATGAAATAACTAAATGATAAAATTACATTATCAAATGAAAAATTACAAACGTATCAGATCGATCCAATCCCTAAGGTTTCGATCATACATCTCGAAACGAATTAGCATGTTTTCTGCGTTTTTTTTCTCGGAGGTGTAGTATTGAAAATCATCTTCAAGTTTCTTGAGAAATTTGAGCTCGGATGCAGAGGGTTGAACTCCAAATTCGTCAAATTTATCATTGAGGTCGTTGATCCATTTGCCGATCTTCCCAATTGCCGTATTAAACTTTTTGACGTTTTCTTTTTGTAATTTGATCATTTGTTGGTCTATCTCCTTTAAAACGCCTGCTTTCTCTCCTAAAACATACTTCTCTTCTTCGGTTGCCATTTTTTCAATTTAACAAAACAACTGAACTATCTCTTACAATCTACGAAATATCTTTCTATTTTATATAGTTACAGTATTTGAAGCGGTTTACTGAAAACTGCTGCAATAGTGTGTGGCTTCCTTCTGGGTTTTTGTTGCGCTACTTTAGTTGTACCGTTGTACGTAGAGTTGCACTGCACGGCCATAGATATAATGCCCAAATGTCCAAAATCAAGGGAAATCTTTGTTTTACGGAGTATATACTCTGTATATCTATTATACGGAGTATATATATATACATATTAATATATTATTACGTAATACGTAGTATGACATTTAAACATGAAATATAGATCATCCCCATAAATGCAAATATAAAAAAAAATTGTAATATAATCACAAAATACAATCTCGTAACATGATATCGGAAGTTTTACATCACCACCTACGATTTCTTGAACACACTCTTCTGCTATAATCAAACAACTTTTGAAACACACTTTTTAAGCTCAAAGATAAACATGGCTACAACATTTGATATACACTTCTAGGCAAAATGAGAATTAAAAATTTAAAACATCTTTTGTATGGACGACGTTCTATCTCTAGAATGCTAGGAGTAGTATCAAATTCCTAGTGACCTGATACGATACATACAAAAAGCAAAACAAAAGAATGTGTGATTTGAAACATGTGTGTGTGTGTGTATATATATATATATATATATATATACACCGTTTTCTCCTCACTTTCTTTTAAACTCCATGAACATATATGCTCATCAACAATCAGTCGGAGCGTTGAAAAAAAATCGTGTCTATAACAGGGAAAACGTGATTGTTTACAATGCTGTTATAAAGACGTTTTCTTTTCAATGTTCCGATAGATTGAGAGAGTGGGATCTTGGATAAGATATAACAGGGAAATCGTGGTTGCTATGTAGTATCATATCATATCATACTTAATAAGTATAACTATATGCAAAAGAGTATCATAATTGAATAGGCTAGGGAAAGGGAAAATCTTCATATTTTCCTTTTTTGGGTAAAGACTAAAGAGGATGATACTTTACTAAACCCAACTCAATGTCTCAACCTTTAAAGATATAAATGGAGCGGAATAATGCATGTAAAATGGCTAAATTTTGCAGGTTTCGAGATTGGACTACTCCCATTATTAACATTTTAGGAACAGGGGTGGTGATATGTCCACCGCTCTTTTTTGATAAATCACTATCCTTTTTAAGCTTTTTTTGCTGACTCTAAAAAATAATTTTACTATTATTTGATCAGTTTTGTAGACACGTACAAAATGACTCTAACTTCGTTTTTGGTCACGTACGATAATTATTTAAACTGAAATTGGATATAAAACTATGTAAGTGCAAAATAGACGAATGAAATGAAACAAAATTTCTTTATAAATACATACAATACAATACAATACAATAACGGAGTATATTGCATGAATAATGCGACAAAATTGTCTAATTAGTATAAACACATAAAATAATATAAATACATACAATAATGCGACAAAATAAAAGGAACACAACCAAGGTTTAATGTATAAACATGTTATATATCTTACAGTCTTACTAATTTCATGTATGCAAATTATTTACGTAACGGAGTATATTGCATGAAAGAGATCGATAAGGCATTCCATATATTACAGATAAATAATAGATCGAGTGTGTACTAATTATTAATATATTAATATATCTATCTATAATTTATAATCTATAATCTATAACCACACTTTTCATCCATTAAATATTAAATCTAATCACTAAGGTCTTTTTGATTGATTAAATATCAAAATGGATAGTTATAACGAGACATCCAAAAATAGTAACATATATAACATATAAACATAGATTCATTTTAAGAGTTTGTACCATAAATAGTCTTAGTCTCAATTGTTATCATCTCATCCCATCTCGCGATATTTGCTCTACGTTCCTCTATGCGTTGAAGTAACATTCGTATATGTTCTTCGTCTTCCTGGTTCCATTTGTTTGAATCGTTTTCCCGTGACGTTCGGATTGACTATTTAATTAATTAATTGGTTGACTCATAAAATCAAATACTTTATACTTGTAGCGGTTTACCTGAACATTTGGATCGGTTTATTACTAGTCTTTATCTATTTATTTCATTCTTATTTAGTTATTTATGTTATTATAATTATATTTATTATAAAAGAGGGACGGTCATTTAAAGATATTGGAGCGGTTCACATATGTTAATTTAAATTTCCAACATTTCTCTTTTATCTATTTATATTTATTTTATTCTATCTTATTATTTGTATTTTATATTTTATATTTCATATTTATATTAAAAGAAAAATCCTGAGAGATTAATAACATAATATAAATAAAAGTCACCCCGATAATAATAATAATATAGTAAATAATAACGTAATATAAATAAAATATGGAAACATAAAATTACATGCACGTGTGAAACACACTAATATATTACTTTCGATTAAAAAAAAAAAGAATGATAATAATATTACAAGTTTTGAAATGTATCGATAAATAAAATCTTTTTTTCTTCGCTTTTATCAAACGAAGATGACAAAGTAGAGAATTGCGTCGAACATGTTTCTTCTAATTTGAGAAGTTTTTCAAGAGAAGCAATAACAGAATTTTTGAATTCTGAAGTGGGTAACTTCTCAAATTCCTTCTTCAAACTCTTTGCTTCATCAAACTTTTCCTGCATGGGCGTGTACATACTCTGGACTTCATTCTTTCTTCTCGTCTCTTCCTTCACTTCAGCTTGCAACTTCTCGATCGTCTCTGCTTTGTAGGCGTTAAGTTCCATTTGTTTACTTGTAATCTGAATCTGAATGTTTAGAATAAAATTTTAATCAAAAAAAATATATACTGCGTATTTATATATACTCATTTATTACATGGGAGGTGACTGATCGACAGTGTAATCATTTCACAAAGCCGAGTAGAATTTAATTCTAATTGGAAGTTGTAAAATTGGAAGTTGTAAAATTGGAAGTTCAATAGTTACACCAAACAGGTCAATAGTTGAATCACTATTTTGATATTTTTAATTGAATAGAAGTATACAAAATACGGTACAAAATATAATTGCCAAGGACTATATTCACCAGGAGTGGTGAATTTTACTATTATATGAATAGTTTGTCTTTTACCTATTTTTATATATTTATCTTACAAAAACATAACAATTATTTTTCTATTGTTGGGTAATATTTATAATGTCGTTGGATGAATTAACAGAAAAAAAATAATAATAACAACGATGAAACAACAACAACAATAATAATATCACAAGACTTATTGAATTATTGATCTTAAGACATAACTAAAATTTTACTCGTTAAAAATATTATCATTTAACTTTCACCGTGGCTTTCGATTTGATTTGGTTTGCATTAAAATCCAAACTGTATTTAACGAAAATTCAAACAATAGTATCATTTAACTTATAATTCTTTTCACATAACAACTTTAAGTGAAATTGAGTTTTTCTCAATAAAGTTATGTGCACTCTTTCAACTTAACAAATATGATTCATGGATGTATAAGTTATACTAATAAAAACAAATTTAAGTTTGTAAATTAATATGTTGACATTTATAAATCAATGTTTGTACATTGTTTTAAGCATCTCCAACAAGGGCTTTTTCTAAAGCTTTTTTGTGTAAAAAAGCTTTTGAAAAGCTTTTTATCATTGGAGTATAAAGCTTTTTAAGTGTAAAGCTTGATAAATCTCAAGCTTTTAAGCAAAAGCTTTTTACCAAATTTGTGTGTGTAGGCTTCAAAAGAAAAGCTTTGCAAAAGCTTTACTCATTGGACTTATCTAAAGCTTTTTTGGATGTTGATGATGTGTCTTTGGAAAAAGCTTTACAATAGCTTTATACATTGGAGATGCTCATGAGAACGTCATAATTGTCACGTGTACGAAAACCATGTATGATAATTATTATTTGAGTATATATATTTTGATACGTTCTTTTTTATATTTAAGATTAAGACGCACGTATAATATATTCACTTAAAATTAGAACATACATACATATAATAATTTATACATATTTAAACTTTTTTCAACGTCTCAAGGAATTCATTCTTCTTTCGGATAGATTCTTCGATAACATCCAGTGTATCTTCAATTTCAAGTTGATGTTTCGCATCCTGAATTCGATCTCTGCCGAGGAACAAACTTAAGTAGAGATTAGCATCATCAGCAGGACGATTATCCAGTTGATTATCCCAAACTTGCTTCTTTCGAGATGATTCACCAACACTATCATTCAAAACACAAAGTTTTAGCCTGTTTTCCCTATCAATTGAGTTCATAGACTCGATAAGCCCTGTGACTTTTTCTTTCAATACTTGATTTTCATATCGTGTAGTTTTTTGTTTTTTGTGTGGTGGTGAAGATGTGCAACCAGATTCCATTTGAAATTTGGAATAAATTGATTTATTAGTTGTGAATAAAGAATAGAAATAAGGATGTTATCATTATGGGAAAAAAAGTTGTAATTCAACCCGATTTATAACTATGGTTCTTTGTACCAACTAATTAATTAATTAAGTATCTAATAAATGCAAACTTTTCGATGCCCCCAGTCCCTCTCAATTTAAAGTCTCAACAACCAGATCGATTTTATCGTCGACTTTTAATATTTACTACGGAGTATTATAAATTATAATAACCAATTTATATTAGAATCAACAGATATTGAAGCAGTTATAAACATAAATGAATCGATCCAAAATGTGAGGAGCCGCTACATTTCAATTTTAACCGCTTCACTTTGGAGCTGATCTAAGAGACTAAAAAACATGAAAAGAAAAGTCAAATGTATGTCAGCCTGTCAGGGAAGGAAGCTGGGAGGGAGCCAGGGAGGGGGTGGTGACTGATGTCATAGACTTTAATTATGGCTAGGGGAGCATGGTGTGGTCTTGTCAAATACACTAGATTTTTTTATGAGATATGCTATAAATAACTACTCCGTATTTAACAAAATAGTCAAGGGATTATTTTGTTAAATGAGTTTGGTCAAGGGATCAAATTTGTGATTTTGTTAAATTTATTCTGACACAGCAATTATTAATTCTATAAATAAATACATGTTCCTCTTTCGATTAAGGCAAGTTCATATTTACCGTCCCCCTGCAATGGAGACTCTTATCCTCCACAGTAGATCTGGCCATGAAAAGCAATGCTCCAACATGGCCTGTTATTGTCAATTTCACTCGTGTAGTATTACTGATTCTTACAAAAACTTGTATGTCCATTACAGTTGTGGACATGTATCTTCTGCCATAAACTTCACTTACAACACGCCAATTTCTGTTACTGTGGCAAAAAACGAGAAGCATTTGGCTCTTCTAGACCATTTCCGAAGGTGTCATATTCATTCTTAAACATAACAGTAAAAAGAATGGAAGATGTGTATCAACTTAGTGCGAAATGCATGGATACATCTTTCTCGCTACAATCATTTGTGTATAAGCTTAGCAACTTCGTGCATTTTTGGGTCTTAAATGTACGTGTTGTTTGACATTTTGTGTTTGTGTTTTAATGTTTCACTTGTTTGTTTAGTTTGTTGGGCTTCCTGAAATTGTGTGTCTTGGGATAAGGACTTGATCGAGCCGAGCTGTCTATAATCTAGATGCTTTTGACCTCAATCAGACTTGTTTTAACTTGTAACTGAAATCTTTGTAATCTTAAAGATTTTTAGGAGTTTTTTTTGTGTGTGTGTGGATGTGGTATGAAATTTTTTTAAGTGTTGAGTACATTGGATCAACTATATTGGTCAATCAATTTTCTCGTCTCCTATTTTAGTTACCAATTATGATTTTCATATGTTACCACAACATTTCTTTCTCATTGAACAAATTAAAAAGACATTTATACTTAAACTATTAAAATTAACATACATAATTGAAATTAATAGTGCCATAGGACAATTTTTGAATCTCTTAATTAATAATGAAACATTACATTATTTCTTATACAAAGAATTCAAAGTCTCTCTCTTTTGATTCATAGACCTCTCGAGTTCTTTGAGTTGCTTCCAAAGATGTTCATACTTCTTCTTTTGTTTATTGAGTTTTTTGGTCCATAGGTTAACTTGAATATGCATTACTTCATCCCTTTGCGCTGCATAATTTAAAAGATCCATCATTGGAGAAGGAGGACGTGGAGGTATATCATTATCTGGAATTCGAGAAGATGATGCCAATGCCATTATTATATATTGTTTTTTAAAGATGGTCTTTTAAGAGTTTATTAATAATGTGGACTTTGGATTTTGATGTATATATAGGCAAAAGAAATTGAATTGAAGGCATTTAATTTTATTTAATCTACTACAATCACCGAAGATGATTTTCACTATTTCTAACCTATTCAAACTCACCTACACACTATTTCAACTCAATCACAATTAATATTATGTATTAACTTACACAAATTATAAACTTTTATAATTTATAAATATAACTAAGATCGAACAACCCAATTATGTTTAGATTTTCCATTATAAATGAAAAACTTCATAAAAAGAATTAGTTGTGATAGATGAGTAAAAAATGTATGAATTTAATTATATCAATAGCCCTTTGGTCTAGCACTATGTACGGGAATCTATCAATTGAGAGGTTATGTGTTCGAGTCTCGTGAGAGACATTAATCATGTGAGTTAAATTGTAGTATTCTTTTTTTTTTAAGCACTTAATAATTTTGTGCCAATTGATAACTTTTTTTTAATATTAAATTACAGAAAGTAAGAAATTTCTTTAATAATATTGAAGTTTCAAGTTTATAGAAGATTTATGAATTAATATCTTGAAGTATTTTTTGTTAGGTGACACATGTCACCATATTAGGTGCTACTGTGTCAACTTAATGAACATATATATATATATATATATATATATATATATATATATATATATATATATATATATATATATATATATATATATATATAGATAACAACAACCAAAGATAATTTACATGCATGTCACAAAATATATAAGGCCGCCATGAACCGATCCATATACATTAATTAATTAAACTTAAAAATGTGTGGGGAACCGGATTAAATATTGATTAATTCTTCCACCTGTATAATACGAGTAATTAAAAGTCAATCGTAATTGAAAAACTTTTCGATGCCCCCATTCCCCCAACAAGCAAATCAATTTTATCGTCGACTTTAATACTTTAATTATATATTAATTAATTAATTTATAATTAATAAATAATTAATAAGCATTTTGTTAAAATAGAATCAATATATCTTGAAGCGGTTAAAAGCATTAATGAACCGATCCAAAACATATAAGACCGCCACATTTTCTTTAATAGGAATAAAAATTTAATACAAATAAAAATTGTTAAAAAAGTCAAATATATGTCTGGAAAATGGGCTGGGGAGGGTCAGGGAGGGGGTGGTACAGGTATCATAGACTTGATAAGGCTAGGGATAGGAACATTGTGTGGTCTTGTCAACCGGATTAAATATGGCCACCCGTCTATTAAGTTTATTTATCATCAGACGTAAATGCAAATTTTTCATGACCAAGTCGATCCCCCAACAGCCAAATCAATTTCATTAATCAATACTCATTATTTGTTAAATGAATGAATCAACAATGTTGAAGCGGGAAAAAATTATTAAACCGATCCAAAATTATTAAAACTATTAAACCGGATTAAACTCTCATATCAATTTGATTTGATTTGTATATTTCTACGACGATGATGATTTGCTATTATAAAAATAACTAATGCTTTAAAAAAACAATTAAGAAAAACATTGATCAAGTGCCTTAAATTTTGACTAACATAATTTTTTGACACCGTTTGGCATAGTAGTTTCATTGTTTTAAAAACATAAATACCATGACACTGAAAGTCTGAAACTACTGTTCTTTTCTAGAACCGTGGTCTATATATATGGAGTATTTTTTTTTAAAGGACATATATATATATATATATATATATATATATATCAATACACTGTTCTAAACAATAATCAACCATTGGCTTCGGCAGTCACTTTTGCAATGGGGATTGATATATACAATATGGGTTTTGTTTTTTCATCCACCAAAACTTTGCTATATTGTACTTGTACTATGTGCTTAAATGTTTGTACAGTTTGGTGTAAACATCAAAAGTTATGTTGTACAGTATATGTCAACACCCATTTGCAATACACTCATCGATCAACTGTTCTATATTCTATGTATCAATTAATAATCAATATATCAACCGCTGTTTATTTTTTTAAATTGAGAATATGTATCGGCATACCCAATTATAAATACCCATTACTCCGTTAGCTTTGGCAATCACTTTTGCATACAATCATCCGGCACAATCACCTAAATTTGTAACAATAGCATCATCCAAACAACAAAATGAAGCAGTTCCATATGAAGTTCTCACGTTTTGGTGATCTTCTTTCAGAACAATATTCATTCACGACCGCAATTTCTCTGTTTACTCGTCCGTCAATCATAGCCGAATCAAATCTCAACGAATGGAATAAAATATTCCTTAAGGTCACTATTATGCTTTTCTCAAAACGTATTCACATTTTCCATTACTCTGGCAAAAAGCCTGGCAGTTTTGCTGATTCTTTCAAAAACATATCTTTTGCCGAACAAATGAAATTTTGCATCACAGAAGTCCTTGCAAGGTATATCTTGCTATTCGTCCGAGTTCTTCAATTGGAGATCAAAATAGATCGAGTATGTAACAATACATGGTTATAATTATATAAGCTACCTAGGTTAAATGTTACTCAATCATACAGTATTATATTGTACGTACTATACGTACGTTGTTATGTAATTTTATGGTATCAGTGTGGGGTGTTAGTATATTAAATCAAATTGTTACATGGGAATTATATATAAAGATGAAGCAAAACAAAAAAGAATTTGAAACATGGAAATTATATATATAAAGATGATCAAGTTTCAGCACCGGATTTCTGCAGAAACTGCAACGAGATTTATTGTTCGTATACAAGGTTTTGTTATGTCTCAATTGTGTATTTGGGACTCAAACATCGCGTTCTGCTTTGTAATAACTTGAAGATGAGATTAATGATAATGGAACCAGTGAAGATGAAAAGGCTAGAGTAAATTATCATCAACTGAACATGTACATCATATCAATATATACTATGTTATTTTTGTGTTCGTAGTTTAAATTTTCAATCGTATGAATTAATTAGCTCATGTACATCGCCTTCTGCTTTGTAGAAGAGAATGATTATGATAATGGTACGAGTGAAGATGAAAAGGCTAGGATAAACTATCATCGATAATATCGTCGACCTTTATTAACTTTAATTTATAAAAAATTAAATAACTAAAAACCGATCCAAACTTTCATATAACAGCCTTCATTAATCATTATATACCAAAACTTCAACATTTAAATATTGTCTTTTGGGCCGATCCATGAACATCTTGGCATGGTCCAAACAAATGAACAATACCCGAGGAAATAAAGGGATCGTATTAATTACGGCCTTTTGGGCCAAAACCCTGAAGGCTACGATCCTGCATGCACAAGGAGGATCGTCACTCGATCAGAAGAAATGCTCGAACATATCTTACCCACTAGTGAGTCTGATACATTAATCGCCCATCAATCTTCCATCACAAGAAAAACCGTGTGATATTATCTGGAACCTCTTTCAGACATATTCCATTAGAAAATGGGTATCCGATAGTATCACACGTGTTTATACAATACGTTTGATCGACGTCTCCTTTTTCTTCTTGATTTCAACACCAATAGAGAATCTACTAACATTCTTGAGTTCCAGAAGAGAAAGAAAACCTCACACTTATGAAGAAACAAGTAGATTCGTCTAAGGATGCTAAAAATTTTAAACAGAGAAATCTCGGTTGAAGAGTTGAGTATTTGTTAATTTCTTTTTGATAGATCTGATCACGAAAAGTGAATTTGATAGATATTTGAGAAATTAGATGAGAGAGGATCAGTCTCTGACCATTAGATACTTGAATGAGGATCATATTGGGAACTTAATTAATTGATGATCATATTTAGGGTTTGGATGAAAAAGTGACCTAATGTGTATGTATATTTATACTACAATGAGAATGAATACCATACCATTAATGAATGAATTGAATGCTAACAAGTAACACCTACCGACGCGACTCTAACCTTTTGCATATGTATATATATATATATATATATATATATATATATATATATATATATATATATATATATATATATATATCTCTATATCTATATATTTAAAAATTAAATCTGATTATGAAATAGAAAATAAAAAAAGAAGCTATTGAAGCGTAATAATAGTTTTACCGGAGGGTAAGACATTTCAATTGGGGCGGTGTTTATCTAACCGCTACTAATTGTTTCTTACAATTGAAGCGGGATAGCTTTACCCGCTTCAAAATAAATTTACTAGTGGCGGTTTATAAGTAACCGCTACAACTATTTATCACAATTGAAGCGGGAACGTTTTACCCGCTACAAAATGAATTTACTAGTAGCGGTTTAAAAATAACCGCTACAAATTGGTTACCCCAATTGAAGTGGGTTCATTTACCCGCCATAAATGTTATTACTTGAGGCGGTTTAACCTTAACCGCTGCATTTGTGTAGTTGGGACCCCACTTTTTGACTGGTAAACCGCTACAAATTAGATAATTGGACCCACTTTATAATCCATATAGCGGTTTTCACTTAAAACCGCTATAAAGCTGCGCTCTTTTTACTCGTTTTTGTACTAGTGTCCTATCCCAAACTTAACCTGCAAGAGTAATATATGGGATTAGCACGAAGCTAAGTGAATAGACTAATTCTAACAGTCTAACTCAGCATAACAATCTGATACAACAATCAACTATCAACACACAATCAACATATAGAGGATCGGTGGTCCTTGTGAGTCCACAGACCCGGGTGACGCACCAAGAACACTTATAACCAACTGCAGGCCAATACAGTGGTATTACCGATAGCCCATTGCTATCTTTAGTCAACATGAAATCTAATTCACAACGAATGATCACCAATCACATGTTGACTAACCTATAGCAACTAAGCCCAATCGTAACTGACCTCTATTATTCCAACCTATCATGGAATATTTCACCAACAATCAATCAATCAACAAACGATATTATTCCAGCCTATCATAAAATAAACCACTAGCAATTAATCAGTCAATAAATCGATAAACGTAAAACTACTAATAATTGGTGTAACCACAATGTCATCACCAATTTATCCTGTGAGAACCAGTCCACTCACCAAATACCATCAATCGCCCACTCAGTAGTCTAATATCACTTAGTCTTCTCCATATCTGGAATTACAACAAAATAACACAAGTTAGTCACTTGTTTCAATGTGAAATATCATTACATAAATGTAATCAAAATCCAAACAACTCAATCAAGTAATTACAACACAATAATTAGTTAATTCGAATCATCAATCCATCACTCCCATGGAATTGATTATACTTGATTCAAGCATTCAAGTATCCAACTTTTTAAATTAATTACCTACTTATAATCATTTAACACAATTCAATCCAAGATTATAAATAACCAATTTAACTTCACTAATTCACCATCACTATCAATTTATGAACATAGAATCACATCATCACATTAATCCACCTCAAATATGGTCAATTACATAATTAAGTCATTAACCTCATATATTAAGAATTCACAATTTATCTCATCCATTATTTCATTAATAACCCATGATCATCACCATGATCATCTTAGCTTATGAATAACAATCTCATATACTAACTCATCTTTTACTAATAATACTATGGCAACCTCTTTTTATTATCAATCAAGGTGATTAACACCTAATCATCATACTTTCACAAAATCCACTTGAATTACCATTCACTTAACTTGGTTAATCCATTACTAGGTTAGATTAAGGCTACTAATCTTCTTAATAACACATATTAACCCCATTTCAACTAATATCAATCTTTAGTTTATGTTAATTACCATCAATCCATTCAAAAAGCCCTATGAACTCATCAAAATCATCAAAAATTCAAGAACCCTAATCAAAGCTATAACTTTAAGCATGAATCATGTTACTTAACATTACTTACAAGTATAACAACATCAATCTCATAATATTAACCTCAATTTTCGGATTATAATCAATAACCCATCAAAAAAAAAAAAAAACTAAGAACCAAGATTAATTTACAAACTTAAGCTTGAATCTTGCTAGTTATCAACAATAATAAGCTTAACTAACATCAATTTCACATAATCAAACCTTAAATTCGAATTATAACCAAGAAAACTAAAAACCCCCAAATTCTAGTGTTCATAATTCAAGAATTAGAGACTTACAAGTTGAATAGAAGGATTAGAAGTTGCTAATTCATGATCTTGAAGCTTGAATTCCATTTCTAAGGCTCCAATTTGATGATTTTTATATGATTTCTTCATGTATGTATGTATGTCGTGTATATGTATGTATGAATGTATTGTACGTATGTAAAAATAAAGACCGACTCATATATTTGATGTTATCATCTAATTGCTTAAATTTTATTCCCCGTACTGATCATTGTCTGGAACTTAAAAACCATATACGGGGAAACACTATTTTATTTTACCATCACCTAGATTTATTTAAAACAAACAATATTTCTCTAGCCACAATATTTCCGGAGACTTATTGACCTATTAAATTTACAATCAAACACATATAACAATTTTAAATTGCATTTAAAATTTACAGGAAATACCTATTACTTCTAGGCTCAATTTGAGGATGTTACAATATGACATCCTAAATAGTCCAGGGTTGTCCATCCTGAATGCATACGATTCTTACTTACGTAGCTAATTTCCTGTAAAACATAGAAAGAAAGTCGTCAACAAATATGTTGAGTGAATTTACAGGTTTTGTATAAGTATGAGGTATGTTATACCATATATGTTTGTGTTAATGAAATGTCATTCAATAAATAATTGTTTGCAGGTTTTGCAAAATACAAGATTGTAGGGTTGTTACCCTAAAATACAGTTTTATGTGGGTTGTTACCCAAAATGTAAGTCTGGTTGTTTACCAGTATTTAAAGATAACCAGAATGTTTTTCCGATATAAAATAGTTGTAGGATATGTTAATCCTATACAATATGTGGGAATACTTAGACTATGATCCCCTGAAAGGTGAGCTAAACCTCGCAGGTTAAAGTAACGCGACCTAACCCTATAACCAAACCACAACCAAAACTTATGTTGTTTGCCTGAAGGACATTTAAGTATACGCTCCAACCATAGGAGGGTCGTCACGGCAATAGTACTATTCGTATACTCAGTGGCTAGAGTCACCTAGCTAATGGTTATAGTCTGCATGACATAAGGTCTTTCATGCACACATTTCAAGTCTGGGTCCGTACTAGGATACAGTGTCTAATTCCCAAAACAGTTGTGAAAGTGTAATTCATATCAAACAGTTGTATAAAGCAATAAAACATTTATATAATTTGCTGCATGTGTTCGCATGTAGTTTCTATGTTTACACCCCTATGTTTAAAAGGATAAAACATTTGCAAAGTAGGGGCTGTGAACTCACGGTATTTTTGCTCGGTATGAATGCTAGCAGCCGACAGATAATTGCCCAAGGTGTGTTAACCTATATACAATAAATGTATTAACATAAGTACGTTTGATTTGTTATTCAATTTATGTTAACAGTTTGTTTGTTTGAAGAAATTGTTGATTTCTTAATAATGTAAGTCGTTAAATTCGTTGGTGACGTTGCGTTGAAATATTGTTATTATTTCTTATGTCGTATTTCTCATTACAAGTGTCCACATATCTGTTCTAGTCGTATTGACACATATCAATGTCATTAGGTTCTCATTTGTACATATATATATTTGTATATATATATATATATATATATATATATATATATAAATTGTCGTCGTTGTATATATATATATATATATATATATATATATATATATATATATATATATATATATATATATATACATTATTCATTTGTTAATGTCGCGTATATATATATATATATATATATATATATATATATATATATATATATATATATATATATATATATATATATATATATATAGTTTATCGTTGTCGTTTATGTTTTAAAAACATAAATATATTTGTTATAGCAATAACCTCATTCATTTGTATATATAAAAACAAATACACTTTGTCGAAAGGTCGTATTTATTTCCGTTTATAAAATAAATAGGTGTTTTCGTTTCAAAATCGGCGTATATCTATATTTAAAGTTGATTGTCTACAAACATGTATGTGCTAAGATAATATCTCCAGACTATACTTTTGACTCGCAGTCATGTATTTCGTTTATAATATTAACGTTCCCAAAAGTTGTCGTAATAATATATTTTCATTTGAGTCGGGTATATGTACAAATGCGTAAGTTTTATTTATCCGAATGTATATATATTTATACCCGTATTATTTGTCGTGGTATATATATATATATACAAGGATAATTTAGTTATAATAATAATACTTATTATTAATTTTATTTATTTAATATATTATTAAGACTTTCTATATATGGAACTTTCCATATTTGGCAAGTTAATACATATCTAGTAAAAACGTCAAACCAGCCGTTCGGTTATCTTGTGATAACCGTTCGGTTATCTTCAAATGAGCCGTTCGGCTCAACATATATAGCCGATCGGGTCAGTTTGTTTTTGGGTTCTCCTCTGTTCGACTCACAAACTACATATATATACGTTTCATTTTGGTTCTAGACAATTTCTCACAGTCCCAATCAACATCAACAACGATTTTTAGCATATTTTAGCAACTATAACAATAGTAAATTACAACACTTTCATGTGTAGAGATTTTGTGTTCTTGGGTTTAGTTTTACTAAAATTTCATTTTCAAGGATTTAGCCTATCAATCATCAAATTTATCAAATATATACATGATTCATGTTATATTAACACTATATAATACAAAATTTAAGTAAGGAAATTAGAAATAGAAAGTTTCTTACAATAGGATGATGTTGATGATTTCGGTGGATGATGATGATGGAACGAAGATGATGATGATGATGATTATAGTGTTTTTGTTGTTTGATTATGGAGATGTAAACTTGAAAATGATGGAAATGGTGAAGAAAATTTATCACTTCTCTTCTTCTCCTGCTGGCTGCTAACGATGGAGTCCCAGAGAGAACCAAAAATTTTGGTGTTCATTTATTGGGTTTGTTGGCACAGTGAAGAGAGTATGGAGTATATATAAAAAATGAAGTTGTTTCAATTATTCAACCAAGATGTGGTTTCAGTACCAATTTGTCGACAAGATACATTTAGTTTGTGTATCAATTGTAGGTTTTTAACCCGTTAATTTCGGGTACGGGTATAATTAGTACAATATAAAATATAATGTTTTATATTTTTATTTTGTAGATGCTCTCCTGGTTTGTTATTTAAATTTAGAATAATGAGATTTTCATTATTTTAGACTATTGTACAAATTTATACATTTTACTGCGCGTATCCAATTGGGTGCCAAATTTCAGTTAAATTATGGGATTTCATATTTTGAGGTAATGTTCCAAATACTTTCAAACGTATGAGAAAAATAGAACTTTTATGATTTGTGATCTCTGGGTACGTTTTACAATTGTTTCTGTTCGTTTTGTAATATGTTTTATATAAAACGTATATCTAAGTCGTTTTATCTATATATTATAGATATATTAATACTAGTAATTAATAATTGAATTATTAATTATTTTTGTGTCACCTACTTTTGTTATTTATTTCGTCGGATTCGTTCCGATACGTTTGTACACGATTATAATTAATCACATAATATGTAATACTTTTTGTTTAAAAGTATTTGGGCTTGCTAGGCTTAAATCACATCGAAAGTTTTGTTTAAACTTAATCAGGAAATTAGCGTAAGAATGCACGTGATTAGATGTTAATCATTACCTAATTTGGAGAGTTGTCACATCATGCAACTTTTGGCCCTGGGTATTTTTCATCCAAAATTTGGTTGACCACCCCATGCATCAAGAGCTCGAACTTTGATAGAAGATTTAACTTTTTCAAAATAAAAATAGTAGTAATACCTACACAATACAGATAAATATACATAATTACATGAAAATAAAATCATCATATAACCTATAACTAAAAGTTCAAAATGTGTTGCAACTGATGAATAATATTACTGATGAATGATATTGATAAAGTTGCGAGTAGGGTAAATTTGAATTAATGAGATAACATGAAAAAGTATACGATAACTCAAAATATTGAATGGAAACGATATTTATATAATATAGGGACCAAAAGTGTGTATATGTATTTGTTTAAAATTCTTCGACGTAGAATCTATATAATATTTTATATAGCACGTCATACTCCGTATTTAGTATGACATTTATTATTAAAGTATGTATATTAAATCTAAATTGAATTAATTGGAATTTATTAGAGTTCGCTATGTGTCATTGTTCTTACATGGTAAATCCTGAAGCCATTATTTATACTCGCTTATTATATACATAGATAATATATTTGTTTTTTATTTTATTTTTCTACTTTTTAATTTGTTTATTTAAAGGGTTTATGGTACGGATCGCCAGCGTACTTTACCTTTTGTCCCAATGTCACCAATGAACCAGTTTTATTACCAATGTCGGCAACAAACTTTTATTTTTTGTCTCAATGTCACCAATGAACTAATTTTATTACCAATGTCGACAACGAACTTGTTAAAAATGTTTCGAGGTCACCACAATAATTTTTTTAACGAGCTACGTTTTAAATTTGTTGATGTGGTGTTGCTATGTCATTTCATTTATGTGATCAGGCTTCCACGTAAGCTAAACATGTACACGTATGATTAACTTCATCTTCTCCACGTAACTTTCGGTTACATTTCAAAAAGATGTAGCAAGTGCGTTTATATTCACTGAAAAAGTGGTGATTACCTTAAAAGTAACCAAAAATTACATGGTAGTCAATCGGAGAAGATTGAGTTAATCATGCATGTACATGATTAACTTACGTGGAAGCTTGGTCACATAAATGAAATGACATGGTAACACCACATCGGCAAATTCAAACCGTAACTCGTTGGAAAAAAATATTTTGGTGACCTTGAAACATTTTTAACAAGTTCGTTGTCGATACTGGTAATAAAATTAGTTCTTTGGTGATATTGGGACAAAAAGTAAAAGTTCGTTGCTGACATTGATAATAAAACCGATTCATTGGTGACATTGAAACAAAAAGTAAAATACGTTGGCGATCCATACCATATGCCCCTCGACATTAAATGAAATGGAGGATTCTCATTGATTTCCCTATTTTCACACATTTAAATTTTAACTTCACCGTAAATAAATAATTAAATTAAATTAATAATCAATTTAATGACAGCTAGACGTATCACAGAAATAGAAAATAGAAATAGAAACGGAGTGTGCTTTCAAGAAATTTAGGTGAGAGGGAAAACAAACAAACTCATCTTTCCTTCCTTGTCATGCTGATGATCTAAACATCGTGTACTCATCAACAAACACAAAATATCCAAAATTCTTTATTTATTTCAATCCACAAACTCTGCACGTGTGTGTATTACGATACAGATTGATTGATTTTGGTGATATCAATCAATCAATTTATTAATTCATATACGTAATTGAGTTCGTGTAATAGTTGTAATTAGGGTTTCAATATGACCAGAATGCTACTCAGCATACCGTCACCATCATCATCAATCAAGATATTTGATGATCTATTATCATCATCCTCATATTCAAATTGGTGGGAAGAAATTAATGAATCAAGGAATTGGCAAGATGGGATCTTTTTCACTCTGTGTGGTTTTTATGCCCTAGTTTCTGCAATAGCTCTTGTACGTATATACCTATATCTTATATAATTTGAATTTGATATTTAGGGTTTTTGTTTACTTATTTTAGGTATTATTATAAAAGTGTACTTCCCAAATTGTGGAAGTTGAAGTAAATTAACTGACATCCATTGAGGAACTGATGATTTTAATATGTTATCTTAATCTTTTGATGATATGATAATTAGTGAAGTCTCTCATTCAACTATTAATTGTGTTAATTATAATCTGCGAATAATCGTTGGTTAAGTGGTAAACTTAAAGGTGGAGTTGAAACCACGACGAAATAAAATTAGAAAAGAATTTGATGGTATTTGACGAATAATTGATTGTCGATTTCAGGTAATAGGATCACATTTGTCATAACTGAACTTTGGATGTAAAAAATATTCAATCTGTCTTGCTAGGAGATGACCCATAAATTGCTATATATGCATCTTCTTTTAGTAGCATTTTTGGAACTTGAAGGTTGATATTGCGTCCTTGTTGTGAACTAAATAGGAGATTTTGAGGCTCTGACTGTATAAATAATAGTTCATCACCCATCTACTATTGAAGATTAGTATTTTTAACTTCCTTTTGTTTGATTTTTCCGTGACAAGTACCATGTTTTCTTTTACAATCCTTAAAACACATTTTTAATATTTTTTTATATTTTTATTTATGTATACTTGTTTTGAGTTGCTGCTTGTTATTACAGATTCAATTAATTAGGATTGAAATCAGAGTGCCCGAGTATGGCTGGACAACACAGAAGGTCTTCCATCTCATGAATTTCATTGTAAATGGAGGTAGAAATTAAAGGATTCATTAAATCATATATATGAAAGGTTATTTGTGACTAATATGTATGTTACTAATCTTTTTGTAGTGCGTGCCATTGTTTTTGGATTTCATTTGCAAGTATTCAATTTGCATCCCAAGGTGAGCATATTATTTCTAGTATCGGCAACCTGTAGTGAAAATAATGAATTTCAAATCTTTCGATAAATACGTTCTTATTTCGATTATTTGGTTAAAATTATCTGTTCCATACCTACTGCAACAAAACTGATTGTTAAAGTGTAATTTTATCTTAACCTAACCACTTCTTTTTGCCTTGTTTAATAGACTTCTCCCTTTTTAATTATAATTTCCCAACACTATTAGGATTATAACAATTTCAAACAACAAAAGCACATCAGAACATCATCTCCTACATCCCATTGTATTAAGCAGTAGAATCTGATTAATCAAATTCGCTTAATCACTTGTGCCCTTTCAAAATGCTCGTTGCAAACAGCCTGTTATTTGCAACAAGATATTCATAAGTTTCTGTTATTAGGTTTGCATTTGGGTGCTACTGGAAGTTCCAGGACTACTTTTCTTTTCAACTTATACCCTCCTTGTTCTATTTTGGGCTGAGATATATCATCAGGCAAGTTAAATTAATATTTCCATTTTAATCACTCTTCAATTCGTCTGTTGTGGTATCTTGATCTTTTCTTATAAATGAGCAGGCTAGAAGTTTGCCCACAGATAAACTCAGGACCACGTATGTGTGTGTTAATGTGGGAGTATATATCATTCAGGTAACTTACTTGTGCCACATTCATTTTTATGAGTGGTGGAAATTTTGACCCATTTACATGTATGAATGGTCAATTCTGGTTATGCTTATATCTCTAAAAAGGTTAAATGGTAAAATATAGAAATAGCTTAAAAGCAATAAGGTAATATGGTCCCAGGTTGCCCTAAGTTATTTTCAATGCATGAAACCTCATTTAAAATCTTATTCCAAAATTATGTTTTTTACTAAAAAATTAAATAAGTTTGTGGTAATGTGCAACATTAATGATTAATTAAAGAAATGAAAATTTTGGACAAGTGTGTCCACCAAGCCAAACCATTTTTCCATATGTGTATCTAACATAGTTATTTCTATCAGGCTTGTATCTGGATGTACCTATGGGTAGACGACAGCCCCATGGTTCAATTTGTGGGGAAAATATTCATTGCAGGTTAGTCTTGTACTAGTTATTATGCGATATCACTAGCTTGTGTTTTGAAGATTGAAACCTGACCCTTTGTAAGCTTACAAATACAATAGTGTAAAGATTATAAATAAATAATGCCAAAACAAAAGAAGCACTTCAGAATCTTAGGCTATCATTATAAACAAGCTATGCATTACTTCTTTGATTAAGAATCACTGAATTTTATATCTACGTTACTAAATAAATTAAAAACTATTATTACAAGATTAGGAGAAGACTGTTTATCATTTCACAAGACAACTCTACTCTCTCCAGTCTCCTCCCACTCCCACCCCACCCCACCCCACCCACAACAAGAATCCCATTATTACCATTCACGACTATAAATAATAGAAAACATCCAAACTCTATCTTCTACTGCCCGTTTAGTACAGCTGATTACCTGGTATTGTCGTATGATTACTTAATAGCACATGATAACTTTCAAATCACTCATCAAACGACCCCTTAGTCTCCTACTGTGGCCTGGAAGCTTGGACTTATGTAGTTATGTTCTTATGTTTGTCATATGTTTGTCATACGTTTCAATAGAGGTGACGCAATGGGCGAGTTAGGAGGCTTTATGCATGAATTAAAAATACTCTTTGGGCGAGTTTTTAATCCCATTTGACTAGTTTATACGTAATGCATAACCTGAATCAGCACATTCACTAATTTTCAAGGTTATCACCTCTACTTATCCATGAAATTCATGTTATACTGTATTCTGCAGTTGTATCATTCATGGCAGCACTGGGCTTCTTGATTTA
Source organism: Helichrysum umbraculigerum (assembly GCA_949592205.1). Classification (NCBI taxonomy): domain Eukaryota; kingdom Viridiplantae; phylum Streptophyta; class Magnoliopsida; order Asterales; family Asteraceae; genus Helichrysum; species Helichrysum umbraculigerum. The sequence continues at coordinate 65,941,077 of CATIUR010000001.1, read as the reverse complement.
TGGAGGAAGGTATTTATGATGCTCTCGGCCTTATTTCCCCGTTGAAACTAATGTCTTTGTTTTTTCATCCCTTCTTTTTTTCTCTGTCACCTCGTGAATTTATATATTGAATGCGTTCAGATTATTCTCCATGCTGCGACGTTTTCCTATCGAATCTAAAGGGAGAAGGAAGAAACTTCATGAGGTTGGTGCTTGTTTATACCAGTCTATTCTGTATACGAATGATTTGCCCCTCTATGCTTTCTTATTTGATTTATGTTTTTTATTTTTGTTCTCTTTGGTAGTTTATTTATTAATAGTAACATATATAGATAGATTACGCCCTTTTATTAGTTAGCCTTGGCAAAGCCCCCAGGCTACTATTTTTTTGAAATGAGGACTATCAATTGAAAGTCAAAATATGATACAAATATTTAATTTCAGCACTTTATTGTTAGATATAGTCAGCAAGAATCAGAAAAATTACCTCCAATTTGAAAAATATTGATTGGGAGGAAAGTACCTGCTAATGATCAGATTTGTAACTTGTGACTGGATTATTAATATTGACATATATTATTACATTATCAGGTGTACTAATTAGCTTATACTTTCATTATATGTGGTTAATAAGAGACGTGAAACACATGCCCTCTGATCACAATATGTAGGAAGGTTCTCATATCGGATTGTTATGCATGGGATATAGTATTGAAAAAGTAAAGGGCTCTTATAGATTTACGTTTCAGTTATTTAAAATTATCATATAAGAGTCGTAACTAAATTATAGAGGACAATTAGGATGTGATTGCTGTAACAATTTAAGACCAAAGCAGCAAGCTTGCCTAATAACCTCTTAATCTCAGCTTCGAAGTTTTAAGCACGGTGGAAAATATTGTGCCTACTACTTTAAGGTTTATAAGATGTTCAAACTTCTCGATCAATTTTTTTGGAACTTCCTCAATTAATTTCTCATTTTTCTATCAATGTTGGGCCAGTGGTAAGAATTGTGGGTCCATTATTTAATTGATGTGAGAAGGACAAGATGAAACTAACGAAATAGATAATAATAAATAATAGAGGAATATGGTATTAGTAAGCTGCAGCTGAATTTTCCTTATTAGTGAATTGCATAGTTCAATATAATAACCTGAATGCACCTTTCTTGATGTTCCTTGTGTTATATTTGCAGGTTGGATCTGTGACAGCAATATGCTTTACCTGTTTCGTTGTAAGATGCTTTGTGGTAAGTTTTTATCAAACCTTCCTCACCTAAAAAATCACCTGAATGAATCAAAAGTGAAGGAAAAGTAAAACCCGTTTTCCTTGCCAGAACTATATGCTTTTTGAAGTAGAGGTGCAAAAAGGGTTTGTCGTGGAGGTTTGGTTAAATGTTTAGAAAGTTGGTACAAATCAAGTTGGTTCGGGACGAAACAGGTCAAGTTGGCCTGGAATTTGGCCAAACGATCTATGCCAGCTTATAAAGATTCTTATATAGATAATTAGTATCGTATATGATTAGCGAAATAATATGTACCTTAACAACAATTTTACATTGTTAATTAAATGAGTTCAACAGTTTTGATCATATATATTACACGTTGCATGTCTTTTGACGCATCTCTGTTTATCAGGTTTTCTAATTTTACCACTTCAAAACTAGTTTCAGATAAATACACAGCCTTAGCGACCACACTATACTACTGTGAAGAATTGTTAAATCTATTTTTTTCAACTGCAGGATGTCCTGTCAGCTTTTGATTCAGAAGTATCATTAGATGTTCTTGATCATCCGGTCCTAAACTTGATCTTCTACATGGTAATGTTATAAGACTCCACAATACCCTATTTCCATAAAATTACCAGATTCCTTTTCTTTGGGTGATATTTTTGTATCAATTTTGTCATTAACAGCTTATGGAGATCCTCCCTTCAGCTCTGGTCCTATACATACTAAGGAAGCTGCCTCCAAAGAGAGTTTCGGCACAATATCACCCTATTCATTAGCCATGCCTGCATCATCTCATGGTGGTTTTTGGATCAGATTCTTTGTACAATACGTGCAGACATTATTTATTTGGATTGAGATTGTTGTGGCTTGAAAATCAGAGACCTAAGCTTGTAATATTTTTGTGGAAAAAAACAAGGTTAGTGTACTATTGTACTCGATAGGGTGATTTTTTCAAGTTAGGCTAATAATCGTGGAAGTTTTTTTTTTTTGTATGTTCACTCACGTTCTTCGTTTATCAAATGTTAGTTTACTACATCTTTGTTAGCAACACCAACAAAGCATGTTTGTATGGATAATACACGAATTTATAGTTAACAGTAATGGATTCTCTTGTTGATAACTCGATGAATTTCATAAGAAACTATTTAGATGTGTTTGTTATAAGTTTTAAGTTGACTAAAGAAAAACTATTCTTATGTTTGCCAGATTTTTTGTCTCGTATTCATATGTTGATGTTATCTAATTATGAGCTCAATGTTTATAACAAGAAAGGTGCTTAATATGTCGTAAAATATTAACCCAAAAGTGTGCCTAGAAATCCTTTCGCAATATAGTGTATAATCTTTAAATGATCTCTTGTGATTGGTAGAAGCAGAATTTGTATGTATCATTGTCTTTTGTATATGGTTTTGGTTGTTTGTCGGAGTATATGACATAATAATCAAATTTTTCTGAGGTTTCACCAAGAAGTCCAACTGATGGATCACCACGCTCATACCTTTTCTGAAGCTTTTTTGTGAAAACTTTCTCCTTTTAGGGAGGTCTTCATCGTCATCAACTCTTTGAGCCTCTTCTAAACAGCTTTCACAATTACAGACATCATACCAGATGTGTTTGATTTCTTGAACTGGTTGTTCAGGTGTTCCAGCGATTGATTGTGGGGTTGAAAATTTAATTTCAACCATTCCGTTCTCGTGCCGAACAAATTCTGGAGCTGTTGTCGCACGGACTGGGGCTTGATGAATTTGCTCATAGTTGATTACCCATTTTTCTGGAAGTAATTTTATCAACTCTTCTCTGGATAACTGTCTAGGGACATAAGTGCAGGTTGGTGTTGCATTGGAATCAACATCAATTAACAATGCATCTCCCGCATTAATCTTGTCCTGGAACCATCATGTCTAACGAGTGATTTTGGACTCGATATGCCATTTGGTAGTGAAATGTTACCTGAAACGTGTTTACTTGTGGTGTTCCACAAATTTGAATTTGCGCTTTTAGAGCAGTGAACAATGATGGATCATTGAGAGGTAAATTGAAATTTGGGCAGAATGTAACAAAGATAGTCCCTGCATTTAAGGTTGTTTGTATTGTACCAATACATGCGTGTTGGTATTCTACAAACCTGGTGTCTAGTAAAGCAATGCGAGAATAAGCAGGAAGACATTTTCTACCATGAAAGGTTAGGGCAAGTCTGATAGCACCAAAATGGATATGTGTATATCCTTGTGCTACGCAATGACGTGGAAGATCATATGGTAAAGACAATGTTACCAAATGTTCCTCTTGAGATGCTGGTAATCGGTGAGAGTCAAATTTTGAGGTTTGAACATATTCTTTGATTTGTTTATTTGGAGTGGTACCTATCAATTGTTTGAGTCTTTTTGAGATGGAATATGTTGGTTTATGGAAAACTTGGTAAGGATTTACAATCGTTATTCTGGTACGCGTTAATTACAAGTGGTTCAAAATCATGATACAAGTTAAATACAACAAGCGGTCTAAAATCATGTAACAAGCTGTGCCTAATATAATAGCGCTCACATTGCTAGTTTGTCAATATTATTTTTATACAGATACTAACTGAAACAGAATGAAAATGCTAAATGATCAGCACAGTTGCAACTATCTCATCATGTAAGCACTTTAGTTTATCTTCATGTTTCAAATTCCGGAAGGTTGTGTACTTTAAACTTTAAACACAGTGTTCATTGTAAACTTTGAAAAGGGCTTGCTTCTCAGTTCTCACAATTGTACTTGCGGCTCTGATCTTGTTTTGACAATTTATGGAATATAACTGGATGAAAGTTAAGAGAAGAATGCAACTCTAATACTCTATGCTGTCCGACAATCCTTTACATAAGCATGAGTTTCTCACACCTTATATGTGCATATTCAAGCTTTTGACTATCATAAAATATAAACTGAAAACATATATCCATCTTGACATCTGTTTACTGGCAGCTTAAATTACTATTTGGTCCTCCATAGCATCTGATCAGCGTCTAATTTCGTCAACAGGTGGAGCTGCAAATCTCACCTCTGCAGGGCGAGCCACCACAACAGGTTCAGCAGCAAAAAGTGACTTGATAAATGAAGGTGTTTTTAGAGGGCGCCGGCCGGTCATTTTTGGATAAACATCTTCAAGAAAATAGTACGCATGACCCGCGACCATTCCCTGCCACATGGACATTGTTTCATTAATAAAGCATCATAGGGTGTATATAATACATGTACACTGGAAACGTATATTTGAGGGTTTTTACACAATAAATGGGGCACAGAAATAAGTATGATAAACTCAAGGTTGTGGAACAACAATCACATATTGCTAAACAGTTCAATCCCTAAAATGAGTAAAAGCTGTATTACTCATTTATATCAAAAAAGATAATTATAGAGAATTTTCATGGCATAAACAACTAGTATCTACATCTTTACAAGTTTAAACCAGCACCAACAAACCTTCCACAGTTGCTGATGGTGGCAGATCTTTGAATTTCTATTTGTGGAGTGGATACTTTGTATAGCAAACTTTCTATAACTTTTTAAAGTAACAAATAAGACAACTGTGTTATGGTATGCATAGCTTGCACAAGCATACCATGGCATAAAGAACTAGAATCTACATCGTTACAAGTTTAAACCAACACCAACAAACCTTCCACAGTTGCCGAATGCCGATGGTGGCAGATCGTCAAATTTCTATTTGTGAAGTGGATACTTTGTATAGCAAACTTTCTATATCTTTTTACAGAACAAAAAATACAACTGTGTTATGGTATACATAGCTTGCACAAGCATACCATGGTGGTTTCCATGCACTTTAATATCACGAAACATGGCACCAATTGTTAAATCAAGACCATTTTCAGAAAATATAAGTTTACAGTGTGCAAGAATACATACACGCCAAAGACATGCAATTAGGATTAATAATATTTTCAAGGACTTACAAGTAGATCTGCCCAAGCACTCGCACCAACAAGAACAGAGAAGCCCAACAAAACCTGTAGAGAAAACAAAAGCATTATGGATTTGGAGTAGTTGATTAAAGGGATTTTATAGGTGGCAATTTAAACGAGTTTACTGATGAATGGGTCGATACGGTCATCTTAAACAGGATGAAAAGTAAATATTCACCTTAAGTGTATATTTGGTACATACATATTATACTGCTTTATTCATACATTCAAATCATTAGTGTCATATTATGTTTCAAAACATAAAATTACAAATTTTATGTTACAATTCTGGTATCGTTGAACATATTGATTATAAAAGAAAATGACACATACAAGTGTGTGGAACAACCCAACCCAATCGACCCACCCATGTTGTCACCTCCAGAGATATCATAGGCGTGAATTGTTAACAGATTCTAACCCATGGAAGGTAAGCTGCAGTGAAAGTAAAGAGACCCAAGAAGCTCATATGAATAAATGGATTACGCTTGCTCCATACATAAACCTACAAAGTGAAAGAATCAAATCATTATGTTTAGAAATTTAATTTGCTCATAAACAGTCAAACAAAGTATTACAAAAATTACATATATACCATCATAAACGTCAAAGAGTTACTAAGAAAGATGATTTTGGCAAAAGACTCTGACACATAAGGTATCATCCCTCCAACAAGTACAATACTGGTCAATACACTTGCACCAAATAAGAGCATATAGAAGAAATCTGCAGTCCTTCCCCTAAAAGAATTTTCTTCAAGAAGCTTGCAGTATCGAGCTAGAAAGAACATGTGAAAAAGGAAGTCCAAGTCTGCAACACAAAGAGGTTACATTATTAGGGAACTATGATGAAAGAGAAGACCCTATAATAACTCCTTAGAGAACCATCGTAGATATCACTATTTCAAAATTAAAAATAATAATAAAAAGAAAAAACAATATTAACGCGTAACAGCCCGAGCTTAAAGCAGCAGACTGGCCATATAACATTAACCTCTTAATAATCAACACCAACAACAAAAACAATACCCAATCCTGCCAAGGGCCAATTAACCTCCTAATATGAAAGTAAAACCATGTCACATGTGGAATAAGTAATACTTCTTATTCCCCCCACTTAGAGGGTGTTTGGGAGATGTTCAGTTATAGCTTATTGCATTTTTAACCATAATAAGCACATTTTAAGTGTTCGAATATAAGTGTGTGTTAGATTATTTTAGAGGAGCTACACACTTATTTTTAAGCTTATGGAGTGGTGCTCATTTCAAAATCAATAAGCACCAATCATCACTTATTTTTAAGCCTTCGCAACACACCCTCTTAGACTCTTTCTCACTTTCTAAATGTGATACGGATGTTCATATCGTGTGAATGAAAGTCAGTATTCCCATATATGGTTCATCACATCAATTAATCATCGAAGACTAACAACAAAAAAGGATGTCAAGGATCTGATTAAACTATTGTAGCTTACATGTCAATAAAGCTATATCTAAACAACACCCAGCAATTGAAACCCTAAGTAACAATGCTTACCCATCTTCCGAAAATAGAGAAAGTTAGTGATAAGCCTCCATATTTGGTATTGCTTAACGACAAGCCGCGGGTTCAAATACAAGTTGTAAGGTGAAATAATCTGCCAAAACATTTCACAACATCATCTTATTCAATAACTATTCATCTAAACAAAAACAAAACAGAAAAAGATCTTTATTATCATATAATTTCAATCCCTAAACAAATTCCTTATGAAAACCTAGTTTCACTATATATACTCAGTACCTTGTCTATTATAATACATAATCAATCAACTGCATATTACCTTATATCACAATATAATTAAGCTAAAAAAATAATAAATAAAGGGGAAATGGGAGTAATAATCAAGACCTCAAGGGAGCAACCAACTGTGGTAAGAACAGCAGCAGTAAGATAGGATCGAGTTATAACTGGCATCTGTTTGTACCATTCTTCAAGCACTTGTGCCATTTTCTTCTTCTAATTTTTTATTTTTATTTTAATTTTAATCAAAACAACGCCTAAACCTAGACCTAATAATAACTTAATAACGATTGCTTCTTATCAACTTATAAATTTCTGCAAATAAAAGAATGTTAGATGAAAACAAAGATGAACCGGAAGGATCTAGAACCAGAGGGATTAAATTACTCCACCAAGTATGCACATGTAATATATAGGAGAAAGAAACAAGAAGCGTAAAGGCAAATAAGCGCTTAGAGCACCTCGAGTGCATTATACCTTCTACAGTAAAATAGTGCCACGTAAATTATAATTTTTTTACACAAAACATCTATTATCCATTAAACTCTACACAGTTTAAAGTTATGCTATATGATTATCCTATTTATTACTACCTCCGTTTCAAAATTATAGTCCATCTTTCCTTTTTGGGACGTCCCAAAATAATTGTCCACTTTCCATTACCAATAAGAAGAGAGTTTAGTGGGTGCAGATTCTATTTGAGTGGTTGAAAACTGTTGTAGTCCCACTTTTATTAAACTGTGTGCTTTTTGTTAGTGGACAATAATTTTGGGACGGATGGAGTATTATCTATCATGGAGTATTTATTTATATATGTATACACTGATATATATGTGTGTTCCATTTTAAAATAAAACAATCAATGATAGCATAAGAATGGAATATTATATTAATAGGAAAACTTGATATTGTCTAGTTATATTATGAAATTAGTTTTGGTGTCTTACTGTTGCAGTATTACTTACCCTTCCATAGCATGTTATGCACTAAAAGTCTAAAATGCATGAATCAATATTATTACATTCAACTTACATTCAACGTATAAAAAATAAATATGCATGTACTCTTCCACTATTATTCTCGCATATTTTATAAAATTAGATATGCATGTTATAACGTAGAAAACATAAATACATAATCATCAAGTTGAATAAACAAATATTTATAAGAAAGGAATCAAATGTTGGGCCCACTATTTCCGTCCAAAGCAAGAGTCAAAGTTCTTTGGACTCCTCTTTATACACTTGCTTATGTGTTATCCTCACAATACATTATTCCAACTTTAGACTATGACAAGGAGAACTTTAAACTTGCCACATCATTGCATTGAAGATGCTCTTAGGGACGTTTGTGCTGTCAACTTCTCACACGACCCGAAACCTCACACAAAACGACTGGGATAGTGGGATGTAAGCAAGTTGGGTTGAAGTTTTTAATTTGGGAATACGTCAACCCGAAACCCATCGACGTGCTATTTATTTGGGTCAGGTTTGGGTCAACCGATGAGTTTTCTGGGTTGACCCGACAACTCAAATAAATTTTAAACTTAGTTAAAAAATTTAAAAGTTTTATTTTAATTTGTCACATCCACATTTCAAGACCGTGACTAATATTATAAGCATTTCATAATTAGATATGAAACTAGAGTCTTTACCTTACATATTAGCGGAAGTCTTAAAATATTAAGATCTTATTACATACTATATTTATATAGCATTGCAAACATAACCACCAAAATGCACGGTCTTCTTAAGTTTCTTAGGCCTTCTCTTTATTATTACTAGATCTTGCCTTATCATGCCCTGAGATACATGTGTAAATACTAACAGTAAGCTAAAAGCTTAGTGAGATCACGAGTTCAACATACATAATCTAACACATACTCTGTACGAAAATAGTTCACAAAGAAACTAGCTATTATATGATGCGCGAAATATTTAAACGTATAACTCTAGCATATTAATCTCTGTGTGTGGAACTCTCTACCCCATACCATATACAATGGTGTATTAACACTTACCCGGCAATATGAATGCTTCTCTATCGTATATAGTATTTTAGTGTATACACAATGGGTGGTGATATTTCCACCAAACTTTTTGATAGATCCACCACTGTTATACATTAAAAGCTTGTACTGTACAAACTGTTACTTCACAATAATGGTGGATTTATCAAAAACTTGAGTGGATTTATCATCACCCATATACAATACCGACAATAATAATAATCTCTGGTCACTAACCCGACATGTACACATATGCGTCACAAATTAGTCCATATAACAATTAACTCATGCGTAAATAAGTCTCTTATCTAGCACACTACAAGTAGCAGAAACATCAATCGTATAAACGTAACATGTATCTCAGTTTAAAGGAATCACCTGAATATCGTTGCTAATATAATTGAGACTAAGTGTCAGAATCACCTATATGTACAAATGATTACAACTATCAATTATTATACTCTATTAGTAAATCCGTAAATTAAAACTTGTATCTAAATAATCATTTTTAGTATGTCTAATAGTTCAATGTACGTTCAAATCAATTACATTTAACAAAAACTCTGAATTTGAAGAGTTCTTTAATCAATTTTCTAAAATAATTATTTTGTTCTCTAATAATCTTTCCATAGCCAAGATTTACAAACTTTAATAATAGATTTAATTAGTTGTTTTACAAGTAATAGCAGTTGGGCTCTACACTAATATGAAAAGACGATTAAAATCTGGGGTAAATTGATTTTGTCGGCTATGTACCCCCCTGTTTGTCCCAAGGTCGACAACTTACCCTCTAAAGTTCCAATGTCTGCATTCAGGTGGTAAAGTTTGTATCGATGTAGGTAAGATGGTAACTTGTGACCGGAACAACGGGTTAAATTGACGACGTGGACGATTACTAAATGTGACACGTGGTCTAACACATGGCTGCTCAGTAAGCAATTAAAAGCCCGAAACGGTAAAACTTAATTTTTAAGAGATTCTAGCACATAATATAAGGTTAGATAGCATACATTGGAATTTTAGAGGGTAAGTTGCCGACCTTGAGACAAACAGGGGGGTACATAGCCGACAAAATCAATTTACCCTGAAATCTGACCCATGCAACACTATTCCTTCAAAAGTTATAGTCCATTATAAAATACGAGTAATTTTTAGCCAAAACACAATTAATGTAAAATCAATCCAAGACAAAAATAATTTGGGCCCTAACAATACAGTCAACGGAATCGGCCCAAATGAGCTTTCATCTTCTTCTTGTTCGTGTACAGAAAACGCAATAGCAGCAATACAAAAAGGGTTTTGATAAACAAAGCCCTTAGGGCTTTCTTTAAGAGATTAAGATATGCATATTTTACTTGTACATTTAATTTGAATTCAAAAGTCTGAGTAATTTCAGAAGGAGAGAGAGTGTTAGTTATGGTTTTAGTACAAATAAATATGCATGTCTTGATAGCTTAAAGAAAGCCCTAAGGGCTTTGTTTATCAAAACCCATAAAAAAAATAAAAACAATTAAAACTTTCTGTTGCTTCATATTATCCAAACGGGAAATTCTAAAGACACCCCTAGGTGTTTGGGTATACCTCGGACCCGTTTCATTTCCAGTTTAGTCATTCTCCAGTCCAGTTTTATCTATAATCGATCCTAGTTCAGTACAGAATCAGTTTCAGTTTTAGACTACCAAAGGGTAGGAATTAGAAAAAGATGGGGTATACTCAGAAAGTAAAAAAAAAAACATGACGTGATTGATTAGATGGATGAGAGGGGGTATGAGATGGGAAAAAGAGAAAAAAAAGGGTATCTTTATTAGGACCCATCCTTTTTTTTTTTTTCTCTTTTTCCAATCTCATACCCCCTCCCATCCATCTAATCAATCACATCATGCTTTTTTTTTTTACTTTATGAGTATACCCCCTATTTTTCTAATTCCTACCCCTTTTGTAGTCTAAAACTGAAACTGATTCTGTACTGAACTATGACCGATTATAGATAAAACTGGACTGGAAAATGACCTAAACTGGGAATGAAACGAGCCCGGGGTATACCCAAACACCTAGGGGTGTCTTTAGAATTTCCCCAAATATATTTCATAATAGGTTGACACGTATAAACTGAACTCAACGCGTAGCCATTTCCATCATATATTTACAAATAAGTCCCTAAACAATGAATCTTATTTCACTTGTAACCCCTGAACATATAATAGATGTTCAATATTTAAATTTAAACTTTTAACTCAAGAAAATAAGTCTCTCTTACATTACTTATTGTATCACATGATACCATAAAAGTACTTGTTTTATACCATAAATTATATAAGACGTTACAATTTCTATTCCCTTATTTAAATTTCGTCCTCGAATTTTCGTACATATAACTAAACTAACCAAGTTAGAGTATCTACTTCTTTTGTAGTTTAGTTTAACTTCTCTCTTCTTTACAATAATTATTGCCCTGTTATTAGTTAATCGGTCTCTATCAATCACTACATAAAATCTGTTTAATTCAATAGGGACTAATCCTATTGGGAACTCCGTTCCATAAGTGTTAATCGAGTAGTCATCAATCAATTCATTACACACAATTTACTCTTCGTCTAATGATTCTAATACTAGTGTTGTATCTAATTTCTTTAGCTCGTGATTCAAGTAGTGATAGAAAGCACCGGACATAAATGAAACATGTTCATATATGTTTTTGATTAGACACGTACCCGACACAACATTAGGAGCTTCTATGACTTCATCATTAGTCATCTTGAAAGCTCTCCCTTTTGCTTTTGGTGCTACAACATCCCTATCGTTTTGCCCTTTTCGATGTTGAACATTCTCATCCCCTCTCTTCTGTTGTCGAGGGCAATTAATCTTCTTTAGAGTGCCATGAAGAACATCAGTTTTCACACGTATGATAAGCCTTGCAGTCTCTAGATATATGACCAGGTTCTCCACACCTGTAATAGGCAAAAGTACCAAACTTGCGTTCTCCAAAATGATTCTTGTTGCAATTACTACATTTAGGAACACTTGACTCCCTGTTCTTATCTGTTGAGGACTCGAACTTAATTTTCTTAGCTCCACCACTAACATCTTTCACCTCTTCGTATCGACATCAAACTCCGATGACTTGAATTCCTCTCTGCAACCTTAGTTATTTCGACAGCTTGTAGAAATGTAGTTGGTGCAGCAATGCTTACAAGTTGCTTCAAATCTTGACCTAAGCCAGCTATGAATCGACTAACCTTCCTTTTCTCGGTAGATACTTGATGCTCAGAAAAAATGAGAATTCGGTGAATTTCCTGACATATTCCTGCACTGTATCATTCACTTGCTTAAGATTCATGAATTCTTCTTCTAACTTATCAATATCACATGTTTGGACAAAAAATTTTCCTTTAAAATCTCCACAAAACTCTCCCATGACATAGTCATTGGCTTAGTTAAAAATGCCCAATTTTTCTTTTTCTTTTTATAGCTTAAGACTTATTTTATATTGCTTCTCAATCCAACTATAGCATTATATGCTTATAACATTAATTAATGACTAAGTTTAACTCAAAACCAAACACTTTAACATTAGGTGGGGTACCCGTAGGGTAAGTTGGCTACCCACCGGGTATGACTATCTTGGTAGGGGTACGCACCGGGTAAGCGGAGTACCCTCTGGATATACATACACACTCCAAGTGCTACAAGTTCTGTGACAATATACAAAGGACCTACTCGTTTAGGGATTGGGTACCCGCCGAGTAACTTGGCCGAGTAAGGGAAGTACCCACCGGGTAACAGCCTTACCCGTCGGGTATGACCCCTGCACCAGTTAGTGCTGCTAGTTCATTTTTAGTGCTGCTAGTTGATGTTTAATGCTGCTATTGGGTCCAACTTCAAACGCGCGTAACTTTTGACTCGTTTACAACTAACCCACGAAATTTTGTAGACACATTTCATAATCCTCAACAAAGGTTTCCCAATTGACACTTTTCTAAAATTCACGCTAATGATGGTTTTGGACTTAAATCCAAAAATAAACCATTTTAACCAATTTTAAGAACCAACTCAAAACCATTTTGACTTCTTTCTCTTGAACACCTTCCAACAAATACATTTGCACATTTTAACACAACTTTAAACATCAAAATCATCCAAACTATCATTTCAACTAGTTTTGACACAATGACCCGTTGGGAGACCCATTTTGACCCATTTGGATATCCACAACAATTTGTAACCACTGGACTTTCAAATTACCAACATGTCCTCAAAAATCATTTACAACTCAAATATCAATTACCATAATTGACTATATTTCAACTTTATACGTTTTAGGTCATATTCCCACCAAATCATGACCAAACTATATACTCTCTCACAACCAATCCAAACCTCGTACTTACAACCATGACCACTAGCCGTTTGGACTCCACGTCATTCTACTACGTGTATTATCAAAATACAATCGGGCGATTTACACAACATGGGAATCAAAACGACAATTCAAAAGAAAGGGAAACTTCCCTAACCGTACAAAGCAAGCTTCAATCCATGCTACCTTCTTGCATCCACCTTCCTTTCCCTTTGCTCACTTGGTTTAACCGAACTATTCGAATTTACAACATAAAACAACTAAAAGGATTAGTATTTAGCTTAGTGAGCATACGACCAATTAAATGAGTAATACATAACAAACAACTAGCAATTAACAACTGAACAACTAACAACTAAACTAATGAGCATTTGTAGAGATTATATCCACTGTCAACTGTCAACTAGCACAAAGTGCAATATCAAGCACAAGTGCGAAAACTGCAACTTCTAGCACATGAGCACCAAGTGTAATAATTGCCACTGCTAGCACAGGGTACAATGTCAAGAACCAAGTGCAATAACTGCCACTGCTAGCACAAGGTACAATGTCAAGCATCAAGTGCGATAACTACAACTACTAATACATGGTACAACATCAAGCACCAAGTGCAACCACTATACCAAGTACAATGTCAAGCACAAGGTATATCAACTGACGCTAACATATGTTAGCTAATCTGACAACTGATCTCTACAATGCTCAATCCATTTTTTTTAATAACAATTTTGCAACAATTAACAACAATCAACTAACAATTAACAACTTGGGAAATATAGAAATTTCAAACCACTTAGACGGATCCGCTAACAACTTACAACTTGCAACTAGTGCACAACTAAGGCTAACTCAAGTTAGCAAATCTCTACAAAGCATCAACAACAATAATCATTAAGTATAAATAGAAAGTAAACAACTCCACTTGGTTATATGAAGCCTCTCGCATGTATGCAATCTGAACATTATACAACTGTTGGGTGTGAAGATTGTAAGAAGGAAACGAAAATGTGAGTTCTAGAGGTGATCCCGGTGGGATCAGAATAATCCCGGTGGGATCGTAATATGTTTTGTGAACAGAGCCTTGGATCCCGGTGGGATCACAAGGGATCCCGGTGGGATCGACTAGGACGGCAAAAACTTGTTTTACAAGTTGTTTCCTTTTATTGTTTTCACTATATAATGTAACCCCTACTCTTGTAAACCCTGGACTACGAATTTAAGAAAGAAAAATCTCTCGGTTTGGCCCCGTGGACTAAACCAATCTCCAAGTTGGAGATTGGACATAACCACGTTAAATCCTCGTGTCGTTTAAATTATCGTATCGCGTTTATTTATCTTGTTTGCTTGTTTAATTGCTTTGTTAGCAATTGGTGATTCGTTTATTGTTTTGGGTGCAATTGTGGTCAATTGTGTGCGTTGTTTGGGTCCTAAAAACCTTACAACTGGTATCAGAGCTCAAGGTTGAGCGATTGGGAACAATGGCAGACGGAAGCACGATCAAGATGACTTGTTGATGGTTAGGGTTTTACTGAAGGATGGAGAGCTAGGGTTATTGTGGCCAGATAATCATAGTGGATCTAGATTCGGTTGAAGATAATCATCGAGGGGACGATTGTAACGACGCGGTTAGGATTTGATTGCAACATGTGATCAAGATCGATAGACTCATTTTTTCATGTTAGATTGCGACGAACTCGAAGGTTGTTTTCCGGATTGAACAAGATTAGGGACACGGCGGGAGGCCAGTTGCGTTGTGACGATGATTGTTCGCGATGGTGGTAACAGAGTCGATGATCGGCTTCGATTGATGGTTTGTCGTGGAGAGAGATTTTGGGATCCGGGTTTTGGATTCGGGTTTATTATTCTTTGCGATCCCGTGCAAAAGAATAGATGAACGTTATCAAACTTAGGTTTGATGTTGCGAGTGTAGGGACGTGATGTCTCGGGAACTTCATTGATACCGGACTAGGTTATTTAAAGATGTGAGGTTTGTTACGGTGCCCAAGAGGACGGTTTCCTCGGTTTGGTAGGTGGGTAATAAGCGGTACCACATCCGTTTTGGTAATCGACAGTGATGGGTGTCAGAGGGAGTTTTGTTTTCGCTCGTGGGTTGAAAGGGGAGACCATGATTTGTGGTCGAGTATTCCATATGTTTGGAATTATTAGGTGGGTTAGAGCTACTACTCTTGAAGATATTGGTTATTGTAGAAGATGTCAGATAGAACGCGTTTGACTGGGCTTGGGTATTGATTGATGTTTGGTTCAACAATTCATCGATTCTTCTTGAGGAATCAATTGGAAATCTTCAAGTGGGTTAGAGGCGGATAACAGTTTAAGTCCTAATGTTTGAGCTTTCGGATATTGTTGAGAGTGTCAAAACTCTTGGGAGTTTGTTAACCGGTGGAAGTATCGAAGGTAGTGGGAGTTTGGTAACTAGTGGGAGCTTTGGAGATTGGTGTGCAACTATTGGATCTCAGTTTCTACGGGTTTAGTGTGCGGATTCCGGATAACACTAGAGTATTCGTGTGACAACTCTCCAAATTAGGTATTAATTTAAACATTAAGCATGTGCATTCTTACGCTAATTTCCTGGTTAAGTTTAAACAAAACTTCTTAATGTGATGTAAGCCTAGCAAGCCCAGTACTTTTAAACAAAAAGTAATATGTAATACGTAAGTATCTAAAAGTTACGTACAAAATGTATCGGAACGAACCCGACAAAAATAAAGAACAAAAGTTGGTGACACAAAAATAATTAATAATTCAGTTATTAATTTCGAGTATTAATTTATCTATAACATATAGATAAAACGACTTAGATATACGTTTTATACAAAACATATTATAAAACGAACAGAAATAAATGTAAAACGTACCCAGAGAGCACAAATCATAAAAGTTCTATTTTTCTTATTCGTTTGAAAGTATTTGGAACATTACCTCAAAATATGAAATCATAATTTAACCGAAATTTGGCGCTCAATTGGATGCGCGCAGTAAAATGTACAAAATTGTACAACAGTCTAAAATAATAAAAATCTCATTATTCTGATTTTAAATAACGAACCAGGAGAGCATCTACAAAATAAAAATATAAAATGTTAAATTTTATATTGCTCGAATTATACCCGTACCCGAAATTAACGGGTTAAAAACCTACAATATTTACACAAAGTAAATATCAGGGAACAAAAATAACACAGAACCATACCAACTTTGAAATTTGTAGGCCGTGATATAATTTTTATATATACACCATACTCTCATTTCAGTGATCACCAAACTCAAATAATTGGTGATCACTGTGGTTCTTCTTCTTCCTGGAACTCACGGTAGAGGCAACAAGTAGAGCAAAACTCACCATTCATCCCCTTTTCACTATAATCATCTTCAAACCTTCAACATTGACAACAACAAAATCATCTCATCATCACCATCATCTCAATCGCATCATCATCATCATCCGTGGTCGTCATTACTACCGGATCAATTTACATCATCAACGTAAGGAAACTCCCTCCTATTTGAATTACTACACAAATTTTGTTATGTATATTGTTGATATAACCTATATGTATGTATTTAGTTGTTAGTGATGATGATGATATAAATAAAGCCATGAAAAACATACCCCTGCACCCAAAATAATATATGTAATGGTGTAAATAAAAGTGAAATCGACAAAGACAAACTTGTGTAAACTTGTCACAAACATATTTGAAACGATTACCACTCGAAACTATAACGAAAACATAGAACGAATTCGAGCTAGAAGCTGAGACAGAGTTGCAGATCTGTTGGACACGGACCGACCCGAACGGGTCAACCCCCAGACCCGGACGGGTAGGAGGCCAAACCCGGACGGGTGGCTTTCCAAACCCGGGCGGGTCACTTTGTAACTGGGCTGGGCCAAACTAATTAATGGACTTGCTAATGGGCCGCGGGTTATAGACTTGGGCTTAACGGACCGAAAACCAAACGGGACCCGAACGGGTCACAAGACCAACTCGTACGGGTTGAGTCTTGTACCCGGACGGGTATCACCCTAAACCCGGACGGGTGAGGGTGTTGACTGGGCCGAACTTTTGAACCAAACCTTACTGGGCCGAATGGGCTGTACAAACAATTGGGTCAAACATGTGATCATTTTATAAATGGACCAAAAACTATAAGTTAAACAAAATGGGCCGAGCGAGTCATATAATTGTTAAATTGGGCCACATCTTTGGGCCTTAATATTGGGCCAAGCCCGATAAGGTGCGAAGCTTTTAAGATGCAAACTTTAACCAAGACACGGACATTGAACTTAATAACTCGCTCGAGCAAATGATATATATATATATATATATATATATATATATATATATATATATATATATATATATATATATGTATCACATATATATAATCATGAACTATATATAATATACAAACACAAATCGACACAAGTTTAAAGACTATAAAATGGATTAAACCCCACGTAACGATTTTGGAACCGACAACGACTATTTATTTTATAAACGGAAATAAATACGAAGAATAAAATAAAACGAATTAATATATCGTTTGAAATATTATTTTGTATATATATAACGAGCGACAAACTTTATATATCTATATATATACATAAACCATTTGCTTTCAATTTGAAAATGAATATTCACAAACGGGCTTTTTCCTTAACAAATGAAAACCGACATGTTTTATACGTAAACAACGTATTCAAAAACTTATATATATATATATATATATATATAGGTATATATACATATATATATACGACACTTATAGTTATATATTTTCATATATATGTACCAACGGGTTACACGTTTAACCAACGTACGACTTAATAATATACAACAAGTATGTTTGCACAAATATACATGCATGGAACAAGTATATTTACAAAGAGAGCAAAATGATATTCAATTATGTATACGACTACATACGTATATATACACTTAACAAGGTACACGACTTGAGAAATAATAACAATATTTCAACACAACGTCACCAACGAATTTAACAACTTATATTATTAAGAAATTAACAATTTCTTCAAACAAACAAACTGTTAACATAAGTTGATCAAACTAATCAAACGTACTTATGTTAATACATTCATTGTATATAGGTTAACACACCTTGAGCAATTATCTGTCGGCTGCTAGCATTCATACCGAGCAAACTACAGTGAGTTCACAGCCCCTACTTTGCAATGTTTTATGCTTTTAAACATAGGGGTGTAAACATAGAAACTGCATGCGAACACATGCAGCAAACTATATAAATGCTTTATTGCTTTATACAAATTGTTTGATATGAAATTACATTGGGAATTAGACAACGAATCCTAGTACGGACCCAGACTCACAATGTATGCATGAAAAGTCCTTATGTCATGCTGTAAGTCCCTAGTTCTTAGGATCGATAACTTCGTTATCTGTAGTATTAAGGTACGGAATCCCTCAATAAGATGTTATCTTACTAACAACGAATAAGTTCGCGTTTATAGGATTAATAACTAATATGCTTTGCTTTAATCTTTAGACAATCAAAGCCTAGCCGTTAGTCGTTAGGTTTTTCTCTGGTAAAACTGAAAATCGCAGGTCTGATGTTTTTGCAAAAGTTGTTCTGTTTTCACGTATTGAAAACAATTAAATAAGTCTGGCTCGTCTCGGCTCGCATGGGCCTGCGAGTCCAACTCGCAACCCAAGCCCACTCATGAACTCGGCTCGCCAAGACCGTTATGACCCTTGTGAGTTCAGTTCTCATCTCGCAGCTCAGCTCGCTGCGACTTGAGTACTCGACTCGCACCAAACGTATATTTATTTCGTATTTAACATTCGTCTAACTTTAACACAATAATATATTTAACGAATATTACTAACAAAACAAATATTCATTTACAAATCTAAACCAATGTACAAACATGATAATAATTACACCAGTCCTATTTCAAGCTAGATCTGTTGTCACAATCTATGTTTCAACAGACTCCCCCTTGACAATAGCTCTGGCATCTTTATCTTCATATTGTCTTTGGTCTTCAAGAGTAAATCTTACTACCTGCAAAAATCTTAAGCTTGATGCATGTTTTAACCATCCTGTGATAATCTCGTGCTAAATCACCCCATTCAAAAGTAGAAGCGATCTTGTTTTTGTATAACATAATCAGATCTGCCTTTGACAAATTCATCAGGTGTCTGTGATCATAAACACAAAGAATCTCTTTTTCTCCATCAGGATACTCATCATCAGCTTCAATCATAAAGGCTTCTCCTGTTCCAGCATCTACCCCCCAATATTTCAATTTTCCCAAAATGTTCTGAGGCATGGTCTTCATAGGTATTTGCTTAATACATTTGACCGCTGGATAAACCTTCTTCCTTCTTCTTCTTCTTCTTCTTCCAGTTCTCTGACTTTTCTCATTCAGTTTAATCGTTTTTCCTTTCCTTGGCTTAATCTTTGAAAACTTCATAGATAACCCCTCAGTCCTAATGATACGCTTAACATACTTAGCATAATCATCATTACTCGGATTGATCATATCTAATCTAGCCAAGTCTCGAATCTCATATCGAGGCAACGAACTAAACACTGCAAGCTTCTTCTCAAAATATTAAACCCCGTCAAACCTTTTGATCGCGAAGAGCTTCAGGTCAGAGTCATAATACCATCCAATAATGCCAGTTTTAAGTACACGCTTTCTAGTTGTGACACCCCGCAAATTTAAACGCGACTATAAACGTCAATCATTTGCATTATTAGGCTAATTCCCTACTTGAGTGAATTCACAACTACTTTTAGAGGTAAGTCTAGCAAAGCCCAACTAGTTGATACGCGTAGTATAACATTTCATAATTAGTTGTAATTGCGTATAAAACGATTGGAACAAACGCGACAAAAATATACGACTGTTGGTGAACAAAATTTATTTAATAAAACGAAAGTTATTAAATAACGTTAACAAAAAATAAATATTAAGTCGATAATATTTACAATTATTTTGTAATGAAAAACGTTTAATTCGTTCATTTAAATAAAACAAAGTTTGAAATTTAGAAACTCAACTAAATAAATTTTATAAATTCTATAAAACATCTCAATTAAAAATATAATAAAAAGTGTATTTAAAAATTTATTATTTAAAATATTGTAACATTTAACAATCGGGTAAACGAACACGGGCTAAATACCACAAAGTGGTGACAAAAATCACCACCTCATACCCACCTCCACCTCCCTCTTTCATTTCATTTCCATCTTTCCTTTCTCTCTCTACTCCCTTTTCCTCTCATCTCTCTCTCTCTAAAATACACCAAAAATCACACAAATCATACAAAAACTACACCAAAAACGCACCGAATCACCGAGCTCCTTTGGAGAAAAACATTCACGGGATCACGATCTACCTTTCTACTTTTTCGGATTTTAAAACCGACACCGCGTAAGTTTCCGACATCTTCGTAAACTCTTCGATTTTGACGTTTCCTTCAATATTTCTTGTTTATAATACTTAGATTATCATGCTTTAGTGTTCTATCAACTGAAAATGTCCAAAAATCGACCCGAAACTCGTTATTTTCGAGCTGTTGGTCGAACAGTCCGTTACGTCGCATCTGGCTTGGGCTAAATGCGACGTCAGTCACAACGTCGCAAGGACCCACAATGTCGCACATAGCGACGTAACACCTAATGTCGCATTAAGTTGCGAAGTCGCACATAGCGACGTCGACCCTTACGTCGCACCAAATCTTGATGTCGCATATAGCAACGTAGACCCTAATGTCGCACGCAACGTCGCGCTTAACGTCGCAGGTTCCAGACTCTTAAAAACACATGATTTCACTAAGTATTTTACCACTTGATTTTACCCCGAAATGAAATTTCGAATGCATTTTCGCTTAAGCAATGTAGTAGAAATAAAAAATTTTCAAGCTGACTTGGCAGCTCGACCCCAACCAGGGGCTTCGCCCCTTGGACCCCACCAGGGGTTGCCACCCCTTGGACCCCGCTACCAGGGGCGCTGCCCCCGGACCCCCGTACACGATTTCCTACTTTATGATATGACAACGAAACTGCCAATAATACTTTGAAATATTTGTGCAAAACTATCACCAACGAGTCGTATACATTTTCACAACAACGAAATACAAACGTAAACGTTAAACGAACACTTTGGACATAACTTGGTTGTATGAACACTAGCATGGATGGTCGACTTAGACATCCACATACTCATTAAATCTCATACGTTTAGGGCGTTAGGGGATTCCGGACTTGACTTGGGCATTAGGCTTTGCTAGCACTCGAACACTTTCAACTCAATAGGTGAGTTCATAGCCCCTACTTTCACTGTTTTAACTGCTTTTGAACAGGGGTGGAAAACATAGTCAAACGCTTTTGTATACATGATTGTACACACGTTTTACTCGAACGATTAGAGCACACTGAACTGTTAAACTGTTACACAAACCGATGTTTACGAAACAACGTTTTCACACTACAAAACTATAAACGTACTAAACTTGTTTTGGAAATGCTGGAGAACGACCAGCAACGCTTTACCAAACTGATTGGGTAACTGACGGATCCTACTGACATGGATCCACTACACTTGTTGAACAAAAGTCCCTACTGACATGGGCACAAGATCCTACTGACATGGATCAAGGGACACTGACACTCCCTACTGTTGAAAAGTCCCTACTGACATGGGCACTGGATCCTACTGACATGGATCCACTATTGTGATTAGACTGTTGAAAAGTCCCTACTGACATGGGCACTGGAATCCTACTGACATGGATCCACCGAGTAACTTATAGGATACGGATATTCCTACGAATGACTAATAGGATACTGACATTCCTACGAAAACAACTATTAGGATACTGACATTCCTACGAGAGACAACTACTAGGATACTGGCATCCCTATTATAACTAGTACTGAACCCTGGGCAACATCCCAACAAAACATACTTGGAACTAGGATACGAACTTTCCTACGAACAACTACTTTTGAAACGTATCTGGTTTAACGATCAACTATTACAAACATAAAACCTGTGAATTCACTCAACCTCGTTGTTGACTTTCACTATGTTTTTCAGGGAATTAGCAGCACACGTAAGGACCGCCTGCACATATGAAACATAGGCGACCCACGAAGCTTTAGGATGCCAACTTTTGACACTGGATTTCTTTTATATAACTAATCGGTTTTTAGTCATATTCCAGAAATCTACTTTTGTATAACATTACTACTTTTATACGATTCGATGAATCGTCAACTTTTGTAAACTATCAACTTTGGCATCGTAATATATTGATGTTTTGTTGTAATCATATGCTCTGATACGTTTGCATGTACTGTGTAATTGTGACATCCCCTAACTTAACTAACGCTTCCGCTAAACACAATTAACGAATTTGAGGGTGTTACACCAGTAATATCAACTTCTTTCAAAATGCATGGCTTCTTTTCCTTTTTCTTCTTAAGCATTTCTTGGATAAACATTGGATTACCAACCAAATGTTTGTATTTATCCTCAATCTCTTCAACTTCAGTATCTGAATCTTCAGAAGCATTCTCAAAAGCTTCTAAATCAATAACTGATTCTCCTTGTTCATTCACAAAAACAAATTCAGTCGTTGACGGATTCACAACATGTTCATCTACATTTACATCCAGATCAACACCTTCATCTATCACAGATTCAAATACCGCAGTCCAATCTTCAGGAAGTTTAAACTCTCCTTCTCCAATATCATAATCAATTTCTTCATCAATCTCATCCAAAATATCATCTTCTGAATCTGGTAGATCAAGCATTTCCAATCTTAGAGAAAAACATAAATACAAATATATTAATAATTCAAATTCTTCATTAATTTCCCTGAACCAATCTAAGAATTTCTTTATTAATCCTTTTGTATTATTAAACCTAATAAACGCATTCTATATAACCTTTTAAATCTTTTATTGATTACCCTGAATCAAACTAAGATTTCTAAAGTCTTATGTCAAGCACTTAGTAAATATTAATTAAACTTAAACTCTAATGTCTTGTGAACAATCACCAAACATTCATGTTTACCATTAATTAACTTATATAATTTCCAAGACTTAACTTTCAATTATATCTTTAAATTATATATCATTTACCTAGTTATCACATTTTTTAACTTGTCAGTTATACAAACTCTCAAGTCTAAAATGCATATGTTATATAAAAATTTTGACCGCCGATATTAATCGGAACACGCCGCACGACTACTCAATGAGTCGGAAGTCTTTCGATCACTATTTTATCTTAACATATATCAAATCAAATTATATATAAACTTAAATTACATAAAACATATTTTACTTAAAATAATAATAATTTTTAAGCCGAATATATTTACACAATAATATTAAGTTCACATTTGTTCAGTACATATTATTACAAATACTATAGTACTATGCTAATACTAAGCTTTCTTACCAGCTTCAGTATCAACCGGTACAGTCTTATCTGTACTTGTACCAGCTCCAGAACCACTCGCTTCAGCACCAGACTCCCCCTGAATCGTAGCTTGCTCACCAGTCTTTGAAGGACCGGTCTGCTCACCACTCGGTGCATTGGGATCATCGTCTCTGTCAGAGTCTTTCTTCCTTCTCAGCTCATCCTGCTTGCACGACTCCAAATATACCAATACCTCCCCCTGAGTAGACTGTCCTGAATGAACTCTCAACACCAAACGTTCTAAGTTATCAAGCTTCAGTCGTTGGGCAGTGAAATCATCAAGTAACGTATTGTGAGCCTGCAGCAGTGTCTTGTAAGCTTGACTCTGTTGAAGCACTTGCTGGCGATGAGTAAGATTGTTCACAACCAACTCTGGCACCCTCGCAACAACCTTCTCTAACTCTTTCACTTTCGACTATATGGATGTAATCCTTTCAGCATCAGTCATAGGAGTAATAGGAATGATCGTCGGACCAGGTGGTGTCAGCGAAGCAACATGTGACTCAAAAGTACGCGGTGGAAGTGGCTGAGTCAAAGCTGTCATAAGTTGATCAGCTGTAAATGTGCTTGCTGCAGTAGTCGGAATCGGCTCCGAACGTACTAAGTCAACAATCTCCTAAAAACATTAGACAAAAATTAAATAAGTAATTGTTACAGAATACTCTGTCTCAATCTCTAATTAATTTTGTAATACTTGTAGTACTAAACTTATATCTCTTACCTTAGCAGGTACAGACATCGGTTCAGACTCTACCGATATCACCATCTCGACCTGCGGTGTATCCTAAGTAACTGTCACAGAATTAACTGTCTCAGTTTATCTCCTGATAAACAACAAGTTAAGATTATCTAATTTTGTATAATACTAACCTTCTCTAATGGTCAAATTTCTCGACCGTTTCCTCAGAGGAATTTCAATTTCCTCCGGACCTTCCTCCAGAATACTCTTACCCCTCCTCTTCTTCTCAGAAATAGACGGAGGAGGAGAAGGTGTATTTTCAGAATCATCATCTGAAGCCATTTCACCATCACGACCTCCAGATGATCCAACATGATCCTAAATGTTAAATATATTAAACATTTATGATTAGCATAAAGCTCTATCATACAAGTTCTATATATTTAAGATTAATCAGATATAATACCTTAACAGGTACAACAACTGATACATCTTGCTGTCTCTGCTCCCCCTCAGGTATAGCAACCTCTGGGTTCACAGCCTCAGCTTCAGCTTCCTGTTCATATAATGATATTTATATTTTATAATCAGAAATATTATCCAATTAACTAAATATCTAATATCAGTATAGATATATTATAATATTATACTGCATGATTAATAAAAGTAATCTATCAACTAAGTATCTATAATATTATAAACTAATTAAAATATTACGTCAGGTGGTGCAAAATAACTATCAATATCCCGTAGCAAGGGATCAGTAGCATCATCATGCTCAACCAGCACCTCCTGTATCACCTGGGAAGCAACATCTGGGTCTACCTGTTCCCCAACATGTCCAGGTTGTTCCAAAACATCCCCCAGAAGCTCTTGTGGACCTTCAGCATGACCCACATCAGCTACAGGTTCTGGAACAGTAGCAGCAGCAGTACCAACATCTAGCCAACCATGATTTGGTGGCGTCACATAAGCAGGATCGACGATATACCCAAAAAGATTTCTCTCCTCAGGCTTAACTACCCCTTCCTTCCTCACTGTCTGCAGAAACATAGCATTGTACCCTCTGAGCCCAATAGTATCAACACGTAAGTGTGGCTCAGGAATAGCAAGCTCTGGCAGACGAGCTCGAATGATCAGCATACAAAAACGCGGGTAAACTAGAAACCGTGATCTGACAGAACCCGAAATCTGTCTAGCCAGTTATCCAAAAATGTAATCACAAAAACTGTATGGTTTGTTATAAACCAGGGACAGTACAGCTGATACAAGGGCAGGGCTTAACTCATCGAAACCTCCCTTCTTTGGTGCAAAAACCGTGACGATCGCGTGCCATAAAAACCTCCATTGTCCAATAACCAGAGGCTTCTGGAATTGACGTCCTCGTCTATCACATGTGTATCAGATACGGCCTATAGCTCCCTCAATAAAATCCATGGGATACTCCAAATCCCCATTCTCTTGCTCTTATGTACCTAGCTGTAAAATCTCCCGAAGATTACCAGCCGTAAAAACAATCGGTTGATTATTAACCGTTGCTCTAATCTCTGGTGGATTGACCGATTGGTCATACTGAATATCCGTCCAGAAATCATTCAGTATCGCCTGAGAAATAGGCAGAGAAGCCGTAATAGCATACCGAATACGTGAACGTGCCAAAAATGTAAGCACTTGAGCTACTTTGTTAGCTCCCTTTGCACGTACATCAAGATCAACTAGAATGTTGTGACCTTTATCAAATTGTCGTGCCATATCTGTAGAAACATAAATGACAACAACAATTAATGCACATAAACTATAATGTATTATGAAAAAGTAATCATGGAACATCTTAGTTTTAAATTATACATATAACTTGTTACATAATTGTCTCAAGTCGTATACATAAATATGTAACATATATAACTTATAACTAATAAGTCATAAGTCCAATATGTAATTTCCGTTAGTTACTTGTTAATAAGAAATTCTCAAGTCTTTAACGTTTTATAAAACAAATATAAGTTATACAGCTAATTTATAATTAGGACACGCCACTCAATTACTTCTTGAATTCGTAGACTTTCGATATAAGCATATATAATATCATACAAATCCAAGATATATAAAAGTTATTACTAAAAAAGCCTTAACATTTATATAACAACTTTTAAAAAATAAAATTTTTCTAAGTTTTGGATTCGCAGAAGTAACCTTTGTGAATCGAGTTCAACTCGGTTCGCATCTCAACTCGCAATTTATTCAACTCGCCTACCAAGTCAACTCGCAACTTTGACTCGTAAGTCGATTCGCAAATTAGCTCGGTTCGCGAAGTCAACAAGTCAACATCTGAGGTCGATTCGCAAGATCATAAGTCACCTCGTTTGTTATTTCAACTCGCTGCGAGTTCACATTTGAATTCAACTCGCATCATAAACTGCCGCAACAAGTTGAACACAAAATCGATTAATCAGCCATTTGTAACCCGATCGATCGATGCATTTACATTAATTAAGGTTCGTTAAACAGTAACCACAAGGATTCATGTTCGATTCGGCCTTTAATCTACGTAATTTGTTCAAACTTTAAACCGAAATCCTAGTTTCATAAAAACTTCGATTTCGAGTTAATTACACGGTGAAACTCGTTGTTATATACCTCAAAATGTTCGCAATGAAGTAGTGTATAAAACCTACGGATTCAAAAACTCGTTCCCGTGTGTAGAAGATCGAAATCAAACGAAAATCAAGTTTCGTCTCGTTTCGCCAGTGAAGTTGATTCGCAGAGTGTAAGTGAACTCGCGAAGGTAAAGTGGGTTCGGTGATGTTTGACTCGCTTGACCACCCCTTTATACTCTTTATTCAATTCGCATGTTTAATCTCGATTCGCAGGATTGACTGGTCAAACTCGCGAGACGAATTTAAAATGTGAATTCAATATTAAGTATAAATTAGAAACCTGTTTATTTTACAAGTCGAAATTAAAACTAATTTTCACTTGTGTTTGTTACGTTTGTTCAACAATTATTAAAAGAAGTTAGTATGATTTAATTCCAAAGGGTAACACACTTATTAAAAGAAAATCAAAATGAAATAAAATAACTTTATTTAAACACAAAACTAAAAATAAATAAAATAAAATACTAAACATATAAACAAAATGTACCATTTTATTAAACACTTTTAACTAAAACAAGTACATAATTGAGCTGATTAAGAATTCAACTGCTTAGGGATCATATTAGAAAGAATAAGCAATTAAGTATTTATTACGAAGTCTAAGTAGATTGTTAGTATACATACCTTATGAAATGCAAATAAATTACCATAAAATTACAATCAATTTTATCATTTACATATTTATATTTATAAAATTATATCTTAGGTACCTTTATCCACATAGCATAATTAATAAAAAAAATGCATTACTCACTTAAAGTGAATTTTTTTTTTAATTAGAGACAGTTCAAGATGATTACCGGTATTATGATCCACATAAACAAATTATACTCGACTTTCTAAGCAAACACTTTATTGTTAGTATGAATCAAGTGCTTCCTATTATATGACATACTGAAGAATTTCAAGTAATACTCATAACACTGATTTTAAGACAAGGTAGCGGTTACTTTGTATAACATATACTTGAATTTTAAGTTTAGAAAAATATCAAACATACCTTTGAACATGCTATGTTATCCAAGTCTGTACCTAGTACAACAGAGGATCCCATCTAGCATAATTCAAAATACATTTGAGAATATTAATTTAATTAAAGGCTTCAGATCTGTACTTAGTACAACAAAGTCACCAGTAATTAAGTTAATACCCATATTTTAACTATTTGTCAATTTATATTATACAGCTACAGTGTATGGTAGTACTATCGTTCAACAATTAAGACACATGTCATACATCATAGAATAGTAACACAAGATAATAAACAAATAATTATTTAACTTCTTAAGGCTTGGAAAATTTCATATAATTTGCCTACCGGTACATTATATGATGAAGCCATCTAAACTTTTAAATAAAATAGACAAATTATAACTTGTGGATATAGGTGTATAATTAAATAAATATAAACACATACCTGATAGAACCGTTGTAGTTCTAAAGTAACTTTGTTTGAACCTACTAACATATCATACTTAGGACTTAAACTTATTATTGTGAAGCTTATTCTCCTAATGTACTATCATCTCCCTAGTTTGCAGATAAAAAAACTTAAACGTTTTCTAAAAGAACAATTTTTGTTCTTTTATCGGAGGCGATTCCCCTCAGGTAACAAGCAAATGAATGTCATATGCCCTTTTTTTTTTTTTTTAATACTTAAAAATACTAACTATTACAAAAATACCCTTGGAAGACTAATCGCTCTGGATTTCTCATTCCGTTTAGTTGAACCAACGTCTCAAATCTTGCTCTGTCGAACGCCTTTGTGTATAAGTCTGCTAAGTTATCCAATGATGGAACCTTAACTAACTTTATTAACTTCTTCTCAGCACAATCTCTAATAAAATGATGTCTAATATCAATGTGTTTAGTTTTACTGTGCTTCACCGGATTATTGGTGATCGACATAGTTGATTCATTATCAATTATCATAGGAGTATTGGTTATATTTAACCCGTAATCCCGCAGTTGCTGTTGAATCCAAAGCACTTGAGAGCAACAGCTGCCAGTTGCAACATACTTAGCTTCACAAGTAGAAATGGCTACCAAGGTTTGCTTCTTGCACTGCCAGGATACTAATCTACCTCCTCGGAATTGACATCCTCTGGTCGTAGATTTCCTATTCTGATTGCATCCTCCATAATCCGAATCAGTATAAGCTACGAGATCTAAGTCTCCATCAGTCGGATACCAAAGACCCAGCTTAGGTTTCCCTTTGAGGTAACGAAAGATTCGTTTAACAGCTTGCATGTGTGACTCTTCCGGATTAGCCTGATATCTTGCGCATAAACAGACAGCAAACATTATGTCAGGCCTAGAGGCTGTTAGATACATTAGTGATCCGATCATGGCTCTATAAAGAGTTGGATCCACATCGCTATCACTCGATGTATCTGGACCTAGTCCATGATTGACTGGAATTAGAGTATTGTAGACCTTACTTTCATCCATCTTAAAGCGTTCTAATAGCTCATATGTATATTTAGATTGATGAATAAAGAATCCATCCTTCTTTTGATCAACTTGTAATCCTAAGAAGAAATTCAACTCTCCCATTGCAGACATTTCAAACCTTTTTCTCATAACTTTCTCGAATTCTTGACACATCTTTTCATCAGACGATCCAAAGATAATGTCATCAACATAAACTTGCACGAGAAGAAAGTCTTTCTTCTTCCACTTTACAAAAAGTGTACTATCAATCGATCCTCTTGTAAATCCATTCTCAAGTAGATACGTTGATAGTGTTCCATACCACGCCCTAGGTGCTTGATGTAATCCATATATAGCCTTATTAATCGATATACTCTATCTGGATACTCAGGATCAGCAAACCCTGGCGGTTGTGAAACATACACCAATTCTTCCACTTTGCCATACAAAAAGGCACTCTTAACATCCAACTGATAAACCTTTATACCATGATATGATGCGAATGCTAAGAACACCCTAATTGCTTCTAGCCTAGCAACAGGTGCAAACACTTCGTTGTAATCTATACCCTCTTGTTGATTAAAACCTTGAACCACTAGACGTGCTTTATTGCGAGTAACGATTCCCTTATCATCTCTCTTGCACTTAAATACCCATCTAGTTCCAATTGGATATTCTCCCTTTGGTAGGTCAACCAACTCCCAGACTTGTAATTTAGAGAACTAAGATAGTTCTTCTTGCATTGCTTCTACCCACGAGCTTTCTTTTAGAGCCATTTGAACATTTTTCGGCTCAACTTATGAGATAAAGCATGAATGTAGACATTGATTAGGAATCCCTGTCTCTTTCAATGCAGTATACAAGCTTTGGTATTCTAAATTTTCAGATGTACTAGCTTTTGATTGAGTCCTTGTTTGAACCGGAGTATTAATATCACCGATGATGTTTCCAACGAGATGATTCTTACTCGTTCTAGTTGAAGCAACATGCTCAACTGGAATCTCATCTCCTAAGTTAGTACCAATTTCCTCATAGATACTATGTTGTTCAGTAGTGTCTTCCAAATCCGGTACACCCTCTCTAGATAGCTGTGAGTTATCAATACCCATAGATATTCTTAACTCTCTCAGTGGAGTGAGGATTTCATCCACTAATTTTTCAGTCAGCTCTTCTTCATTTAGAGGTGTATCTACTTTGGATTTTTGAGATCCACTAGTAGATGGTTGATTTGGATCAACATTCGTCTTGATTCCAGAATTCGGAACACTCGATGTTGAAGTATGGCCAGTATCCACATCTTCAGACAATAAATGTTCAGCTATCTCTGAATCACTGACATAGTCACTAATAGGAACTTTAAATGATGCAAAAAGATCAAAATAATCAAATTGCCAATCAACTACCTTATGAACATCAGGTGAGTAGCTCGTAACCTCAATATTATAAACTACTTCCAAACGTCCCGTGACTTTATTAAAGACTCTCTTGTTTGGCGAATTGGGCATATAACCTAGGAAAAATCCTTCATCAGCCTTCTCACCAAATTTAGCTTGATGTCCGGTCTTTAATATTGTGCATGAAACTCCAAAGGGTTCAAACCCTTTTAAGTTAGGTTTCTTATTGTTCAAAAGCTCATAACAAGTCTTGTTATGTCTTTTAACCGTAAGAACTCTATTTAGAACATAACATGCTGTATTCACTGCTTCTGCCCAAAAGATGACCGGAAGCTTTGAATCAGCAAACATTGTTCTAGCAGCTTCAATCAACGTTCTATTCTTCCTTTCAGCAACACCATTCTGTTGAGGTTCATAAGGTGCACTGAATTGATGTAATATCCATTTGCTTAAGCAATAGATATTCAACGTTGAATTTTTGAATTCTATTCCGTTGTCACTACGAATACGTTTCACTCTATTTTTATAGACATTCTCTACCAGATCAAAGAACTCAATTAGAATTCCTGGAGTTTCATCCTTAGATCCCAAAAAGAATACCCACGAGAATCTAGAATAATCATCTGTGACAACCAAACAGTACCATTTTCCACCTAGACTTCTCTTGCTTATAGGGCCAAAGAGGTCCATATGTATCAACTCAAATGGTGAGAAGATAGAGTTTTCAGTCTTAGATCTGTGTGGTTTCTTGTGCTGCTTTCCTTTCATGCAAGGAACACACTTATCTTCAGACTCGAAACATTTTTGTGGTACACCTAGAACCAAACCATTGTTGGTTATGTAATTCATCTTTCTCCAGTTCAGGTGTGCCATTCTCCTATGCCATAATAATGCATCTGCTTCCGAAGCCTTGGATAATAAACATGTAGACACCATTGAAGAACTAGGAACACCCATGTTGATAGCATAAATGTCCTTCTTCCTTGGTGCCCTCATCAATATCCATTTCTCGGGAATTATGAAACCCGACTTCAGAACTAAGGCCTCCTTTTCATTAAAGTAAAATGGATGACCTTTATCATAGACTTGGGAAACACTCACTAGGTTGTGAGTTAGTTCTTCAACATAGTTCACATCCTCAAGTGTCAAAGTTCCATTTGAAACTTTTCCTTTTCCCGTAATTACTCCTCCTTTATCTCCTGCAAAATTGACTTTTTACTTGAGACCTTCCTTGAAGTCTGTCAATAGACTTCGTTCTCCTGTCATGTGTCTTGAGCATCCACTGTCTACATACCACCAACTATCCTTGTTCACAGTCTGCTCCTGCACATAACAAGATGTACACAATTAGTTTTCAAGAGGGACCCAAGCCATTACGGTCTTGGTTTGTCCCTTATTATCAACAATCTGAACTTCCTTGAAATAACCATAACTATTCTCATCAGGAGTCTTGGTTACTTTCACAGGAGTTTGAGGCTGTTGATGATCAGAAGTCTTTTGCCTATGAGGAGAGTGAGTAGAAAACCTCCTAGGCACATAACTTAGTCCATGTGTACGCGAAGTAGAACCACTCTCAAACTGACTGTGGTTTCTACTAGGGGTCCTAAATCTCGACGGTGTCTTATCTCTAGATTTATTTAAAACATTATCAGATTGAGAATAAGGCCGTTTAGGTTTAGGTGGAGAGACACTATGATTACCATTTCTTTTCAAAATATTTACAGGTTTACTACCTAATCCTGGTTTGGTACCTAACCTGTCCATAACTGAACTAGAATTGGTCTGTGTCTGGTCATTAATCACTAACTTATGTGATGCTTCCGGCTTTTTGTTTGGACAACACGAAGCTACATGTCCCTTTTGGTGACATTTGAAGCAAGACATCTGTTTACGTGATTTACTAACTTTCGCTTTCTCATTTGGAGTCTTAGGCACTAAAGGATCAGATGTTTTCTCCTTATTAACCTTATCATCAGTCTTAGTATCATTAATCACTCTACCCGATACAAACTGTATTTTGGTGTGATGTGATATCTTACTATTATCCGATGACAAATTCTTAACAGAAACCTTCTGTGCCTCTGACTGTTCAGGTTTGTTAGTTACTACTTTCTCAGGATTAGCATCTGTCATCTCAGAATCTTCAGGAGAACTAGTGTAATTGGCATTAAAAGGATGAGGTACAACATTGTATCCTATCCCAGTCTTGTCCTTTACACTACGTTGAGCATCTAGCATTTTATCCATTTCTAAAGTCCTATAAGACTCAATCTTACGATTTTGCTCAACTAGCTTATGCTTAAGCTTAGCTAGCTCAGCTAGCTCTCTATCCCTATCAGCTATTGTTTGATTTAAGTCATCAATGTTCATATAGAGACCATCTATGATTATTGCCTTTTCATTTATGGTATCTCTAAGTGCAATCTTATCAGAACCATCAGACTTAATCTTATTCTTAAGATCTACCTTATCTGTACTTAACCTAAGGACATCACTTTTAGCTTATTTAAGTTCAGATATTATAGTCTTATTAGAATCATTAAAAGTGCTAACTTGGGATGACAAATTCTGATTAGACACAGTTAAGACACTTAATTGAGATTGTAAATCAGTAACTAGGTAACAAACATCAGCAAGAGTAAGAATACCAAAACATACCCTTTTCTTGTCAATTTGTACTACAGCCATACGTGCTACAAAGTCATCTGGACTCATATCAGCAGTTGAATCCATATACAGCACATCATCATCACTTGCTTTCTCTTGAATCTCCGGCACTTTTACTTCAACATCAGTAGGCATATAGCTTTTGGACTCAGCAGCTATCTCTTGATCTTCAATCTTAGCCATGAGAGCTTCCTCAGACTGAGCTTGCCAATCATAAGATCCATCTAACTATTTCACAACTAAGGCTTTGGAAGCTATAGTACTTCCCGAGCTTTGTTTGCTATTGCCAGTTTCAACCTTAGGTCTTTGACACTCACGAGCAAAGTGTCCATAACCTTGACAGTTGAAACACTTGATCTTGGTTTTATCATACCCTGATCGATTTCCCACCACTTTTTTACCAGTTCTCTTTAAGAAATTTTTAACTCTCCTAGATAACATTGCAAGTTGATCCTGGAGATCTATTTCCTTAAGATAATCAGGGTCTATCTGATCATAGTCTTCATCAAACATAATCGGATCATTGATTTTACCCTGAATGTAGTTTTCATAGGAAGCAACAAAGGATGCAAGAACAGATAACTGTTGCTCAGCAGATTTCACACTCATTGGCATATTTTGATGTCCTTGAGTTGACTTCTCAGCAGGTGTACCTTTAGTTTCATTACTTGATGAGGTAAGAAGGCACAAGTCATCTGTTATCATTTCACCATTTTCATAAGTATTACCAACTAATAGTGCAGTAGTCGAACTAGATGAAGTAGTTGAGAGATTTGATTTCCCATGATATAGCCCAGGATTCTGAACCTGATCAGAATCGGTTTCTCTCGATTTCTTAGTAAAATCATAACCCTTTAGCTTGTCAATGACCTGCTCTAAGGTCATGGTTGCATACCTTTCATCGTTGTCCTTGAGCATTACACCATACATTTCCCACTTAGACGGTAAACCCTCAATAAATTTGTCGGTTCTTTCAGTCTTAGTAGTAAAAATCTCATGGTTGTCAAGCTCACTTAACAAGTGGTAGAATCTAGTGATATAAGCATCAAGATCTTCTCCCTTTAAAGCTTTTATAACAGTAAACTGTTTCTTGAGAAGATTCTTCCTGCTTGCCTTCACTTGAGGACTTCCCTCACATCTTTTCTCTAACGCTTCCTAGAGCGTTCTAGCTGTTTGAAAAGACTTGAGTTGATGGTTTATCTCCTTTGGTAAACTCATCTTGATTGCAGAATGAGATTTATTCTCCAATTTATATTCCTCTTTTTGTTGATCACTCATCCGGGCATAAGATAAAGTAACAACTGCATTATTAACCGTTTGAGTAGGTGCCGTGTATCCATTCTTGATACACATCCAGATTGACAGATCATGAAATCTACAGTAAGATTCAAATCTATCCTTCCAGTTATAGTAATCTTCGATTTTTAACAACTTAGGTGGAACGTTTGATTTTCCCACCTCGTGTTCCATCTCGATCATTTTACTTAAATCAGACATCTTAAAAACGTAAAGTTAAACTGTTTCGCGAATTAAAAAAAATCTCGATTCGCAAGACTCAGCTCAACTCGCAATCTTGGCTTGACTTGCAGAATCTCGGTTCGCAAGTCTCAGTTCGGATTGCAGTGATGTCGGTTCGCAAGTGATCTCGATTCGAAAGAGATCTCGGTTCGACTCGCAAGTCACAGATCGACTCGCAAGTTCAACTCGGTTCGAAGACGACGCTGAAACCCTAATCTCGACTCGCGAAACGGCTGAAAAACCCGAAAACGAAAATTTAAGGTATTTTTACGATTGAAACAGGAAATTTCGACCGTAAACAAACCCTAAATCGTCCAGAGAATGATTTTGATCGTTAATATGTACTAATGCACGTAAAAACAATCCGAATCAAACGCGATTAACCCTAAAACTTCAAACTTTACTCGTATTTAGCCCGAAAGCTCTGATACCAGATGTAAGTCCCTAGTTCTTAGGATCGATAACTTCGTTATCTGTAGTATTAAGGTGCGGAATCCCTCAATACGATGTTATCTTACTAACAACGAATAAGTTCGCGTTTATAGGATTAATAACTAATATGCTTTGCTTTAATCTTTAGACAATCAAAGCCTAGCCGTTAGTCGTTAGGTTTTTCTCTGGTAAACCTGAAAATCGCAGGTCTGATGTTTTTGCAAAAGTTGTTCTGTTTTCACGTATTGAAAACAATTAAATAAGTCCGGCTCGTCTCGGCTCGCATGGGCCTGCGAGTCCAACTCGCAACCCAAGCCCACTCATGAACTCGGCTCGCCAAGACCGTTATGACCCTTGTGAGTTCAGTTCTCATCTCGCAGCTCAGCTCGCTGCGACTTGAGTACTCGACTCACACCAAACGTATATTTATTTCGTATTTAACATTCGTCTAACTTTATCACAATAATATATTTAACGAATATTACTAACAAAACAAATATTCATTTACAAATCTAAACCAATGTACAAACATGATAATAATTACACCAGTCCTATTTCAAGCTAGATCTGTTGTCACAATCTATGTTTCAACACATGCAAACTATAACCATTAGCTAGGTGACTCTAGCCACTGAGTATACGAATAGTACTATTGCCGTGACGACCCTCCTATGGATAGGAGCGTATACTTACATGTCCTGTAGGCAAACAACATACTGATTGGTCGTGGTTTGGTTATAGGGGTTAGGTCGCGTTACTTTAACATGCGAGGTTTAGCTCACCTTTCAGGGGATCATAGTCTAATTATTTCCCACATACTGTATAGGATGAACATATTCTACAACTGTTTTATACCGGAAAACATACTGGTTATCTTTATATACTGGTGAACAACCAGACATACATTTTGGGTAACAACCCACATAAAACTGTGTCTTAGGGTGACAATCCTACAATCTTGTACTTTGCAAAATCTGCAAACATTTATTTATTGAATGACATTTCAATAATACAGACATAAATGGTTTAAGGTACCTCACATTTATACAAAACCTGTGAATTCACTCAACATATTTGTTAACGACTTTCTTTCTATGTTTTACAAGAAATTAGCTACGTAAGTAAGAATCGCATGCATTCAGGATGGACAACCCTGGACCATATAAGATGCCACATACTTTTGGGATAGCTTTTGAGGATTTCCTCTGTATTACTGCAGACATTGCAGTTATACTTATGAAATCTTGTTTTAAAACTTAGGGATCTACCACTACTGTTACGACTTACATAGTCGTATTACTTTTGTAACAACTGTTTAAACTTCCATCTTAATCTATTATATTTTGCAATAGCCATATGCTCTGAGTATGTATGTACTGTTTGGTTGATTACTGCTCTCGCCCCGCCACGTCACCAAAGCTTCCGCATGATTAATTAGCAATGATTGTAATTACCGTTTGGCGGGGTGTGACAAACTTGGTATCAGAGCCATTGGTTATAGCGAACTAGAAGTCTTTAGGTGACTGAAAAACTTAGAGACCTAGTCTATAGCCTTGGCTAGAACATTCATGCATTCATATATACATATGACTGACAGGTCACACATGATTCTTTTGTCTCAGCATGTCGAGACAAGCGCCTACCTACATCTCCGACTCGGAGGAGGAGCCTATGGAGGAGTCATTCGTGCCCGAGAGTCCGTATGTACACGATAGGGCTATATCTGATGACACTTATGTACCACCACCTACACAGCGTGTCACTACTCCTACCCCGGCATGTCCTGTTAACGAGCCACACTATCACTTAGGAGAGACCTCCTGTAGATCCCGTTTGGTCCGTGCACCTAGAAAGTGCATCCGAGACCTTCCCACTGGATTACTTGTGCCACGGGGCAAGGCGCCCATGACTGAGCCTGAGGAGCCACCACAGAGGCGACACCCTCACCTAGACTAGATGCCTCCTATGCTTAGGCGTTGGAGAGCCTTAGAGGATGTTCCATCTGCTTTGGAGACCGGAGAGTCTTCCCGACCACTGTCTAGTACTGGTGAGCCTCTAGAGCTTACAGTTGTCACCCTAGTTGCTATGGTGTGTGCCCTATTCGGGTTACACTATGGCACACACGGCTATATTAGAGAGCTGTGTAGTGACACTTCCCGACTGGACGGGGATGTGATGTCTATCTATGGACGTCTTCTTACTGCAGAGACCCATGTGGACGTAGACAGAGAGTCAGCTTATGCTACTCGCGCACGTGTGGCTGTACTGGAGAGGCGTGCTAGAGTAGTTGGGATTGTTCTTGGAGTTTGTTTGATGTTGGCAGTGATGGTGACTGCCGTGATGTTGTGTTTGTCTTATTTTCAGTAGACCCTCTGGATAGGGTTGTACATAGTACGTAATAGGTTTGGAAACCTTTGGGATCGACAGATATATAGACAGATCTGTCATGTTTTGTATAGCATCTAGTATCGATGGGTGTATGACTTTTGTATAGCGCCAACTGTTGATGGGCGTATTAGGGATCCCATCTTGTTTGTACGAAACTGTTGTAACGGCGTTGTACTTTTGATATAATATGACGTATGTTTGGTTTATATTTCATGATTATTACATTTGTCAACCACTATAGTATTTTATCTATACCCATATGCGTGTGATTGAAAGATAACCACTCGATAATTATTGTAACCATTTCTTGCAACTTTGAAAACATACCACACTTTGAATTATTGACTTTTATCTCGAATTCCATTGAACATCGATTGTGTTAAATGATGATGAAAAGAAATATGTATTTGGCATTATATAATGACGCCTGGCCAACGTGATTATATTGTACTAAGTATATATGGGCGTTTCAAAGTCGTGCGACACGTAATGTGAAGCCTTGTCTCCAACCTTCCATACTATTCATTTGTTATACAATGTGAAATCTTGTCTTATTCACATTCACAATCTTGGCATTGACTTCTGCATTTTCTTAACCGCAGAACGGAATCATGCCACCAAAACGAAGAATGACTAAGAATAGTCAATGGACGACTACACCTCCTGTCCCGGAAAACACTCCACCACTGAACAACAAGGAAACTACTGAGCAAATGATCGCGAGACGAATAGCTGAAGGTATTGCTCAGTATGAAGCAAGCCGTAATCCCGAAAATGTGATAAATAACAGCGGATCTACCCCTGTTAACACTAAGACACCTGTGAATACTTGACGTTGGTGTTCATACAAAACCTTTCTGGCATGTAAGCCAACAACTTTCCGCGGCACAGAGGGTGCTATTGGTATCATTCACTGGATAGAAAAGATGGAATCAGTGTTGGATATCAGTGACTGTTTACCCGACTGTATGGTGAAGTATGCCACCTGCACCTTGGCTGATAAGGCGTTAACATGGTGGAACAGTCAACTCCAATCCATGGGAAGGGACGCTGCCCACTCCATGTCTTGGGGAGTGCTGAAAAATATGA
This sequence comes from Helichrysum umbraculigerum, assembly GCA_949592205.1. Lineage (NCBI taxonomy): Eukaryota > Viridiplantae > Streptophyta > Magnoliopsida > Asterales > Asteraceae > Helichrysum > Helichrysum umbraculigerum. Next base: position 65,901,983 of record CATIUR010000001.1, on the reverse strand, counting down.
TGCTGGAAGAATTCTGTCCCCGTAGTGAAATGCAGAATGTTGAAACTGAATTATGAGACATTAAGATGGTTGGTGCTGATATCACTGGGTACACCACTAGGTTTCAGGAACTTGCACGATTAGTACCACACATGGTGACACCCGAGTTTAAACGCATTGAGCGTTACATCTGGGGGTTGGCACCTCAGATCTGTAGTTTGGTTACTTCATCAGAACCTGCCACATTCAGGAGTGCTGTTACTCTAGCTCAGAGGTTGACCGAAGAGGCGGTCAGAATGGGGACCTTAACCAAGAAGGTTGTGACAGGAAAAGTTGAGCCAAGCAGCACTGAAGCTGGCAGTTCTGGGGGTTCGAAGCGTAAGTGGAACGGCAGAGGAAATGACCGCCAGGGTCAAACCAACAAAAAGGGATCTGGAAGTCCAAAGTCCTACGCTGCCACCACTGTGGAACCAAAGCCATACTTGGGTAACAAACCTAAGTGTGATAAGTGTAACAGACACCATGAGGGTGAATGTTGGTTTTGCAACAACTGTAGAGGTTGGGGGCACAAAACTCAAAACTGTAAAGTTAACCCTACACCTAGGGACAACACTGTACGCCAAAATCAAGGGTGTTTTGAATGTGGTGACACGAGGCATTATCGGAACCGTTGCCCTCGACTCAACAACCAAAACCATAACAACAACCGGAATAACCAGAACCGCAATGCCAACAACCCCAATAACCGCAACAACAATGATGACAACCGCGGTAACACCAACAACAATCAGCCAGCTCGTGGACGTGCGTTTGTGGTAGCAGCAGCAGAAGCACGTCAGGATCCTAACACAGTTACTGGTATGTTTCTTGTAAACAACCACTTTGCATCTGTGCTATTTGATTCTGGTGCTGATTTAAGCTTTGTGTCCACTGAGTTTAGACCACTGTTAGAGATCGAATCCCTTAAGCTAGACAATAAATACACTGTAGAGCTAGCCGATGGTAAGTTGAATGAATCAGGAGAAATAGTACCAGGATGTACCTTAACATTGGAAGGACATTATTTCAAAATAGACTTACTACCGGTAGAACTAGGGAGCTTCGATATAGTGGTTGGCATGGACTGGTTGTCGAAAAACCGTGCAGAAATTGTATGTTATGAGAAGTTGGTACGCTTACCACTACCAACAGGAGAAACTCTTGTGGTTCAAGGAGATAAACGAAAGAGTGCCACAAAAATGATTTCATGCTTGAAAGCCAGTAAGTATCTCCGAAAGGGATACCAAGCATTTTTAGCACACGTTGTAGAAAAGAAACCCGAGGAGCGACGCATAGACGATGTGCCCATTGTGGGTGACTACCCAGGGGTATTTCCTGACGAGTTACCAGGATTACCACCCCCGCGACAGGTTGAATTCCATATCGACCTAGTACCTGGAGCAGCATCAATTGCTCGTGCACCTTATCGTCTAGCTCCATCAGAGATGCAGGAACTGTCTGCACAGTTACAAGAACTTTTGGATCTAGGATTCATCCGACCGAGCTATTCACCTTGGGGAGCTCCGGTTTTATTTGTCAAGAAAAAGGATGGATCAATGCGGATGTGTATCGATTATCGGGAATTGAACAAAGTAACTATCAAAAACCGATACCCATTACCCCGCATCGATGATTTGTTTGACCAGCTACAAAGGTCAAGTTACTACTCAAAGATCGACTTGCGATCTGGTTACCACCAACTGAAGGTACGGGATGAGGATATCCCAAAGACTGCGTTTAAGACTCTATACGGACATTATGAGTTCCTGGTCATGCCGTTTGGATTGACAAACGCACCAGCAGTGTTCATGGATCTAATGAACAGAGTATGTAAACCCTATCTCGATAAGTTCGTCAGAGTGTTCATTGACGATATCTTGGTATACTCTCAAACAAAAGAGGATCATGAACGACATCTGAAAACTATTCTTGAACTACTGGAGAAAGAGAAGCTTAATGTAAAGTTCTCTAAGTGCGAATTTTGGATGCGTGAAGTTCATTTCCTTGGTCACGTGATAAACGACAGAGGAATTCACGTGGACCCATACAAGATTGAGGCGATCAAGAATTGGGAAGCCCCGAAAACCCCATCTGAGATACGGCAATTTTTTGGGCTAGCCGGTTACTACCGACGATTCATCGAGAACTTCTCGAGAATAGCTCAACCACTTACCGCCCTAACGCAAAAGGACAAGAAATTTGATTGGGGCGAGAAGTAAGCGAATGCTTTTCAATTGTTGAAACGGAAACTGAGCACCGCACCTTTCCTGTCATTACCGGAAGGAGTAGAAAATTTTGTTGTCTACTGTGATGCTTCACATCAAGGATTAGGTTGCGTGTTAATGCAAAATGAAAAAGTCATTGCTTACGCGTCTCATCAATTGAAGATTCACGAGAAGAACTATACGACGCATGACTTAGAACTGGGAGCAGTCGTGTTTGCTCTTAAGATTTGGAGACACTACCTGTACGGTACAAAGTGTACGATCTTCACCGATCACAAAAGTCTCCAACATATATTTGATCAAAAGGAACTCAACATGAGACAAAGACGTTGGGTTGAACTATTGAATGATTACAACTGTGAAATCAAATACCATCCACGCAAGGCTAATGTAGTAGCGGATGCCTTGAGTCGTAATGAATGAGTAAAACCTCGAAGAGTTCGAGCATTGGGACTAACAATCCATTGGATCTTATTACTCAAATTCGTGATGCGCAACAATTAGCTTTCGTTCCCGAACGCTTTAAGGAAGAATCCTTGAAGGGAATGGACAAACAACTTGAAAGGAAAGACAACGGAGTGTTGTACTTTATGAATCGAATTTGGATTCCTGGTGTTGAGGAACTACGAAACCTAATATTGGATGAAGCACATAAGTCCAACTACTCGATACATCCTGGTGCAGATAAGATGTACCACGATCTGAAGGGATTTTATTGGTGGCCTGGCATGAAACGAGATATTGCCACCTACGTTAGTAGATGCCTGACCTGTGCAAAAGTCAAAACTGAATATCAAAAGCCGTCTGGGCTTTTGCAACAACCTGAGATGCCCAAATGGAAATGGGAACACATCACGATGGACTTCATCACGAAGCTACCAAAAACATCATCTGGAATGGATACCATATGGGTGATTGTGGATCGATTGACAAAGTCAGCTCATTTTCTAGCCATCAAGGAAACGGATAAGATGGAAAAGCTGACTAGAGTCTACATAAGAGAGGTTGTTTCTAGACATGGAGTGCCATTGTCAATCATCTCCGATAGAGATGCACGCTTCACCTCTCGCTTCTGGCAAATGCTTCAGCAGGCACTGGGCACTATACTCGACATGAGTACTGCCTACCATCCACAAACCGACGGCCAAAGTGAGTGAACAATATAGATGTGACATCCGTCACCAAAAAAAAAAAAAAAAAAACTCCATTCTTAGGTTCGTTTCCTATAACCATTTTTTTTACTTGCATTTATGTGCATGAAATTTATTGGAGAAATAAATTAAGAATTCGTGTTTTAAACTAGGTGAGAAATTTAATTCTCGAATAGTGTTCCGAAAACTTGAATCAGTGTTCTTACACAGTTGAATTAAAAGTTAGGTTAATATAAATGAAATAATAACAATAATTGATAGTAATATAATATAATATTATGATATGATAATCATATCATATGACACACATCCTTGTATCAATTTAAAGGCAAATAACATGTTACAAGATTTCACAGGTTGGTATCGAAATTTCTTAGTTTTCTTATTATGATAATACAATAATAATTGTTATTATAATACCTATAATAATAATATTGGTAATATGTGGAAGTAGTAACATATAATAAAAATAATATAATAATCATGATGAATGTGTGGAACTTGTGTTTTCAATTGTAAGTCGGTGGAAAGCTTAGCCCAAAAGCAAACCGACTCAAATACATTTGTGAGGTATTCGGCAAGCCCAAAGGTACCCAAACCAAACGTATTCTCAAGTCCCATGACTTAGGCCCCAAGTTGGATTAAGATATAAATACAATATAAAGTTTAACCTAAAGATTTTGATCACAAATTAGAGAAATCGTCCCTGCTGTGATTGTGAGTTGTCGACCAAGAAAAGAAAAGAACCAAAGTTGAGTGCGAGTCTTGCGTCCATGTATTCTTGTTCGCGTGTATACGTAGGTATATCCATAAACCCTAATCAATATGCTTTTATTTTATTTAATCTTTCTGAAATAGATGTATATGTGGGTCGAATTATATGTTTGGGATATGAATAAGTTGGGTAAATAGGTTTTGCAAACCGAAAGTATTGTATCGTTAAACGTAAAAATCTGTCAGATTTTCGTAACTAGAATCAGGCGCAGTTTTGACCTATCTACGTTCGTTTTCAGGCTTCGGCCGAAACACGAAAGTTGTAGATCTCGAAATTTTACTTACAATCGTGAGGTTTCGGCCTCTAAAAAGCAACGTATGATTTTATAAAAGTTATTTCTTAAACTGTTTCCGGGTATGACGACTTTTCAGAAAACGTGGGTAATGTTGAATCGGTTGGTCTGTATTCGTATGCGGTATGGCTTAATTAAGTTAATCAACATATTAGAACTCTGACTTAAGGTAGATAACCTATATAAGTGAAAGGCTTGATTTTATACAAGTGTAATGGTTGTGCGCAAGAGTTGAAAGTTAGGAAACGATGTAGTGTATATATTTATATAGGTGATATGCATTACGTTAAAAGTTAAGAAAACCTTATGATAACGAATAAATACACATGTTGTGAGATTGTTTACTGATAATTTGTTAATAAACATAAGTATAAGTAGTTCTAATTATTGGAACTAAACAAAAATTATAGCTAGAAAGTTTTAATAAAAGATTTGAGAGAAGTCAGAAAAATATTTTATTGTGACCATTTTATAAACTTATAAGATATTAACTGGAACATTAGTATATGATATATAAAAAAAAAGGTTTAGCTTTGCTAGGTTATTAATCTATATGAATTTATTTGTAGATTGACGTACTGTGTGGTGGATTCATTTTGGGACGATATTTGCTTTGTTAATCAAGGTGAGTTTTCGTGGCCCCGTTTTCATTTCCATATTTTCAAATTGGGGGAAAAGTATGCTCACATGTTTTACCAACTGTTTTATGCTGTGAACGTATTCATTTCTATTTTTGGACATATGCTTGAAATGTGTGACACTATGTGACTTATATGCATTGAGACTTGTTGCTTACATCCGTGCTGTACTTCCTTGTGGGGTATTTGCCGTACATTGAGATTTGTTGCTTACATCCGTGCTGTACTTCCTTGTGGGGTATTTGCCGTACATTGAGATTGGTTGTTTACATTCGTGCTGTACTTCCTTGTGGGGTATTTGCCGTACATTGGGATTGTTGCTTACATTCGTGCTTTACTTCCTTGTGAGGTAATTGCCGTACATTGAGATATATTGGCTGCATTATTTCACATTTGTGTACATTTCTATTGCATTGTCCTAACTTATCATTATCACAGCAAAATATTTTATTTTGTGGTGTTTGGTTTCAAACCTACGAAACTCACCAACATTATTGTTGACGTTTTTTAGCATAACTTTTCAGGTAATATTAGTGGACAGAAGATATAGGACAAGAAAGCTTAGTGGACCTCTAGGTTGCATTTAAGCTAAACTTCAAGACTATTGTTTGAGATGGAATTTTTGCATTTTAAATAATTGGGAAAAGGCGTGTTTTGCCTTAACATTTCTATTATGGGATTTGTGTTTGTTATTTTGGATTCATTGTTGGAATGAATGCATGACATGAACCGTTTTTCATGTTAATGACATCATGACACATTGATTATTTATTTCATTTAGTCTTCTTTATGAATAATGTGTTGTGATCTTATCTACGTTGTACCCCGTTGTTTCCGCTTTAGATGGGGTATGACAATAGACGCTCGAGGATTTGCTGCGAGCATGTGCGATTGACTTTGGAGGAAACTGGGATGTTCATCTCCTTTTAGCCGAATTCTCGTACAACAATAGTTATCATACGAGCATACAAATGGCACCTTTTGAGGCGTTGTACGGACGCAAGTGCCGATCTCCACTCTGTTGGGCAGAGTTAGACGACAGACAGTTATCAGGTCCTGAGATAGTCCAAGAGACAACGGACAAGATATCTCAAGTGCTTAATCGATTGAAAACGGTGCATGACCGACAAAAGAGTTATGCAGACAATAGACGGAAACCCTTGGAATTTCAAGTAGGTGACAGGGTCCTACTCAAAGTATCTCCTTGGAAAGGAAATGTACGATTTCGGAAACGCGGTAAACTGAATCCACGATATGTTGGACCTTTTGAGATCCTAGCAAGGATTGGTCCTGTAGCTTATAAGCTTAAACTTCCACAGGAACTCAGTAATATTCATGATACGTTCCATGTGAGTAATCTTAAGAAGTGTCTATCTGGCGAAGCGTTAATCATACCTCCTGACGAAATCTATATCGACGCAAAACTCAACTTTGTGGAGGAACCGCTTGAAGTCATGGACACAAAAACGCAGAAACTCCGAAACAGTCGGATCAAACTTGTCAAAGTTCGATGGAACTCAAAACGAGGCCCAGAGTTCACCTGGGAACATGAGGATGAAATGCACAAGAAGTATCCTCAACTATTTGAACCCGTGACCGCGACTCACGACACAACTTAAATCTCGGGACAAGATTTCCCTAACGGGGGGAGAATGTGACAACTTTCCAAATTAGGTATTAATTTAAACATTAAGCATGTGCATTCTTACGCTAATTTCCTGGTTAAGTTTAAACAAAACTTCTTAATGTGATGTAAGCCTAGCAAACCCAGTACTTTTAAACAAAAAGTAATACGTAATACGTAAGTATCTAAAAGTTACGTACAAAATGTATCGGAACGAACCCGACAAAAATAAAGAACAAAAGTTGGTGACACCAAAATAATTAATAATTCAGTTATTAATTTCGAGTATTAATATATCTATAACATATAGATAAAAGGACTTAGATATACGTTTTATACAAAACATATTATAAAACGAACAGAAATAAATGTAAAACGTACCCAGAGAGTACAAATCATAAAAGTTCTATTTTTCTCATTCGTTTGAAAGTATTTGGAACATTACCTAAAAATATGAAATCATAATTTAACCGAAATTTGGCGCTCAATTGGATGCGCGCAGTAAAATGTACCAAATTGTACAACAGTCTAAAATAATGAAAATCTCATTATTCTGATTTTAAATAACGAACCAGGAGAGCATCTACAAAATAAAAATATAAAATGTTAAATTTTATATTGCTCGAATTATACACGTACCCGAAATTAACGGGTTAAAAACCTACAATATTTACACAAAGTAAATATCGGGGAACAAAAAAAACACAGAACCATACCAACTTTGAAATTTGTAGGCCGTGATATAATTTTTATATATACACCATACTCTCATTTCAGTGATCACCAAACTCAAATAATTGGTGATCATTGTGGTTCTTCTTCTTCCTGGAACTCACGGTAGAGGCAACAAGCAGAGCAAAACTCACCATTCATCCCCTTTTCACTATAATCATCTTCAAACCTTCAACATTGACAACAACAAAATCATCTCATCATCACCATCATCTCATCATCACCATCATCTCAATCGCATCATCATCATCATCCGTGGTCGTCATTACTACCGGATCAATTTACATCATCAACGTAAGGAAACTCCCTCCTCTTTGAATTACTACACAAATTTCGTTATGTATATTGTTGATATAACCTATATGTATGTATTTAGTTGTTAGTGATGATGATGATATAAATAAAGCCATGAAAAACACACCCCTGCACCCAAAATAATATATGTAATGGTGTAAATAAAAGTGAAATTGACAAAGACAAACTTGTGTAAACTTGTCATAAACATATTTGAAACGATTACCACTCGAAACTATAACGAAAACATAGAACGAATTCGAGCTAGAAGCTGAGATAGAGTTGCAGATCTATTGGACACGGACCGACCCGAACGGGTCAACCCCCAGACCCGGACGGGTAGGAGGCCAAACCCGGACGGATGGCTTTCCAAACCCGGGCGGGTCACTTCGTAACTGGGCTGGGCCAAACTAATTAATAGACTTGCTAATGGGCCGCGGGTTATAGACTTGGGCTTAACGGACCGAAAACCAAACGGGACCCTAACGGGTCACAAGACCAACCCGTACGGGTTGAGTCTTGTACCCGGACGGGTATCACCCCAAACCCGGATGGGTGAGGGTGTTGACTGGGCCAAACTTTTGAACCAAACCTTACTGGGCCGAACAAGCTTTACAAACAATTGGGTCAAACATGTGATCATTTTATAAATGGACCAAAAACTATAAGTTAAACAAAATGGGCCGAGCGAGTCATATAATTGTTAAATTGGGCCACATCTTTGGGCCAACCCCGATAAGGTGCGAAGCTTTTAAGATGCAAACTTTAACCAAGACACGGACATTGAACTTAATAACTCACTTGAGCAAATGATATATATATGTATCACATATATATGCATGAACTATATATAATATACAAACGCAAATCGACACAAGTTTAAAGACTATAAAACGGATTAAACCCCACGTAACGATTTTGGAACCGACAACGACTATTTATTTTATAAACGGAAATAAATACGACGAATAAAATAAAACGAATTAATATATCGTTTGAAATATTATTTTGTATATATATAACGAGTGACAAACTTTATATATCTATATATATATATATACATAAACCATTTGCTTTCAATTTGAGAATGAATATTCACAAATGGGCGTTTTCCTTAACAAATGAAAACCTACATGTTTTATACGTAAACAACGTATTCAAAAACTTTTATATATATATATATATATATATATATATATAGGTATATATACATATATATACGACACTTATAGTTATATATTTTCATATATATGTACAAACGGGGTACACGTTTAACCAACGTACGACTTAATAATAGACAACAAGTATGTTTGCACAAATATACATGCATGGAACAAGTATATTTACAAAGAGAGCAAAACGATATTCAATTATGTATACGACTACATACGTATATATACACTTAACAAGGTACACGACTTGAGAAATAATAACAATATTTCAACACAACGTCACCAATGAATTTAACAACTTATATTATTAAGAAATTAACAATTTCTTCAAACAAACAAACTGTTAACATAAGTTGATCAAACTAATCAAACGTACTTATGTTAATACATTCATTGTATATAGGTTAACACACCTTGGGCAATTATCTGTCGGCTGCTAGCATTCATACTGAGCAAACTACAGTGAGTTCACAGCCCCTACTTTGCAATGTTTTATGCTGTTAAACATAGGGGTGTAAACATAGAAACTGCATGCGAACACATGCAGCAAACTATATAAATGCTTTATTGCTTTATACAAATTATTTGATATGAAATTACATTTTCACAATTGCTTTGGGAATTAGACAACGAATCCTAGTACGGACCCAGACTCACAATGTATGCATGAAAAGTCCTTATGTCATGCAAACTATAACCATTAGCTAGGTGACTCTAGCCACTGAGTGTACGAATAGTACTATTGTCGTGACGACCCTCCTATGGATAGGAGCGTATACTTACATGTCCTGTAGGAAAACAACATACTGATTGGTCGTGGTTTGGTTATAGGGTTAGGTCGCGTTACTTTAACCTGCGAGGTTTAGCTCACCTTTCAGGGGATCATAGTCTAATTATTTCCCACATACTGTATAGGATGAACATATCCTACACCTGTTTTATACCGGAAAACATACTGGTTATCTTTATACACTGGTGAACAACCAGACATATATTTTGGGTAACAACCCACATAAAACTGTGTCTTAGGGCGACAATCCTACAATCTTATACTTTGCAAAACCTGCAAACATTTATTTATTGAATGACATTTCAATAATACAAACATAAATGGTTTAACGTACCTCACATTTATACAAAACCTGTGAATTCACTCAACATATTTGTTGACGACTTTCTTTCTATGTTTTACAGGAAATTAGCTACGTAAGTAAGAATCGCATGCATTCAGGATGGACAACCCTGGACCATATAAGATGCCACATACTTTTGGGACAGCTTTTGAGGATTTCCTCTGTATTATTGCAGACATTGCAGTTATACTTATGAAATCTTGTTTTAAAACTTATGGATTGTAAAACTTAAATGTTTTAAACTCTACCACTACTGTTACGACTTACATAGTCGTATTACTTTTGTAACAACTGTTTAAACTGCCATCTTAATCTATTATGTTTTGCAATAGCCATATGCTCTGAGTATGTATGTACTATTTGGTTGATTACTGCTCTCGCCCCGCCACATCACCAAAGCTTCCGCATGATTAATTAGCAATGATTGTAATTACCGTTTGGCGGGGTGTGACAATTCGGATCTTCATTTTTTTTACTCTCCAATGGCAAAGAAATTTGCGACTGACCGTCGGTTATGAACCGGAGTCTTCTCAGATTGCCGCGATTGTTATTTTAATTCGTACAGTGGGAGCGGGCTGAGGGAGAGAAGATGTGTTCATGGAAATCATAGCTATGTATTTGGGTCGGTGTACCTGCGTGAAAGCGAAAGTTTGGAATGTAGGTTTTCAAGGCTGTGACTGCGTTCTCACGGGTAAACCTTGATGATGATCTATGGGTTTGTTCTATTGGCGATTTTCTGATTGCTGGGAAGGAAAATCGGATGGACGAGATTCTGTACGGGTTGGTCGTTGACATGTCGGTGGCAGGATCCGATGTGGCAGGAATCGACGAGTTGAGGAGATGGGTATTATAACGCCCGTAATTTAGATCACATTTTTTTTTTTTAAACATCGCGGAAGCAATATCCCATATATATATATATATATATATAGCCCTGGATTAACCGATATATATATAATAAATTACATAAGTACTTCGTTATATAACTACACAAATTAGATGGGCGCTACTTTAACAAAACATTTAAAGTAACACAAAAGTCATCAGAGTTCTATCATTGTCGAACACTCCTTCAATTTACTCCGAGACCCGCCCTTAACAAAATATAAATTAACCTGCAAGGAGTAAACAACGAGGGATTAGCACGAAGCTAAGTGAGTTAACTCATCACTAACACTACACTTAGTTTAACACTATGAGTCTACAACAATTAACACTTTGACTCAACATCACTAGAGGATCGGTGGCCCTTGTGGCACCCTCAGCCGCGGTGGCCCACCAAGCGACACTTACACCAACTGCAGGCCAATACAGTGGTTAACCGATAACGGTTTGCTACCTTTAGTCAACACAAGCTCTATTCACAACACATGTTCACATCTTTTGTGTTTACTAACCTGTAGCAAAACGTCCAACAAGTTGACCTCCTTAACACAATCACCAATAGGTTTCTTAACACTTGCTTCAAATTCACAATATGCCTTAACACAAAATGCACAAATAACACTTGAAGTAACCACATAAGTGATCACCAAACATAGCGAGAGATCAAAGTCCACTCACCTGTCCACTTTAACTTCAGTTACTCAAGTGACTAATTTCACTGAGTCTTCACCTTGTCTGAAATCACATTAAAACACTCGAATTAGTAACTTAATATAAATGCACATTGTTAAGAAAACAATCATATTCACCTACTCATAACTTGCGAATCAAACATGTATTATATAATAGATACAATACACACATAGATATATAATCATAATTAGTAAAAAGATAACGCATTGATCTGCAGTGGGAATCCGCCCGGATTCCCTTGAATACGTCCGTATTCACTTGAACCCGGCCGGATTCAGATGAATACGCCGTATTCCCGATCAATTTCCAAGTCAGAACTTATTTTAAGGAATACGTTCATGAATACGTCAGGGAATACGCCGTATTCCCGGGAATACGTCCGGATTCCCATGAATCCGTCCGGATTCCCGTTAAAGATCTGCACGAAAATTGCAGGTTTTCCTGCACATTTAAACTCGAACCAAAAACCACAAAATTGACCAAACTCAGTTTTATACTCGAAAATTTACCAATATTAAGCTATTATAACATCTAATAACATCATATAACCTAATTTCATTCATCTAATCACACAAATCATTCAAACCACAAATACCTAACTAATCTCATATTCTAACTTCAAAACTCAAGAAATCTATCATGTTTTATCATGAAATCGAGTACAAGAAGTTCAATCATCATCATCAAATCGATATACAACATCTATTTAGCTCATCAAGCTTCAAATCAATAATTAGCTTAAAACTCATCATATATAAATATAACTTACAATATGAAGAACACTATGAAGATGATGATGATGATCTTAACAAGAATTTAAGCTTCCATTCTTCAATCGATTTGATTTAAGCTTTAGATTTGCAATAGATTTTAGCTAGGTTTTTAGTTAGGTTAGAAACTAGGTGAAAAATGAGAATTTGGGGAAAATATGATCGACATACCCTTTTTATTAAAACCGGCCCCTTTTATTTACAGTAACATATTATACCCCTCTTTTGATCTATTGTCTGGAACCTAAATACTACTTGCGAGAAAATTATTTTATTTTACCGTCGTCTAAGATTATTTAAAACAAATAATATTTTACTAGTCACAATATCTCCTGAGACTTATTTACCTATTAATTTCACAATCAAACATATTCAAACAATTAAATGTACTTATTTAAATTTAAATAAATACCTGATTCTACTGGGCCCAATTTCAGGGTGTTACAAATCTTCCCTCCTTAAAAGATTTCGTCCCCGAAATCTAACTAGACTCGAACAAACTAGGGTAACGGGCCCTCATACTCGACTCGGTCTCCCAAGTAAGATTTTCTCCCAAACTATGTTTCCATTTCACTAGAACCATAGGTATCTCCTTCTTGCGTAATTTAGTCACTTTTCTATCAACTAACTCAATGGGCTCTTCTACTAATTTCTGACTTTGGTCAACTCTAAGATCTTGTAACGGAAGGATTTGGGTTGGATCCTCCACATTACATTTCCGCAAATAACAAACATTAAAGGTGTCGTGAATACCACTTAATTCAGAAGGAAGGTCTAAGGCAACTGTTTGGTCATTAACTACTTGGCGAATTTTGAATGGACCTATGAATCTCGGAGCCAATTTTCCACGCTTACCAAAACGAATCACGCCCTTCCAAGGTGACACTTTTAAATAAACCAATTCACCTTCGACAAAATTAACTGGTCGACGACGCGGATCAGCATACTATTTTTGTCTATCTCTGGCGGCTTTCAATTTCTCGCGAGCTAAGGCAACTTTATCAGCCGTAATCTGGACAATATCGGGACCCGCAAACTGTTTCTCCCCAGCCTCTAACCAACAAGTCGGCGTTCGACAACGACGTCCGTACAACATTTCATATGGTGGCATACCAATACTCGAATGATACGAATTATTATACGAAAATTCCACCAAAGGTAAGTGAGAATCCCACGAACCCCCATACTCCAAAATACACGCCCTCAACATATCCTCGAGTGTCTGAATGGTTCTTTCTGACTGTCCATCTGTCTGAGGATGATATGCCGTACTAAGATTAACTCGAGTACCTAACTCTTTCTGAAGATTCTGCCAAAAGCCTGACACAAACCTGGAATCTCGATCTGACACAATAGATAATGGTATTCCGTGCCTCGATACAATCTCATTAATATACAATTGAGCCAAACGAGTCAAAGAAGCGGTTTCACTGGTCGCAAGAAAATGGGCACTTTTAGTTAAACGATCAACAACAACCCAAATCATATCGTTGCCTTTCTGCGTACCTGGTAACTTAGTGACAAAATCCATAGTAATGTGTTCCCATTTCCACTCGGGTATCTCCAATTGTTTCAACGAACCATAAGGCTTTTGATGCTCGGCTTTTACTTGGGAACAAATATGACATGATTCCACAAATCTGGCTACATCTGTTTTCATTGTTGGCCACCAATAGAGAGGTTTCAAATCATTATACATTTTCGTGCTACCAGGATGAATAGATAATCTTGATTTATGAACCTCCGTCAAAATCAACTCACGAAGTCCACCAATTAATGGGACCCAAACCCGAGACTGAAAAGTTTTCAACCCACGTGAATCATCAACTAGCAATTCCTTTCGTTTCAACATGATCTTGGATTTCAAATTAACATCCAATAAAGCTTCGATCTGTGCGACTCTAAGCTGAGAAATCAAATCAGAGGACACCTCTAATCGCATAAAACAAATCTTGTCACTAGATATATTTCGACTCAACGCATCCGCAACCACATTAGCTTTACCCGGGTGATAACGGATTTCGCAATCGTAATCCTTAATCAATTCTAACCACCGCCTCTGACGCATATTCAATTCCTTTTGCGAAAACATGTACTGAAGGCTTTTATGATCCGTGCAAATTACACATTTCGTACCATACAAATAATGTCTCCAAATCTTCAAGGCGAAAATTACAGCCACAAGCTCCAAATCATGCGTCGGATAATTCTTTTCATGTGGTTTAAGCTGTCTAGAAGCATACGCAATTACACGATCTCTTTGCATTAAAACACCACCTAATCCGGTATGCGATGCATCACAATATACAATGAAATCATCCGACCCATCAGGTAATGCCAAAACCGGGGCTTGACACAATAATTGCTTTAATGTCTGAAAAGCTGTCTCTTGTTGCTCGGTCCACTTAAATTTCACATCCTTCCGAGTTAACTTAGTCAATGAGCTCGCAATCTTAGAAAAATCTTTGATAAACTTTCTGTAGTATCCTGCTAATCCAAGGAAACTCTTAATTTCTGACGGAGACTTAGGCGCATTCCAATTCATAACAGCTTTCACTTTAGATGGATCCACTCTAACCCCGTCTTTGCAAATGATATGCCCCAAAAACTGCACCTCACGTAACCAAAACTAACATTTCGAAAACTTTGCATAAAGCTGCTCTCTTTTCAAAGTTTCAAGTATCAATCTCAGATGCATTTCATGATCCGCTTCAGACTTGGAATAAATTAAAATATCGTCGATAAACACAATCACAAACTGATCAAGATAGGGACGACACACCCGATTCATTAAATCCATAAAGATTGCAGGAGCATTCGTTAACCCAAACGGCATAACCAAAAACTCATAGTGACCATACCTCGTGCGAAAAGCGGTTTTAGGAATATCTTCCTCACGAACTCGGACTTGATGATATCCCGATCTCAAATCAATTTTTGAAAAATATGAGGATCCTTGCAATTGATCAAACAATTCATCAATTCTGGGCAACGGGTATTTGTTCTTCACCGTTCTCTTATTTAATTCCCGATAATCGATGCACATACGGAGAGTACCATCTTTCTTCTTCACAAACAACACGGGAGCACCCCACGGCGATGAACTCGGCCTAATAAATCCCTTATCTAATAATTCCTGAATTTGACCCATCATTTCACGGATTTCGGAAGGAGCTAATCTATAAGGAGCCCTTGCTACTGGAGACGAACCAGGAATTAAGTCAATTTGGTATTCTACATCTCTTACAGGGGGAAGGCCAGGTAATTCGTCCGGAAACACGTCCGAATATTCAGAAACCACCCTAATATCGGAAATGGATTTCTTTTCTACTTTGACATTTACAACATAGGCCACAAAGGATTCACAACCCTTAACTAAAGACTTCCTAGCCTTCATCATGGATATTACCGGAATACTACCCTTTGCACGTTCCCCACGCGCCACAACATATGATAGTTTGGAAACTGGGATTTTTATCAACTTTTTATGACAAGAGATGTCGGCTTTGTTTTGACTCAGCCAGTCCATACCAAGAACCACATCAAAACTAGGGATTTGCATCAATAGGAAAGAAGCTGGAAATTCATGATCCTCTATTAGTATACTAGCTCCGGCTACCGATGTGGTAACAGGAACTGTCTTACCATCAGCTACCTCAACTTCTAAGGGATTAGAAATCACAGAGGGCATCAATTTCAGTTTATCACAAAATTGCACAGATATAAACGAGCAATTTGCTCCAGAATCAAATAATACACGGGCTGGTACAGAGTTAACAAGGAAAGTACCAGTAATCACGTCATCAGTAAGCACAGCATCATCCACGGTCATTCGGAAAGCTCGACCCGTAGCAGCTGGTGGAATCTTCCTTTTCTGGCCAGAAGATGAGGAACCTCTAGCCGCACCCGTACCCTGCTTCCTTGCATCAGGACAATCACCCGCTCTATGTCCTTCTTTATGACATGTCCAACACACATTATTTGGATAAGTACAATCAATCGCATTATGACCCAACACCCCACATTTCATACACCTAGATGTCCGAATAGAACAAGGTCCGGTATGCTTTGATCAACATCTTGCACAATAAGAATTATCCATCGGAATACCACCATAACTAGTTTTCTTGTTTGCTTGAGAAGGTTGCCATCTTTGTTTTCCCTTACCGGAAGAATCACTCTTCGGTTTCTGTGCATACTTTTCTTTATTTTGCAACCTCCTAGCCATAACATCACTATCCACGGATCGTGCCCACTCAAAAGCCTGAGAAATACTATTAGCCATTCTCACAGTGGTACGGTAATCTGGAGGTAAGGTTTTCACAAAATGGCTAATTTTGTTTCTTTCAGTCGGGACCCACTGTTGCACAAATCTTAATTTCTCAGAGAATTGTCGGATAAGCTCATCGATTGACATCTCATCAGTCTTCCGTAAATCCATAAATTCCTGTCTGACACGATCAAGATTATATTCCGAACAGAATTGTTTGCATACTTCGGCATGAAAATCCTGCCATTTAATAGAACTCTTTTGTTGTGAAGTAAAATGAGCAGTAATCGAATCCCACCACGACATAGCTTCACATTTCAACAGTTGGACAGTATAGGGAACTTTGTCTTCCTCATCACAGTGACAAACCTCTAACTTTCTTTCCACATCACGCAACCAGTCTAAGGTAATAGTAGGATCAGGACTTCCAGAGTAAGAGGATGGTTTACTAGACATAAAGGTTTTGAGAGAACATCCTTTCTTCGGCAATTGAAAGGGTGGAAATAACTGTGCCTGATAACCAGTCGATCCAAAAGAAGGAAACGGAATTGATGTCTGAAAATCATAACCCTGTTGATGTTGTTGTGAAACATGAGGAAAAGTAACCGGAATCCGAGTAGAAGCAGTAATAGGAGGAGTAGTAGTAGCAACATGCGAATAAGTAGGAATGGATCGTTGAGATGACCCTGCACGTTCCCTCTCAAGTTCTACTACACGATTCTCCAATCTTAATATATACTCTTGACTAGTTTCAACTTCTGTATTTACCGGATTCGAAGTACCATTATGATCCACGTCTTCTGGGGCGGAGTGAACAGTCGAGACATTATAGAGAGTACGGGGTGGTTGCTCATTTTCTGCCATCTGTATCACAACACATCTCAACACTTGTTAATCGTTAGCATTAACATACTAACTTAATTCACACTATAGCTAATCCCACAACCCGGAATGTTTGACAACTCGACACTAGATTTGGGATTAAACACTCTAAGTTGTTCAATTCGCCCAAATCTAAGCTCTGATACCAACTTATAACGCCCCTAATTTAGATCACATTTTTTTTTTTTTTAAACATCGCGGAAGCAATATCCCATATATATATATATATATATATATATATATATATATATATATATAGCCCTGGATTAACCGATATATATATAATAAATTACATAAGTACTTCGTTATATAACTACACAAATTAGATGGGCGTTACTTTAACAAAACATTTAAAGTAATACAAAAGTCATCAGAGTTCTATCATTGTCGAACACTCCTTTAATTTACTCCGAGACCCGCCCTTAACAAAATATAAATTAACCTGCAAGGAGTAAACAATGAGGGATTAGCACGAAGCTAAGTGAGTTAACACATCACTAACACTACACTTAGTTTAACACTATGAGTCTACAACAACTAACACTTTGACTCAACATCACTAGAGGATCGGTGGCCCTTGTGGCACCCTCAGCCGCGGTGGCCCACCAGGCGACACTTACACCAACTGCAGGCCAATACAGTGGTTAACCGATAACGGTTTGCTACCTTTAGTCAACACAAGCTCTATTCACAACACATGTTCACATCTTTTGTGTTTACTAACCTGTAGCAAAACGTCCAACAAGTTGACCTCCTTAACACAATCACCAATAGGTTTCTTAACACTTGCTTCAAATTCACAATATGCCTTAACACAAAATGCACAAATAACACTTGAAGTAACCACATAAGTGATCACCAAACATAGCGAGAGATCAAAGTCCACTCACCTGTCCACTTTAACTTCAGTTACTCAAGTGACTAATTTCACTGAGTCTTCACCTTGTCTGAAATCACATTAAAACACTCGAATTAGTAACTTAATATAAATGCACATTGTTAAGAAAACAATCACATTCACCTACTCATAACTTGCGAATCAAACATGTATTATATAATAGATACAATACACACAAAGATATATAATCATAATTAGTAAAAAGATAACGCATTGATCTGCAGTGGGAATCCGCCCGGATTCCCTTGAATACGTCCGTATTCACTTGAATCCGGCCGGATTCAGATGAATACGCCGTATTCCCGATCAATTTCCTAGTCAGAACTTATTTTAAGGAATACGTTCATGAATACGTCAGGGAATACGCCGTATTCCCAGGAATACGTCCGGATTCCCATGAATCCGTCCGGATTCCCGTTAAAGATCTGCACGAAAATTGCAGGTTTTCCTGCATATTTAAACTCGAACCAAAAACCACAAAATTGACCAAACTCAGTTTTATACTCGAAAATTTACCAATATTAAGCTATTATAACATCTAATAACATCATATAACCTAATTTCATTCATCTAATCACACAAATCATTCAAACCACAAATACCTAACTAATCTCATATTCTAACTTCAAAACTCAAGAAATCTATCATGTTTTATCATGAAATCGAGTACAAGAAGTTCAATCATCATCATCAAATCGATATACAACATCTATTTAGCTCATCAAGCTTCAAATCAATAATTAGCTTAAAACTCATCATATATAAATATAACTTACAATATGAAGAACACTATGAAGATGATGATGATGATCTTAACAAGAATTTAAGCTTCCATTCTTCAATCGATTTGATTTAAGCTTTAGATTTGCAATAGATTTTAGCTAGGTTTTTAGTTAGGTTAGAAACTAGGTGAAAAATGAGAATTTGGGGAAAATATGATCGACATACCCTTTTTATTAAAACCGGTCCCTTTTATTTACAGTAACATATTATACCCCTCTTTTGATCTATTGTCTGGAACCTAAATACTACTTGCGAGAAAATTATTTTATTTTACCGTCGTCTAAGATTATTTAAAACAAATAATATTTTACTAGTCACAATATCTCCTGAGACTTATTTACCTATTAATTTCACAATCAAACATATTCAAACAATTAAATGTACGTATTTAAATTTAAATAAATACCTGATTCTACTGGGCCCAATTTCAGGGTGTTACAGGTATCTCTTGAAAGAATCCAGTGGTTGAAGTTGTTGTACACTTGAACGTATCTTCTTGGGCTAGAAGATAGTGGTGCAGATAACCGGAGATTTTGGTCCCAGTTTAGTAGTGGTATTCAGTTAGCTTTGTATATCGAAAGTCTTCCAATTCTGTGAGGTCGAGCAAGCGTGTCCCGGATGGTTTTCCGGCGGTATTGGTTGAGCTAAGAACAAGGTCAGGCGTCGAAGATGTTGTTTTATTCCCGGCTTCAATAGGTGTAGTTGAAGAACCTTTTATCGAAAGTCTATCTAACTCGAGTTTAGTTAGTGTGCGTGTCCCGATCTTGGTCGGCGGTATGGTGAGGCGGATTCGACTTGGTTGAAAGGGAATTATAAGGATTAAGAGTTTAGGTGCGGTTAAATCTTCAACAAGTGGGAGATTGTAAGAAGGAAACGATAATGTGAGTTCTGGAGGCGATCCCGGTGGGATCAGAATAATCCCGGTAGGATCGTAATATGTTTTGTGAACAGAGCCTTGGATCCCGATGGGATCGCAAGGGATCCCGGTGGGATCGACTAGGATGGCAGAAACTTGTTTTACAAGTTGTTTCCTTTTATCGTTTGCACTATATAATGTAACCCCTACTCTTGTAAACCCTGGACTACGAATTTACGAAAGAAAAATCTCTCGGTTTAGCCCCGTGGACTAAACCAATCTCCAAGTTGGAGATTGGACATAACCACGTTAAATCCTAGTGTCGTTTAAATTCTCGTATCGCGTTTATTTATCTTGTTTGCTTGTTTAATTGCTTTGTTAGCAATTGGTGATTCGTTTATTGTTTTGGGTGCAATTGTGGTCAATTGTGTGCGTTGTTTGGGTCCTAAAAATCTTACAACAACCATTACCCAAATAACCCATATACCTCTCACCTTTGCGTTTTAGGCAATTTACAATTCAACTAGCAACAATGAACGCCACGTCTTTAGCACCTATCACATATCACACAATAATACAACAACATATTTAGCATCTAACAATCATCATAATCAACTAGTCATCATCATCAACTCACCATCTTTAGTCAAACTAAACAAAACTTCACCTTTCATGATCATAATCAACTCAAGTATTTAATCATTTGAACTGCTACTTTAATTACCATCAACAACATCACAACTACTTCCCTAACTAGTGATTAGGGTGAGTTAATAATAAATAACAAGAATTTGTACAAAACCCACGTACTATAATTATTAAGAACATACTTTAAATTCTTAACTTTTAGTTTGAATTGATGTTAGTAACAGCTATTACTAAGCTTATCTAACAACAATCAAACATAATTCAGCCCTAATTTCATTTTACAACCAATCAATCCCTCAAACCCCTTAAAAACCCATTTCTAGGTTAAAATTAAGAAGGAACATATACATACCTAGGTTAGAGATGATTATTAGATGATGGATTCATTATTTCAAGCTCTAATTTGATGTTTTAGGGCTAGTTTTCTTATTCCCTTTTCTTCTT
The DNA here is from genome assembly GCA_949592205.1 of Helichrysum umbraculigerum. NCBI lineage: Eukaryota > Viridiplantae > Streptophyta > Magnoliopsida > Asterales > Asteraceae > Helichrysum > Helichrysum umbraculigerum. The sequence continues at coordinate 65,880,800 of CATIUR010000001.1, read as the reverse complement.
CACGATTTCTGCTTCTTTCTTTTTGTTTCTGAAAGTCAATTTTTTGATATGTCGGTATGTATATGCCGACTTATGTATATGTATGTGTATGTATGTTTTGTTTAATTGCTTTATTTATTTGATTGGTACACATCTAACCCCCAAATATTATAGTCTAGAAACTTAAAACATCTTACAACTATTTATATTTCATACAACTAATAATAATAATTTGAAATAATTATTTTAAGTTCATTAAAATAATACCTTGAGATTTTGGGGTGTTACATTAGTTGTACCCATAGATCTCCTTCCACTCTTCCACCGGTGTAGAGCTGCATGTCTTAGCATAGTGCTCGCAAATCGTACCTTTTGAGATTCTTCGCATTCACATGTTTCAATACACGTGTCCATTATATCCAACCATTCGATGGTTGCGATTGGACCTCCATTACCATCATATTCAGTAGGATGAGTATTAGTAAAGTCTTTATAACTTCAACTTTTAGTGGTATATGTTTCAGTCGCAGTTGCAGCAGAGGCGGTTGTAGCGATGGTTTTAGAATTTGAGAGACATTTTCATCGGTTTTCTCTCAAACGTAGCTCAATTTCCTTCATCCCGGCTTGAGTTGTTTCTTGAATAATGCTCGGCATAGTCGCTATTAAGGCTTTGGAAATTTCGTCGGCCAAGTTAACTTTATTTGGAAGCTCAATGCGTCTTTGTCGACCCCCAATTTCATTCTCTTGGTTTTCATTCATATTTTGCTTGTTTGACATTCTTTCACTGAAAAAATAATAATAAACTCTTTAAGATACATAATACCACCACAACTGCAACTTCAATTACTCTAGTGATGGTACATCATATTACATGAAGAATATTAGAAACATTTGAATATCTCTCTTAAATAACAATAAAAAAAGACTTAATGAACTTCATCTAGTAATTATACGTATCAATATCATGGGATAATAATTTAATCGCCAACAGGTCTCTATGTTTGCTCAAACATAATAAAATCCACTGTTACGATCATTTTTATTAGTGACCTCCATAAATTTCTTTAACATAGTACTCCGTATTTCATTATTCATTTACTCTCCTTGACCACGACAACTTCGTTTTCCTTCATATCTAGCGAGTATCTCTTTAATTTTTCTTCATTTCTTATATTCTAGTTGGGTCATTACTCCTTAGTCTCCGTGTTCTTTTCTTCTAGTGAGTTTGATACTCCTTGTTTTCCATAATCTTTCTTCAATTGGCGATAATGAGAGGTGTCGGGTCGGCTAGTGGCCCCATCAGAGCGTCTAGGTGCAATAGAAATACGAGCATCGAGAGAACATGCTGCATATGCTTCATCAATTATATGCTTATTGAATTGATGTTTCTTCTAATATTATTCGTATCAGTTCGTGTTGTGAGACATGCTTTACGAGTTCCTCTATACGGTCACGGTTGGTGTGATAACTCTTGATCATCGTTGGTTTTGTGCCTGAATGAAGATTATAAGCATCACTCGCATTGCCATTACAACCTTTCCCTCGAATACGGTTCTATGGGTTTGGAGAATAAGATAACAATGGACTCTCTGAAGAAGCGTATAACAATAACGACGAATTATTCGAAGCGTATAACGGTGATGCGTCTCAAAGTATAGTGAATTACATATGATCACCTATGGTTCAAGTTCTCTTAAAAAAATATTCTTGAATTATCAACCTAAATGTCTCTTTCATCTTAACTTCACATCTATCCATAATTAAGCTTCACCTTAAAAGTGATCAGTCAATTTCGTTTGGACATGTTGTATCCGCTGGGCACCTAGCCAGATACGCCCCATACCCGTCGGGTATGCAGTATACCCACCGGGTACACGTACGGGTACAGCAGCCATGCTTTTGACTCAACAATTTTTCCTGCAGATTTCAACACCCCAAAACTTTCTACAATTTTTAACAACAATTCAAGCTCTGTTGTGCAACTTTTAAGCAACCAAAAACACAAACAAATACAATCAAAACACCACACTTTACAAAAATTTAACCCCTACCAAAAACCAACCAAATTCCCATCTTTTAAACAAGTGAAAACAACATGATCATTGCTCAATTGTACAACTCAATAGCAAATACTAAACCAAATGATTCCAACTAAATATTAATACAACCACAACCATTTACAAAACCTCATATTATCATCATTTAGACTTCACCAACATGTACAATATTTACTTAACCCAGAAATTTACAACCAAACTCAAGTGATCAACAATTTTCCACAATGGGTCAAGTTTTCAACGACAAATGAAGATCATACTTCAAATGATCTAATATTACTCAAAATGGGGCTTCAATTATATCTAGAGCATGATTTCAACAAAATATATTTATACTTACTGACTCAATGGTAAGCTCCACCACTAGTTGTTCTAGGGCTCCTTGCCCAAATTTTCCTCGACCCGATAAAAGTACCTATTCTACAATAATAACAACAAATCGGATAAGCTATATCTAGCTTAGTAAGTAACGAGAAATTAAAACAACAACAATTAAAATAACACAACTCATGATTAAGGATCCTTGATTTACAAATCAATTTGACTCATACTTAAGGGAGTATAACTCATGGTGTCAAGGCATAACAATTGAGATTTCTCAAGCTTCAATATCACCCTTGAATTCCACCATTTAAATATACACATAGGACACTCTCACATGTCTAAATGACACCTCATATTACCCACCTCAAGTTGACACACACTTGACTATCACTCAAGTTAACCACGTGTTGTCAACCTATAATTCCCTCCCCCATTACTTACCTTGCAAAATGATTGATTAAGTTAGCTCAAATAATGCCTCAATTAACTCTTGAAATCACATAATCACATAAACAAGAGTTACTCATAACTCAGTTTCTCAATAACTTAATAACAACTCATTCTCATTCTGAATAAACTCATGTTTTCAACTTAATGATAAAAAATTCTCATTTATCACCTACTCACAATTCAATATTTCACCTCATAAAGCTATATTATTCCTACTAGCAATATAGCTAAGTTGGTCCTCTTCAATCAACAATAACTCAACAACAACAACTCATCATCATCAACTCACTCATCAAAATTCTCCTTTTTAGCCAAATCAATAGATAATAAAGAAATGCTATAACTCATCTCTTTTAAGTTCAAGTCACTCTTACACTCAGTAACAATCATCCAACATCCCCACACCCAAAACCCAACAATTTCTGAAAATCCCAATTAGGGTTCATCATCAAAACTTTCCATTAACTCAAATTAAAAGATGAATATGGTTAACCTTACCTCAAGGATGGATGATTGAGTGATTACAAGCTCAAACACTCAAGATTGGTCGCTAAATTTTGTGATATAGATCTGTTTCTCTCCCTCCCCCTATGTGGTTCATACGTACGCCTACACACAAACATACATCTGGTTTATCTTTTAGCCCCCAAACTCTATCATTCATTACACTTAAACCACCCCCCCCCCCCCCCCCCCCCCTCTCCTCATGTCTCAATACTCATATTCAAACCACAAGACTTCTCCCTCTCTCACAATTTAACCCCAACCTCATTATGTGTATTAAACTCCAATACAATTTAAAATAATTAATAAAAATAATAAATTAATACTTACAAAAATTAGAGTGTTACAAGTGAATTAGTGAACACAGGTTAAATTGATGTAAAGTGTGTACCCTAAGTTGCTATATTTCCGCCTCAACGAAAATTGCGGGGTTCAAGGGTGCTGAGCCCCCTTTTGGCGGTCTTAGGAGCAACACCCCTAGGGGTTTAACGGGTGGAGCCCCTAACTGAGGTCGCACCCTTGCGGGGTTCAAAGGGAGCGCCCCGAAACAAAAACAAAAGGTGACAAGTCTCAAATTTTATGACTTAATGCATTTGGGTAGTTAAATATTAAGGCATAGTCAGACACATATAAATACATACGAACTCATTTTGGTGCCAAAAGAATCACTTTATGAGTTTTATTTTGAAGTGAATTTTGTGAACCTAAGCATCAATTATGGTTGAAATATTGCTTTTGAAAAGTGATATCAATACCAATCGCGCAGATTATTCGGATTGAAATCGTATACCATTTACAATCTTTCCAACAATGTCTGACGTATACTCATAATAGCTAAACCTATATATCTACTTTTGAGATACAAAACCATACATAGTTGGATCAATGTGACTGCCCTAGCTGAATTTTGAAAAGAAAGTGAGGATCTATTAGCACTTAAAGGCATGTTACCATAATAGTTTGTACGTACATACTGCATACATAGAAAAAAATACAGTGTTTTTGGAGTGTGATTCTACTTCGTTTGACTATAGCGCATTAACAATTTTTATTGGTCAGCAAAACTGTTAGCAATTCAACCGAAGGGTTATTGGTCTAATCGTATCAAAATCATGAGATTGTGGGTTCAAATAGTATACATAGGGATGAGTAGATGCAAAAATCAGTTAAAAGCTACACGGCCAACATTTTAAGCTTTCAAACTTCTTTGGATCCCCACTCATTATGGTGTTAAATTGTGCTTTTGTATTCAGCGACAACTAGATTTGTAACACATTATCTGTTTGGTAATATAAACAGGTCTTTGAACATCTTTGATTTCTACCTAATTTCTGTTATAAAAATGCCAAGACTCGCTATTTCGGAAATTAGCAACACATCGAGTTATGTCAGTGCTGTTCCTAAGTTTTTGAGTACTGCAGCAAGAATCTTATTAATAATATTAAGCCATAAATGAAAAGGTGTCTGTAATAAAAGGATGTAGTAGAAATATTGTTCTTCCTAACATGTTTTATAATTTTCACTTTCAGCGTTACAATGTTGGCCTTTTTCTACTGAAAAGCTCTTATTCGAAAAACATGTTTTTTTTTCTGTCTTAGTTTCTCCAAGGTCTTATAATAATAAGATCATTACTTTTGTGGCAAGTTTCATGAGTTCTAAGTCAATGCTAAAAGTCAACAAATCTTCCCTGGAGGGGGGGCATGGGCGGAAGATCACTAGGGCCAGGGAGGTTGCGGCCGGCCGGCCCCTCTAAACTTGTTGGTGTAACTAGCAAATTTACTTATATTAGGAGGACTTAACACTAAAATGTATTAAATTTTTGCAAATTTCCCCCCTCAAAATGAACGCCAAACAAAAATCAATTCAACTTTTCGACAGAGTACTATGAGCCATGGCCCATGAGGCATTTAAATATTTAATCAATTTCATAAAACATTATACGGAGTATACTACTCCATCCGTCTCTAATCTATTGTCCATTATTTCCATTTTGGGTTGTACCAAGTTAACTGTCCACTTCCATAAATAGAAAGTTTAAGGAAATAAAATTCTTTTTTACCCCTAGTGTATATATATAAGACAAAAAAATAAGTAAAAAGTAGAGGGTAAAATTGTCATTTTATCAAAAAGTAAGAGAGAGATAGTTATATTTTCTTAAGCTGCGTGTCATTTTGTCTGGGGACAATAAAATTGGGACGGAGGGAGTAGTATACACTGCTCACTGCTCATTGCCAACATACTAGTATACTATTCAATCATGAGATATAGAAAAGGCTTAACTAAACTCCTTTTGTAATTGTACACTGCTCATTGCTCTCTATTTATACTCTTTGATTATATATAAGTTTGATTTATTAATAATTTTATTGTGTGTTTGTATTAGTATTTTATATTTTTATTGGTGTTCAAGAAATCTTTTTAACTACTTTCAATTGATAAGTCAATATATTCTATACTCTACTCGTCCCAAAATAAGTTTACACATTTTTATTTTAGTTTGTCCTATAATAAATCTCAAGTTCTGTAATTAATCTATATTAACTTTACTATTATAACCTTAATATGCTTTTTTCAAAACTGGTACATGAGAATCTGTGCAAAAAACAATGGTAAAAGTGTCATCTTGCTACTAGACAATTTAATTTCTTAAACTTTCCGAAAACTGATTTTAGACATTCATTGTGGAGTATTTTAATTTGAGTTAGTTTAATGGTAAATTATTTTTGATTCAGATAATGGGTCATTGTATTCGTTTCTTGAGCTTTCGATATGTATAACAATACTATAGAATTTAAACACATAAAGACGTATTTTTATTAGAGCGATTTCAGCCCCCCAACCTTAACACTCAAGTTCCACCGCGGGGGGGGGGGGGGGGGGGGGGGGGGGGGGGGGGGGGTGGTTATACATGGAGCCAATCACCATGAGGTGTCAATGTCATCTTTATATGGCACATTTGTTATTTTCTTTTGACTTTACAAGATCATGGCTTCTCAATGTCCCATAAAGTTTTTGGATCCTGCAAGAGTCAAACAATATTTTTCCTTCTAGTTCTTTAGCTGTAGATCAATGATAGAATTGTGTTACATTGGTGTATGGATCAATCTTTGGTACCTATTTAATACATCATATCATACATACAATATTTACCATTCATTGATATGACATCTGAAGTACACGTACAAGCGTCGAGTTGTTTTATATAGCTCAAAACTATATAAATAACATGAAATAAGATACACATTCTCATCCTTTATTCGCATAATAGACAGATAAAATAGTATAAATTACAAACAACAAAAGCTCGTGAAATCCCGTGTGTTTTGCTTCTTTAAATCTTCCTCTTGATTTAAAATGATCTTTTCATCATCTCTATACAAAAATTGATATCACAATATTTTGAAATTCAAAAGTAAAACATAAAGTAGCAAGCATTCACATATCACATGTATGTTATTTTGTTACCTGTAGATGTTTTTCCTAATCTGTTTAAAAGAGATCGGTTGCTACCCCTTGATCTGGATCTTGATTAACATCAATCTTGCTCATTTCATCTGCGTTTAATATCATCACGTTAATTAGAGGTGTTAAGTTATAATATTTGTAAGAACCAACGTACTTTTTGTTTGAAACTAATAATCATTCTTGTAAAAGCTTCAAATTGAATAACAATGTTATAGCTTCACAAACATACGAGTCTAGACAGATAATTAAAATATAAAGAAAATAATATGTTTTAATTCGTTAGCATACCTTCCTGCTTTTCACTTTCTTGTTGCAATACATCTTTTTCGAATGTTCGTGCCTCTTCCATACCAGTCTCTATGCGAGATATAGATTCTGCATTTTCTACTTCATGTTTTTGTTTGTTTGCTTCATCAATTAAATATTCATGATTTATATCTTGTACAAGAGGTGCACTACAATGCACGCTCGGGTCTTTCATAACGTCGTTTGTAGGTAAACTCTCAGCCATTAGATCAGAATCGGATACCAAATGATCATTTTTCAATACATGACCACCACAATCATCATTCTTTTGTTGTTCTTTTACCATCTTAGAGACCTCAAACACTTGCATAAGCTCATCTTGTTCCACCATCCTCAAATTCTCCGGTGGAGCAGTAGAATTACTGCTTCCACCTTGCATCATAGGGGTAGTTTGGTAATTTTGCATTGTTACATGCATTCCTACTTGTGGCGCTTGATTTGGGCAAACGCCTTGAGGAATACTATTACATAATTGAGTTTGGTTTGTAATAGGAATTTGAAAAGTTTCTCTTCTAGACATCTTAAGGTGTGGGACCACGTCGTTTGTTGGTGTAATTGGACAAAAATGCCCTTGTTGAAACACAAGGCCTCGTAGAAGTTTGTTGTTAGGCCCTACACGAACGGAAATAAGATATCCTGCATCAAATACACCATCTATCACACCGGTAACCATTTGTCCCACCATGTTATGGTTGTCAGCAATAGGATTCAAGGTGACCGTTGGTGGTGGTTGAATGTTTGTAACGGCGGACATAGGTGGTGGTGGTTGTGACGGTGATATTGATGTTGGTGTATGCCTTTTTTCATTTCGTGACATGTTTTCATCTTTTCTTGGACGACCACGCTTACGCTTTGCAGGAAGATCTGATGTACTTGAAGACGGTGTCTTTGACATCTTTTGTTGATTCAATATACAAATCTCTAGATACAATCACCAATAGATTTAATTTACCAGAAAATCAACCATTAAAATTAATAGGTACACATTATAATTATTCAACCATATTGATATGAATCTCTTTATCACTTTTTTCCTTAGTTGCATGTAAATTAAGATAAGTACATAAACGTTTTACGTAACGAATTCATAGTAGTAAAACATGCATTAATATTGCATATGGCTTATGTATAAGCAAATGCATAAATTTGAGAAGCTTACTTGACAAAGTTTCTGATGAACGCAAAGGATTCAGAAGATGAAATTGAGTTTTTATTTATTTTATTTTTCCGAAAAAATAAATCTGTTAAAAAATATGGATAAGAGGGGTATTTTAGTAAAAATAACAACTTTGATCCGTTTATTTCGAGTACATGATTTCTATGAAATAAAAGGTTGTTGATTAGAAATTAGTGGGTAAATGAATGAACTCTGAATATAGGGCGATAAAAGGGGAAAACAACCCTGAATTATTGTACCTAATTATAAATTGGCATAGTAACTCTCCAATTTCTCATAAATTTTTAAACGGGATATTTGACTTTTCACTAAAATTTCATGATGTTTTAATGGTTTTATAATCTCCCGATAAATAAATTTGCCGAGATTTTCGTGTGTGGAGTGGAAAGTGCCAAATTGTATATGGCAGAGAGTCTCGAAAAACATTAGAAGCATATGAATTTTATAATAATTAAGTAAAAACGAAGCACCAGAACATTTAAGTATTGATAAAGGTAATATAAATTTGATATGTGATTTTTTAATCTTTATTGAATTCGTGACTCTATGTAAAAATAAGTTACACATGAATGTTTAATCTAGCTAATTGTGTGATTCAAAAATAAAATCGATCCAAAGTTTTAAGTTACAACTTTAATAATTTTATAACTCATATATATAGAGATAAACGAAATAGAGTTTTCATATAAGCTGACATATATATATCCTAATTCCTAATTGCACATATGCAATAACTATTGACTTTAATACTTTTATATGTAGAAAAGTTGTAAAGAAAATCATAAACCAATCTTGATCTAATTTTGTAATTTTCTCCCGACGCGAAGCGCGCTTAAGATCTAACTTGCTTTCTTCAATAACAGGGGACGGGACCCTTAGGTCACTTTTGTAGGTAAAATATTTGTACCCAAATATAATTTATTCATATTTAGAAGATGTAACTCGATTGATTTATAAATCGAATTATATATGTAGCAATTCAAATATAATTACTACAACCAAATATAAATAAATATATAACGAAACAATTAAATAAAACAAATAAGTACAAGAAAATAAGTAAAAGAAACTTATCTTATCGAGGCTCGAAAAACTTATTTGGAGAAGACCGAGGCCCATGTTGGACACGGTTCCCTTAAAACAGATTCGTCGTCTACACGTCGTCTGTTTCCCAGGGTACAACGGCCGAAGCAGTAGTACTGTCGGACTTTACTAACAATGCCCAAGATTTCATTGGAGAATTCTTGTATCTCCTTTAGGGGTTGTATTTTTTTTTTGTATCCTTGAATGGAGGCTAAATGTCTCTATTTATAACTTGGTTATTCCCTTTAAGTTTTCTTCACCCACCGATGTGGGACAAACTCAATAACCAACCAAAACGTACATCAAACACCTTACTTTGAGAATCGATATCTCATTCATATCAACTCAGATTTAGACACATATTATATCGTTTCGAAGCTCTCATCTTGGAATACGCAGATACATAAACTAGTATAAATATGTACCACATATACATATATAATTATGTGTCTGAAATTAGTGAAATCAACATGATTTCGCTAAATTTTCCAACAATCCCCCACATGAATAAATATCGATTGAAAATACACAAAAAGTTCCAATGAAATCTCAACGGTTGAATCTTGCATAGGATAGGTAGGTGTTACCCTTTGAACCTTCCCTTGTGAAATGCACTTAGTCTCCTAGCTGTCAGTAGACGGTGATGTCTTTGAACTGATCCGCCATTTGTGTAGACGACAATACATGTTCACACATGATTCTCCCTGACAAGGTCAAGTCTTCATTGTCATGTTCGTTATGGTCATGAACACTAGCCTGGTTCTACAAGAGCTCTTAGGAATTGCGCCCCCCACAATTCCCTTCGAAGCGACCCCACTTCTCTCTCACATAGGTGATTCTTTATAATAACTTAAACCCTTGTAGTTATACAAAAATCATTAAAAGCCAAAAGTTTAGCCTCACATCACTGTCACTGTTATTTATTGGAATGGACTAGGAATTTGAATAACTCCCTCACATGTTTTTGGAGGTTTAAGAACTCCCCCACAGTGACCTCCCTTAGTTCATACAATTAGGTTGTCCTGTTGAACCTAGATTTTGGGATCTCCAGTCAACTAGGTTAGGTTTTCCTTCATATAAACTTTTCATTCAAGGCTTTAGTCTCATTCCACAACTTGATCTCTTCTCAACCCTATGGTTGTCGGATCCGAAATGTTATCATTGATAATCATAGATAACCTACAAAGAGATTAATTGTTCTAGTTGTATTATGTTGTCCATGACAACCTTAATTAGTCGTTACAATTCTCACTTGATTGTAAATTCTAATATATCCGTTATCTCAACATATCTCCACTACACTTTGTACAACAGGTAAGTAATATTATCTTACCTTATATTTCTATGACTCTTTGTGTACTCCACTTGATCATCATAGAAATTTTAAACTCTTCCGTCATGACCCTCATATAATCCACCGGTCAATAGAAAAACATTCATCTGACATTATGACCTTTGTATACTTTATCCAATCAATTCTAATGATCATTGGATGCAACACTGTCTTCCCATATCAAAATGCAAGACACCCCCACATTTTTATATTATTTTTGGAAATTTCTTCCCTTTTTATAAAAAAATGCCTATTATAGTTTCGTATAAGAAGTATTATCTATCTTGACTTCCCCCACATGTCTTGCATATTGTCATTTTTCTCATATATTTACAAATGATGCAAACTAATTGCCGTTAGAAAGTTAACTAAACTCTATGTAAATATAGTTTAAAACTTTCTCATATTCAGAGCAATTCTTTGTTATATTCTAGGTTTGACCTAGAAACATAGAATATAAGCATCTTAATAAAGATGCAACACTCGAATAAGCTCTCCTAAATCCGAGCTCCATTTAGGCAATTCAAATCCGGAAATAATATAACAAAAAATATACATTTTTATGTCCATAGTTCTCCTAGGATTTGTCCTAACTGAATTCCATATTAAGCATGGAAACAATCTTGCATCATTGTCTCATCAATTTGATTTCACAATACACCAAATCTTTTTTTTACCGAATGTAGATTCAATTTTGTCTATAAATAAATTCCATACAATGAAATATTCGATGTTAATTGATCTCTGCAGAAGATCATAATTAACAAGTCAAAGTCTAGCATGCCATAGACTTCAAGACCTAGGCATAAGAACAGAAGATGCATCATTCTGATTCTTAATAGCTTTCTTATTACAAGGAATCTCGCATGTCCCTTGTCAATACTCATTCTTATTTATAGACAAAAATCCACTAATGAGACATAAATACTATCATAAATAATGACATTTAGGAGTGTCTCATATACAATATCTCGTATCAATCATTCAGTTTTATTTCCTTCATAATCAAAATGTGTATGCATTTGATCTATGAAGTTTCGCTAATGCCCCTAAAGAGCTTTACATTGGACTTATCCAATCTATACCACAAACTTTGATTTATATCATAATTGTGATAAATAGAATTACTTCCAACACCATAACCTTATGATATTTTTTCTCAAGAGATATATAAAATTCTCTTTTTAGAATCTTGACTCCGTATTGTCAAGTCATTTTGGATGTAATCCTGTCACTTATTCAACCTCATCTATGTATCAACAACAATGAGGTCGACAAGAATCAATAAATGAATCTTGCTATATTCAATATCTCAGTGTCATACGCTAAATTCATCTTTGAATTTTCATATATTATGACATATCCGCAAGTCATGTCGTTATCAATAACATGTCTTCCAATTTCATAAATTTGAGACCACATTCTAACCCGATGTGTTCAAATTTATCTCTTTTCAATGACTTAAATAATTTATGTTTCAATTATTGTCATGACGAAAATATAACAATCCTCGGATCGTTATATACCAAAATCACCTTTTGTAAAATCCCGTTAAATCATAATTATAATATTGATTACATAAATCAATTGTTTAAAATTTTTTCATGAAATGTACTAGTTTTATACCCATAAAACCTTTTCACTAATCCGCTAATTTACAACCATACATTATGTAATAATGTAATTCAACTAGAACATTTCTATTGCAAGTTTTAATCAAACACAATAATTTAACGAGCTCGTAAAATTGCCATGATAAAATTTAAGAGAAATTAAAGCATTATTAACTTTCTCATCATTTTTAATAATAGATATATGTCAATTGCATCAATCATGATTATCATCGTCTCTTTCGAGTGATAATCGACAATGCTCCTACAAGTGTCCCAACCGCAAGGAACAAAAGGAGGCTTTTCTCGTTCTCAAGCACGAACTTATCACTAAGATTTATAGTACATTAATCCATAGTCAACTTGCTATTGGATGTTACCCTTTTAGAGATGTCGAGAACATGCATGAGAAGATTTAAATTGTAGATAACCTCAGTTCTACAATTTCAATTTCCTTTACCAATGTCCGATTACATTAATAAGTGGCACCCATCTCTCGAGTGTCTCATAAGTCTCAAATAGGTTTCCAAAAATATGTGGCATCCCCAATACCAAAGACTATCTCGAGCACTCAATTATATAGAGGAATTATACATCCACGATGTATAAATGAACTATATCCATGATATAGTTCTCATAATGGCCATTTGTGGTCTATAGCCCTAATTTGTGCTCTCGGCATCCACCGGCTCATATCCACAACTCATTACAAAACTTAGAACAATCAACAAGCTCGTTCATAAAGTTTTATTAAATAGCTAACAAAACTACTTCTATCATGAGTAGTAGACCATTAATTACACGTGTTAACTATTTTCCAAAAATTCAACAAAAAATATTAACCTTACAATTTGAATATATAAATATTTTCACTCATTGCATTTGAATTCTATTTTCAAACAATACATCTTCATGGAAGTTGTACATTTCTATTTCTTTTAGAAACTGTTCAACCACTCCCACAGTGTTACCAATTTTCCCTGAAGGGCTTGATAGTCAATAAAACTATATCCAAAACTACACACAAGAGTAGTTGCCCCTGATCATCACAAACCATCCTCGAGCATTAACAATCCTACCGGGATTATTGAGACGGTTCCCATAGTAGCTTCATCGCTTTGTGGTGTCACTACGGTACTCCCGAGTTCTCGACATCCACAAACTTATATCACGTTTCTTATAAAGGTATATAATTTTATCACTTGAAAATTATCGACAAGTCATCCCAATGATCATGACATCATTTTATATTTGAATTTGTAACCCTGTTATTAATACAAACCTTATGATCAAGGAGGTTATCGTTCAATTTTACCAAAATCTTATGACAACATTTATAAAATTGGTTGGTACACAATTTAAACATAGATGCCCTATAGGTAATATCATAGGTTATTCTGAGCAAGGAGTAGATACGAACACTTATTCGATCGATCGGATCATACAGGAAATATGGTCTTCTGATTTCAAAATAAAGTTTATACATATAGGTTGCTAGGTGATGCACATGTATATGGTTCGAGGATTAATTAGATCCACTTTATTCAACCCGAGTGTGCACACATGAAGAAAAATCCCAAATCTCTATCCCCATTGAGACCATATATATTAATCATCGTGGGCATTAGAGTATCATTAGCAAACATATAAGTCAAGACAAAGACAATTATCATCACATTTTCAGAAAACGTACTCTCACTTATATAATCACAAACAGTTTTGTTTTTCTACCCATATAGACAATAAAACCAAAATAATCTAAACATACTCAGACATACATTTGGATTTATAATCATAAATTTTTCAAGTGTGATTTCAAACCACCCTACACACAACTTCTTTCAATTTACAAAAAACGTTTAATTATGTTTCCACCAAGAAGTTCAGATCCAACTAATTTCACTGGCGGTATGGCTATTGCATAACCTTATTGATATTGCATGTCCATAATAATACTCCGTAATATATTTTACAATTCGTTTTGTTGTTGTTGTTTTTTTTTTTTTTGTTTTTTTTTTTTAATGATTTCGGTCCTCTACGTATGAAGATATGGGCCAAATCCTTTCCACAAGTTTTGGCTATTGTATGGCAAAGATTATCTTTCCAATTTTACATATTTCCCGGAACAAAAATAATGCTTGATATCTATTAAATAAAGAATAGATGATCTGCCTCAAATACATGTGCACCGGCACTGTTTATACTCTTTAAATAGAGTGTTATAATCAAATAAACATCACACATTTCAATTTGTATGCTTTGTAGACAATTTATAAAATTGTGTTTGTCAACGTACTAACCCAATTGTATTCTAAAGAATCAATTGTCATAATGTTTCGTACAATCCGTTATTCACAGAAAACCCATCAAAGTTTCTATGAAAGTAGCTTATTCGGGTAATGATTAATAAATCTGTTTTAAGATTGTAGGTAAAATATTTGTACCCAAATATAATTTATTCATATTTAGAAGATGTAACTCGATTGATTTATAAATCGAATTATATATGTAGCAATTCTAATATAATTACTACAACCAAATATAAATAAATATATAACGAAACAATTAAATAAAACAAATAAGTACAAGAAAATAAGTAAAAGAAACTTATCTTATCGAGGCTCGAAAAACTTATTTGGAGAAGACCGAGGCCCATGTTGGACACGGTTCCCTTAAAACAGATTCGCCGTCTACACGTCGTCTGTTTCCTAGGGTACAACGGCCGAAGCAGTAGTACTGCCGGACTTTACTAACACTGCCCAAGATTTCATTGGAGAATTCTTGTATCTCCTTTAGGGGTTGTATTTTTTTTTGTATCCTTGAATGGAGGCTAAATGTCTCTATTTATAACTTGGTTATTCCCTTTAAGTTTTCTTCACCCACCGATGTGGGACAAACTCAATAACCAACCAAAACGTACATCAAACACCTTACTTTGAGAATCGATATCTCATTCATATCAACTCAGATTTAGACACATATTATATCGTTTCGAAGCTCTCATCTTGGAATACGCAGATACATAAACTAGTATAAATATGTACCACATATACATATATAATTATGTGTCTGAAATTAGTGAAATCAACATGATTTCGCTAAATTTTCCAACAATCCCCCACATGAATAAATATCGATTGAAAATACACAAAAAGTTCCAATGAAATCTCAACGGTTGAATCTTGCATATGATAGGTAGGTGTTACCCTTTGAACCTTCCCTTGTGAAATGCACTTAGTCTCCTAGCTGTCAGTAGACGGTGATGTCTTTGAACTGATCCGCCATTTGTGTAGACGACAATACATGTTCACTCATGATTCTCCCTGACAAGGTCAAGTCCTCATTGTCATGTTCGTTATGGTCATTAACACTAGCCTGGTTCTGCAAGAGCTCTTAAGAATTACGCCCCTCACAATTCCCTTCGAAGCGACCCCACTTCTCTCTCACATAGGTGATTCTTTATAATAACTTAAACCCTTGTAGTTATACAAAAATCATTAAAAGCCAAAAGCTTAGCCTCACATCACTGTCACTGTTATTTATTGGAATGGACTAGGAATTTGAATAACTCCCTCACATGTTTTTGGAGGTTTAAGAACTCCCCCACAGTGACCTCCCTTAGTTCATACAATTAGGTTGTCCTGTTGAACCTAGATCTTGGGATCTCCAGTCAACTAGGTTAGGTTTTCCTTCATATAAACTTTTCATTCAAGGCTTTAGTCTCATTCCACAACTTGATCTTTTCTCAACCCTATGGTTGTCGGATCCGAAATGTTATCATTGATAATCATAGATAACCTACAAAGAGATTAATTGTTCTAGTTGTATTATGTTGTCCATGACAACCTTAATTAGTCGTTACAATTCTCACTTGATTGTAAATTCTAATATATCCGTTATCTCAACATATCTCCACTACACTTTGTACAACAGGTAAGTAATATTATAATTGTAGGTAAAATATTTTATACCCAAATATAATTTATTTATATTTACAAGATGTAATTCGATCTAATTATAAATCGAATTACATATGTAGCAATTTTAATATAATTACTACAATTAAACATAAAATATAAACATATAAATAAATATATAACGAAACAATAAAACAAATAAGTTAAAGAAACTTATCTTAAGAAGATCGGCACGGCCCGAAAACTTATTTGAAGAATACCGAGGCCTGTGTTGGACACAGTTCCCTTAAAACAGATTCGCCGTCTACACGTCGTCTGTTTCCCAGGGTACAACGGCTGAAGCAGCTTGTACTGCCGGACTTGACTCACTGCCCGAGATTTCATCGGAGAATACCGTTAATGAAAAAGGTTGTGTTTTTTGTGTGTTTTGGAATAGAGCCTAGACACCTCTATTTATAGTTTGGTTGGTACATGTAGGTTTGGTTCACCTACCGATGTGGGACAAACTCAAACCCACCAAACTATGCATCAAATGTGTAACTTTGTGAATCGATATCTCATTCATATTAGCTCCGATTTGGACACATGATATCTCATATCGAAGCCCTCATCATGGAGGATACAAATACGCAAACAAATATTTATATGTACTACACATACATATAATATTATGTTTCCAAAGTTAGTGAAAACTCACATGGTTTCACTTAATTTTCCAACAATTCCCCACATGAATGAATACCGATTGAAAGCACACTAAAGTTCCAATGAAATCTCAACGGTTGAATCTTGCATAGGATAGGTAGGTGTTACCCTTTGAACCTTCCCTTATGAAATATACTTAGTATCCTAGCTGTCAGTAGACTGCGATGTCTTTGAACTGATCTGCCATTTGTGTAGACGACAATACACTTCACACATGATTCTCCCTGACAAGGTCAAGTCCTCATAGTCGTGTTCATTATGGTCCTGAAACACTAACCTGGTTCTGCGAGAGCTCTTAGGAATTGCGCCCCCCACATTTCCCTTCGAAGCGACCCCACTTCTCTCTCACATAGGTGATTCTTTATAACTTAATCCCTTGTAGTTATACAAAAATCATTAAAAACCAAATGCTTAGCCTCATGTCATTGTCACTGTTATTTATTGGAATGGACTAGGAAGTTAAATAACTCCCTCAAATGGTTGTTTAGAGGTTTAAGAACTCCCCCACAGTGATCTCCCTTAGTTTATACAATTAGGTTGTCCTATTGAACCTAGATCTTGGGATCTCCAGTCAACTAGGTTAGGTTTCCTTCGTATAAACCATATTTTAAAGGGCTTTAGTCTCATTCCACAACATGATCTCTTCTCAACCCTATGGTTGTCGGATCCGAAATGTTATCAATTAACTTTACAAAGTTAACAAAGATAACCTACAAAGAGATCAGTTGTTCTAGTGGTATTATATTGACTATGACAATCTTAATTAGTCATTACAATTCTCACTTGATTGTAAAGTCTAATAAATCCAGTATTAACTAAATCTATTGTCTCAACATATCTCCACTTTAACAAGTGATATCTTTCCACTTGTACAATAGGTAAGTAGGTTGAACATCTTTAACACGATTGGAATTCTTCCATAATATTGCAATACTCTTATTTACTTACCTTCAAATTTATGACTCGTTTTATTGCTCTTGTATACATATTTCTTTATGACATTTGCATACCTCATCCAATCAATTCTAATGATCCTTGTGTGCAACACTTGATCAAATAGAATTCGAGTCTTTTCATATCAAAATGCAAGACACCCCCATATTTTTATACTATTATGGTTTCGTACAAGAAGTATTATCTATCTTGACTTCCCCCACATGTCTTGCTGTAACATCCTGTTTCTGGGCCTGGAAATAAATTGTATTTTATTAAGTTTAAATGGTTTAGTTGGAAAATAAACGGTTAAAAGAGTCACCGATTTTATAGTGACTAGTAAAATATTGTTTGTTTTAAATAAACAAAGTTGACGGTAAAATAAAAGTATTTTGACTTTCGGGTATTTTCGGGTTCCAGACAATAGGCTAGGAAGCGGGTATAATTTATACACATAATATTGGATGGGGCGGTGGTGTGACCGACTCATTCTCACCTACCTTTCTTTTGTTCTTGAGCTCTCAAACCCTCATCTCTTTCATTTGTAAATAAAAATCAAGAATAAATCTTTGTGATTGAATCTTGCTAAAAGAATCTGAGTTTCATCATCATCTATATTATCTTCTCCATTTGGATTGTAAGTATTTCTTGTGTTCTTGAGTTTATTTCAAAGAAATTGGGCATATGATGTATATAGGTGATTGGTATGAATTGAAGCTAGGAAATCATGTCTAGTTAATTACTTGTTGATTATTCATTGATATTTGATGATTTCATGGTGATTATATGCTAGAATTTTTAGTGTTCTTCATGTGAAGTTAATAAGTTAGGTTTTGATGAAATTGTGATTTTGATGATGATATATGCTAGGATTACATGGTAGAATTGTTGTTTGTTGTTACATGATGTTTATAGTTGAGGTTGTGGTCATTTTTATGGTAAAATTCGTGTTGTAAACTGAAATTGGTAAAATGGAGTTTTGGTCTCGGAGTTGTGTTATTGCTGAAAGTGCAGGTCTTGGTCTGCACTGGGAATACGGCGTATTCCCTTGAATACGTTCGTATTCCCGGGAATCCGGCGGATTCACATGAGTATTCCCAAACGTATTTGCTTAAAATCGTTCTGGTTGTGTTTTGGGGTTGGGAATACGGCGTATTCAGATGAATACGGCGTATTCCCATGAATACGGGCGTATTCAGCTGAATACGATCGTATTCCCCTTGTTTCGGTGGGTTTTTGTTTAGCTTCTATCTGGTATGGCATTTAATGATTGAACTAAGCTTATGGTTGAACTGTATGTAAGATGTTAATCATGATTGATGATTATGTATTGGTTAGTGTTATGGTTTAAGATATGGAGTATGATTTGGATTAAGTTATGGAACGAGACACTAACTTGTTATCTTTGTGTTCTCAGATAAGCGGACGGCAACTCAGTGATGTAAGACAACTGAGTTGAAGATCTTGGATTATCGGTGAGTGGGATATTATTCCTCGGTTCAATTCCGTTGTAACGAGTTTGGTTGCAACGGATGAACTTTCGGTTATTGGTTATTTCATTAAGATATTGGCATGACTATTGGTATATGATTTGGATTAATTGGTTATTATTGTTAATTGGTTAGTGTGACTATTATGCGGTATGATTAGGTATGCTACATATGGGCATGACTATTATGCTATATGTGATGCTTGGGCCTTCGGGCATATGTGATTTCAGAGGTCAACACTGGTTGGGTTTGGGGCTATTGTTTGGCTGGCAGGGTTTCCCGATACATGTAGTTGAGGGATGAATCCTCGTCAGTGAAGATAGCTTTCAAACTATCGGTAAGCCACTGTTGGGGCCGGCAGTGGTTGTAGGCTTTCGCTGGTTGGCTAACCAGGGGCCGCCGGTCCTCTTTGACGATACGTGTTTATGATTGCGATGCTTTAGGCGGTAATCATAATTTGTGTGATTGTTGTTTACGATGCTTTAGGCGGTAAACATTTCTTGTTGGTTTGGTTTGTTCGTTGTAGGCTTGTTATTTCTGGATTGAACCGTCGGTTACGGTTCCATTCATTTAGCATTGGCTAATCCCTCGTTGTTAATCTTTTTGCAGGCTTTTATTAGGTGTGGACCGGGTTGTAGATACTTAATGGGATGGCTGACTGTCACGCGCTACTCTGACAATTTTGGGAATCTAACTTTTGGTTTTGAATAGTTTTCTTAACGCCCGGTTGTTTAGTAAATGTTTGTAACTAAACTTATATAAGTGTGTAAATGTTTTGAAAACTTGGTACTTTTGGACATATGTAATTAGGTAAATACGTTTTGGGGACGCGCTTCCACCGAATATAATATAATATAATATGTTTTGGTTTGCGTAAGGAAAGGGACCTTACAAGTTGGTATCAGAGCAATAGGTTTGGGTGAATTGGGCATTGGCTAATGTTCAATCCCAAATCTATTAGGTGACAGTCAAACATTTCAGTAAGTGGGATTAGCTTATGAATGGGGGGTTGATTGGTTAGTATAGGTGATACTAACGATTAACAAGTTGTGAGTTATTGTGTATGAGTACAGGAATGGCAGACACTGAGGTCCCGACTCCCAATGATGCTACTAGAACTGAGCTTCCACCTCCAGAAAATAATAATGTTAATCAGGGTGGTACATCTAATGTTAATCAAGAGGGGACTAGTGATGAGGAATATAAATTGTAGTTAGAGGATGAGGTGCTAAGATTAAGAAAGTTTGAACAATTGTACAAGGAACGACAAGCAAGGTTAGCACAACAAGGAGATGTTGGATATCAGTTTCCACCACCTCAGCAGCAAAAGAGGTTATGTTCTTTCAAAACGTTCAAGTCTTGTGGACCAAAAGAGTTCGAAGGGGGTAATGATCCAGCGGTAACTTTAAATTGGTTAAGGGATGTTGTGCGTAAGTTCGAGGTATGTCAATGTGAGAAGCAGTTAAGGGTTGGATATGCAGTGCAGTTACTGAAAGGTCAGGCAATGAATTGGTGGGATTCAATGACAGCACATTTGACACCTGTGCAACGATCTTCTATCACTTGGAAGGAATTTCATACTGAAGTTTGCAAGCAGTTTTGCTCAGAGTTTGACATGGTTAGAATTAAGCAGGAGTTTATGGATTTGCAATTGACTGAGACTATGACCATGGATGATCTTATAACTCAATTCACTGAAAAGCTACGCTTTGTTCAGCAATGGGTTCCAAATGAAAGAGATAGGATAAATCATTTTGTGGGAACTTTGCCACCACATTATAGGACTTCAGTGAGATTGGCTTGTAATCTTAATCAAGCCTTTAATTTAGCAAGGTCGGTGGATGGTGACACCAGAGCATCGGAGAAGTTGAGTAAGAATAAAACTGTGTCCCAGTCTTCGGGTGGTTCTTCTGGAAGTAAGAGCAAAGCTAGTCAACAAAATAGGAAGGTAACTTTTTCTGAGGATTCAAGAGAAAGAATTTCTTGGTGTGTTGATTGTAAATTGAGGCATCCAGGGCCTTGTACTTCAGAGACAGCTAGGTGTATTAGGTGTGGAGGATTTGGGCATAATATTAAGGATTGTATTTTTCCTCGAAACGTGTGTTGGAATTGTCAGAAAGAGGGCCATAGGGCTGGTAAGTGTCTGGAAAAGGCAAGGCAAGGAACGGGATTGGCCGGGAGTTCAGGATTTACTGGGAGTTCAGGTTCGGGTTCCTCGGCGTCTGTTGGGCAAAAGAGAAAGACAGCGCCTCCTAGAGCGTTTCAGATGACCGTTGGGGATCTTCTTGGACTTGATGATGACACGACAGGTATATTTGGAGATAACTTTATTCTTAATATATGTTTATATATGAATGAAGTATATAATTATTATTGAATAAGTAAGGTTGGATTTCGGGGACGAAATCCTTTAAGGGGGGAAGATTTGTAACATCCTGTTTCTGGGCCTGGAAATAAATTGTATTTTATTAAGTTTAAATTGTTTCGTTGGAAAATAAACGGTTAAAAGAGTCACCGATTTTATAGTGACTAGTAAAATATTGTTTGTTTTAAATAAACAAAGTTGACGGTAAAATAAAAGTATTTTGACTTTCGGGTATTTTCGGGTTCCAGACAATAGGCTAGAAAGCGGGTATAATTTATACACATAATATTGGATGGGGCGGTGGTGTGACCGACTCATTCTCACCTACCTTTCTTTTGTTCTTGAGCTCTCAAACCCTCATCTCTTTCATTTGTAAATAAAAATCAAGAACAAATCTTTGTGATTGAATCTTGCTAAAAGAATCTGAGTTTCATCATCATCTATATTATCTTCTCCATTTGGATTGTAAGTATTTCTTGTGTTCTTGAGTTTATTTCAAAGAAATTGGGCATATGATGTATATAGGTGATTGGTATGAATTGAAGCTAGGAAATCATGTCTAGTTAATTACTTGTTGATTATTCATTGATATTTGATGATTTCATGGTGATTATATGCTAGAATTTTTAGTGTTCTTCATGTGAAGTTAATAAGTTAGGTTTTGATGAAATTGTGATTTTGATGATGATATATGCTAGGATTACATGGTAGAATTGTTGTTTGTTGTTACATGATGTTTATAGTTGAGGTTGTGGTCATTTTTATGGTAAAATTCGTGTTGTAAACTGAAATTGGTAAAATGGAGTTTTGGTCTCGGAGTTGTGTTATTGCTGAAAGTGCAGGTCTTGGTCTGCACTGGGAATACGGCGTATTCCCTTGAATACGTTCGTATTCCCGAGAATCCGGCGGATTCACATGAGTATTCCCAAACGTATTTGCTTAAAATCGTTCTGGTTGTGTTTTGGGGTTGGGAATACGGCGTATTCAGATGAATACGGCGTATTCCCATGAATACGGGCGTATTCAGCTGAATACGATCGTATTCCCCTTGTTTCGGTGGGTTTTTGTTTAGCTTCTATCTGGTATGGCATTTAATGATTGAACTAAGCTTATGGTTGAACTGTATGTAAGATGTTAATCATGATTGATGATTATGTATTGGTTAGTGTTATGGTTTAAGATATGGAGTATGATTTGGATTAAGTTATGGAACGAGACACTAACTTGTTATCTTTGTGTTCTCAGATAAGCGGGCGGCAACTCAGTGATGTAAGACAACTGAGTTGAAGATCTTGGATTATCGGTGAGTGGGATTGTATTCCTCGGTTCAATTCCGTTGTAACGAGTTTGGTTGCAACGGATGAACTTTCGGTTATTGGTTATTTCATTAAGATATTGGCATCACTATTGGTATATGATTTGGATTATTTGGTTATTATTGTTAATTGGTTAGTGTGACTATTATGCGGTATGATTAGGTATGCTACATATGGGCATGACTATTATGCTATATGTGATGCTTGGAACTTCGGGCATATGTGATTTCAGAGGTCAACACTGGTTGGGTTTGGGGCTATTGTTTGGCTGGCAGGGTTTCCCGATACATGTAGTTGAGGGATGAATCCTCGTCAGTGAAGATAGCTTTCAAACTATCGGTAAGCCACTGTTGGGGCCGGCAGTGGTTGTAGGCTTTCGCTGGTTGGCTAACCAGGGGCCGCCGGTCCTCTTTGACGATACGTGTTTATGATTGCGATGCTTTAGGCGGTAATCATAATTTGTGTGATTGTTGTTTACGATGCTTTAGGCGGTAAACATTTCTTGTTGGTTTGGTTTGTTCGTTGTAGGCTTGTTATTTCTGGATTGAACCGTCGGTTACGGTTCCATTCATTTAGCATTGGCTAATCCCTCATTGTTAATCATTTTGCAGGCTTTTATTAGGTGTGGACCGGGTTGTAGATACTTAATGGGATGACTGACTGTCACGCGCTACTCTGACAATTTTGGGAATCTAACTTTTGGTTTTGAATAGTTTTCTTAACGCCCGGTTGTTTAGTAAATGTTTGTAACTAAACTTATATAAGTGTGTAAATGTTTTGAAAACTTGGTACTTTTGGACATATGTAATTAGGTAAATACGTTTTGGGGACGCGCTTCCACCGAATATAATATAATATAATATGTTTTGGTTTGCGTAAGGAAAGGGACCTTACACTTGCATATTGTCATCTTTCTCATACTTTCACATATGATGCAATTTAAATGCCATTAGAAAGTTAATTAAAACTTTCTCATATTCAGAGCAATTCTTAGTTATAATCTAGGTTTGACCTAGAAACATAGAATGCAAGCATCTTAATAAAGATGCAACACTCGAATAAGCGCTCTTAAATCCGAGCTCCAGTTAGACAATTCAAATCCCAAGATATCATAACAAAAGATATACATCTTTATGTCTATAGTTCTCTAGGATTTATTTTAACTGAATTCCATATTAATCATGAAAACAATATTGCATCATTGTCTCAATCAATTTGATTTCACAACATATCAAATTCTTTCTATCACTAAATGACATAAACTGATTTTGTTTACATAATTTCCAAATACAACTTGGAATATTCGACGTTAATTTTAATCACTGCAGATGATTATAATTAATTAGTCAAAGTCTAGCATGCTATAGACTTCAAAGACTTAACCATATGAACGGAAGATGCATCATTCCGACCCATAGCCATTTTGTTATAAGAAATCTACTCTCATATTTCATGTAATATCAACATTATGTTAAACAAAATCGATTATGAACTATAATATCCCAAGTAAAGGAATATTATAACAATCCGAGTTATATGTTCTTATTTACATAAGACACGTATTCAAATTGTCATCCAGTTTTTCCATCATTCGAAATCAAACCCAAATATAATTGATATCCGAATTTGCACCAACTTTATATAGATATTCCAAAGAAATCATTCTTTCTTGAAGTTGGTGAGAGCAAAATTTCATTATCTAACTGTAATGAATCACGTTATCGCTCTATCATATTGTAGTCAACCCGACTACATACCAATACCTGCTCATTATGATAATATTCCCGAGGAATAATCATAATTCTCATTGGTTTATCTTGACACTAAACACTATCAAGTCTAACAAAATCCCATAATGAAATTGGATTATGCTTTGATAACAATAATGGTAGATTCGTCTACCACTCAAGCGGAAGATAGCCTTTTTCAAGAATCATGTCAACTTCAACAAATTTGATAGAAAATATATGTATTATTATACGTTATATGTTAAGAATACAATTTAAAATTTCATCAAATTAAATTCATGCTATAAATGTAGACACATTTCTTAACAAAGAACACATTCTATCATAACGTGTTCAATTTTATGACGAAACTCAATACACTTTCTCCTTTTGTCATAGGTTAACTCATAGTTGTTTCACATGCTCCTAGTATATCCGTTTTCACTGATTTTAAGTGCTACCTAAAGATACAAAAGTACTTTAGGTTTCAAAGTAATTAAGTAATGAACCAGTTATCAAATTTCTTTCATTATTTTAACCCATTAATTCAAATAAATAAACACAAAATCCAAATGTTAATAGATAATAGTGTAACGGATACATAATCAAAACCTAGAGAAAACTAGAGAGAAAATAGTTCAACTTTAAATCCTCACTATCATATATGATAAAAGATGACATCATCATCATCATCTGGTATGTCTGTCTTTGACATGTTCAAAACCTCGATGACATCATCATCCGATGTTTAATCACCATAATTATATCCATCGGCTAAACCAATGCAAAACAATCCTCCAACAATACTTCTCTGGCAAAATCATATATATCCATTTTTACCTTTGATAATAAATCCATAATCTAGAAGTAAGGAGTAGCCATCTACAGTCAACTTGCTAGCAGATATTACCTATTTAGAGATGTTGAGAACATATGAAACATCTCTCATGAACAATGTCTAAATTGTAGATAACCTCAGTTCTACATTTTCAATTCCCATTACCAATGTCCGATGACATTAATAAATGGCAACCATATCTCGAGTGTCTCATAAGTATTAAATCGGTTTCCACAAGCATGTGGCATCTCCGACATCAAGGACCATCCCGAACACTCAATTACATAGCAGGATCCATGATATATAAATGAACTACATCCATGATATAGTTCCAATAATGACATGTTGTGGTATGCAGCCGAGTTGGTGCTCTCGGCATCCACTAGCTCATATCCACACCTCATCACAAAACTTAGAATAGTTGACAAACTCATTCTAAAGTTTTATTACGTACACAGTTAATCAAACTACTTCTATCTTGAGTAGTAGGCTGTTTACAACACATATGTTAACCATTTTCTCAAAATTCAAGAAGATATTTCAACCTTACAACTTGGATAATAAATGGTTTCACTCAATGCATTTGAATTCTATTTTTCAAACAATACATCTTCATGGGAGTTGTACATTTCTATTTTTTTTCAGAAACTGTTCAACCACTCCGAAAGTGTTACCAATTTTTCATAAAGGGCTTGATAGTCAATAAAACTATTTCCAAAACTACACACAAGAGTAGTAGTGTAACACCTCGCAAATTTGAACACGATTAATTTCATTAATCCCTTGCATTTTAGACTAATTCCCTACTTGAGTGAATTCACAACACACTCTAGAGGTAAGTCTAGCAAAGCCCAACTAGATAATACGCGTAGTATTACGTATTAGTAACTAGTTGTATTTACGTACTGAACAATTTGAAAACAAACGCGACAAAAACATACGATTGTTGGTGAACAAAATTAATTAGTAAAACGAAATTATTAAATAACGTAGTAGCGAATAAATATTTTGTCAAAAATATTTACAAATAATTTTATAACGCAAAACGTCAAAACGTATAACTAAAATAAAACAAAGTTTAAAATTTTATAACTTAATTCAATTTGGTTTTATAAAAAGATCCTAATTAGAATTATAAAGAAATATGTAATTAAAATGTATTAATATAAAATATTGTAACATTTAACGATCGGGTAAACAAACACGGAGCGCAAACACGGAGGCGAAAAAGGGGACAAAACCCCCTCCCCACCTCCCTTTTCTTTCATTTCTATCTATCTCATTCTCTCTCTTCTTTCTTTTTCCTCTCATCTCTCTCTCTCTAAAAACAAAACAAAAACCACACTAATCACCCAAAAACTACACTAAAACGACGCCGAATCACATAGCTCCTTTGGAATAAAACGACCACGGCATCCCGATCTACACTTCTACCTTTTCGGATTTCAAATCCGACACTCGTAAGTTTCCGACAAATCCCGCAAATCTTTAGATTTCGAAGTTATAATTAATATTTCATGTTTAATACACTTAGATTACCATGCCTTAGTGTTCTAACAACTGAAAATGTCCAAAAATCGACCCAAAACTCGTTTTTCCCGAATTGTTCGTCGAACAGTCCGCTACGTCGCATCTGGCTTGGGCTAAATGCGACGTCAGCCCCTACGTCGCAGAACATCTCACAACGTCGCATACTGCGACGTCACCGTTAACGTCGCATTAAATTGCGAAATCACACATAGCGACGTCAGTCCCTACGTCGCACTAGACCCTGACGTCGCATATAGCGACATAAGCGCCTACGTCGCACGCGACGTCGTACCCTACGTCGCATCACAACCCAGCGTCGCACCTTGCGTCGCTAAAAACAGGAAGTTTAAAAACTAGTTCTCACTAAGTGTCGAACTAACCGGAAACGCATATCTTTATAAGCTACGATTCACGAGCTTTACAAACAATACAAACACACTTATTTTACCGAAATTAGGATTTTAAACTATCACCAACGAATCGTATACATTTTCACAAACAACGAAATACAACGTAAACGTTTAACAAATACTTTGGACACAACTTGGTTGTACGAACACTAGCATGGATGATTAGCCTAGACATCCACATACTTATTAATCTCATACGTCTAGGACGTTAGGAGATCTCGGACTGTACTTGGGCTTAGGTTTGCTAGCACTCGCACTACTTAACTCAACAGGTGAGTTCACAGCCCCTACTTTTACTGTTTTAACTGCTTTGAACAGGGGTGGAAAACATAGTCAAACATTTTTTATACAAACATGGTTGTATACTATTTTACTCAAACAAGTGGAGTACATGGAACTAGTAAACTGACAAACAAACTGACGATTTCAACTTAATATGTAATACTGCCCGCACGTGGTCCATATACGGGTCTTAGGGGAAGTGTTACATATTACTTTCATACTGCCAACGCAGTAGACACATGAACACGTTTTCGAGAACGCTGGAGGGTAACCAGCAACACTTTATATAACGGACTGGGTAACTAAAAGTCTCTACTTGACATGGGCAACACTACTGAAAAGTCCCTACTTGACATGGGCAACACTACTGAAAAGTCCCTACTTGACATGGGCAACACTACTGAAAAGTCCCTACTTGACATGGGCAACACTACTGAAAAGTCCCTACTTGACATGGGCAACACTACTGAAAAGTCCCTACTTGACATGGGCAACACTACTGAAAACAATGGGTTTCCTACTAACATGGACCCACCAAACGATTAGGATTGTAACCCTGCCGCACGTGGTCCAGGTACGGGTCTTAGGGGAGTGTTACACCTACGAACAACTAATAGGATACTTACATTCCTACTATAACTTGAACTATATTTTTGGGCAATATCCCAACGAAACATATCTACGATTAGGATACGTATAATCCTACAAAACATACTTGAACACAGGATACTATTTTTCCTACAACTAATAGGATACGAACATTCCTACAAACAACTATTTGAAAACATATTTGGTGTTACGAATACTATTTTTGGGCGACATTCCCACGATACGTTATAAACAACAGTGGTTTATCACAACTGAACTTGCAAACATAAAACCTGTGAATTCACTCAACCTAGTTGTTGACTTTTACTATGTTATTCAGGGAATTAGCTGCGCATGTAAGAATCGCCAACACATGGAGAATTAGGCGACCCGTGAAGCTTTAGGATGCCAACTTTTGGAAAAACATATGGATTTCTCTAGTATAACTGAAACTGTTTTGTCATATTCTAGAAATCCACTTTTGTAAATATATTACTTTTAACTTATACGATTCGATGAATCGTAAACTTTGTAATTAACACTTTTGGCATCTTAATATATATATTGTTCTGTTGTAATCATAAGCTCTGATACGTATGCATGCTTTGTTATTGTGACACCCCATACTTAAACTAAACGCTTCCGCTAAACGAATTTGGGGGTGTTACAGATTGGTATCAGAGCCATTGGTTATAGCGAACTAGGAAACTTTAGGTGACTTAGCGACCTAGAGACCTAGACTATAGCCTTGGCTAGAACGTACATGCATACATACATTTGCATACATCTAAACTATCGTTACGATAACTCGATACGCGTGAACTATTCACCACATTCGACTCGTTCATTGTACTCAGATCTCATATGAACCTGATTGTGTTAGACGGTTGATGAAAAGAAGTATGTATTTAGCATCATATAATGACGTCTGGCCAACGTGATTATATTATACTAAGTACATATGGGTGTTTCATAGTCGTAAGATACGTGATGGGGATTCAACAATTTTTCTTGATATTCGAAAACTTGAAATATGTGAAACTTTATTCCTCACATATTTTTCATCGGCATTGACTTCTGCATCTTTTCATCGCAGAACGTCAGCATGCCGCCTAAACAAAGAAATACTCGAAACAGTCGACGAAATGTTCCTCCTCCACCACCGCCTCCAGAAACAACCGAACAGATTATCGAACGCCGCGTGGCTGAAGCCATCGCACAATACGAGGCTAGCCGCAATCGTGAAAACCTGACCAACAATAGCGGAGCCACTCCAGTCAACAGCGAAACCCCAAACAATACCCAGCAGGGGTGTTCCTACAAAACCTTTCAGTCTTGTAAACCCAGCACCTTCACCGGGACCGAAGGGGCCATCGGCCTGGTCCACTGGATTGAGAAAACGGAATCAGTCATCGACATCAGCGACTGCGCCACCGACAAAATTGTGAAATACGCCACCTGCACTCTAGCCGACAAACCTCTAACATGGTGGAACGCTCAGGTACAAATCATGGGACGCCCAGCTGCTTACTCCATCTCATGGGAGACACTGAAACGAATGCTGATGGAGGAATTTTGCCCTCCCAACGAGATGCAAAAACTTGAAACCGAATTCTGGAACATCCAAATGATCGGCGCTGATATTTCCGGTTATACAACTAGATTCCAGGAACTTGCACGGTCAATAGTGCGTCCACTTAACCTACACCTTAATTTCAATTCAATAATTTAAGACTTAATCTAGTGAATAACTTCCGTCAACTTCACCTGCTTACACATTCATGTTTAAACGATTATCTTGTTTAATATCTGCTTCCGCAATCAATTAACAATTATTCATAGACAAATAATTATAATAGACTATTATATGAAAAAGCTCCCGCTAAATTGATCATATAATAATTTACCAACAAGATAAATCAATTAATATAAACTCGAATACATAAGGTTCACGATTAAACAAAAATAATTCAACATAAATATTAAAAGATAACAACCTTAATTATTAGATCACATCATTCAAGTAAGTGTTAAAGGATTTAGCTACTCATATTCAAACAATAACAATCAAAAGTAATAATTGAAATCAAAGAAAACATGATTTATAATGAAATAAAAGAGTAAACGAATGATTACAATGATTAATTGAAGATCCGTAGTAGCCGAATGATTGAAATAAATGAACGATCTCTAAAAGTATGAAAAACCCTCCAAAATAACTTCAATATTCGTAACCCTATTTTTTATATATGAAAAAATGTATATGTCTCTGCGACAGAATGAAGGCTGCTATTAAAATGTTACTGAAAACCAATCCATACGGCGTATGGATTTTGATCCGCCGTATGGATCAAAAGTGGCGTACTAAACAAGTTAGGCTCCACTGACACAACACGTGATCTCCTTATTTGCTAAATTGCTAGCCGCCATATACTCGTTTCCTGCGACTTGTTGACCACCTTTTCTTATTTCCTTGTATACGTCACGATCTCGACTTGGGGCCCAATTCCTATTTCTTCTTCACGTGATTTCCTGCCTCCACAATGATCATCACAATTTTATTTTATATATTATTAACTTAATTATTACTAATGTAACAATCGTTAGTTATTATTAACATTATTATTATTATTATTATTATATGTTACTAACATGACTTACTAATACTAGTATTATTATATTATTATTATTTAACCTAATTAATTATTTGGTCCAACTCGTAAACTCGAATAAATATTCAATCAAATTATTTTTGCTCAATCCATTTAACTTTTCGAACTCGAATATTCACAAACTTAATTTATTTTCTTTACTCTTTTAACCACTTTGTACCAACTAAATTTAGGTACAATTAACTTTTATACAAAAATTACTTTATTTGACTCATTTTCATTCTATACTAATACAAACTCTATTTCTACCCATTTTATAAATATGAACTAAATCAGTATCTAATATTAAATAAATACAATATAAAAGCATATAAAAACTATGAAATATTAGTATACAAATATAACATTATTCAATGTTATCACTCCTGTAATGCATTTCGAAGCCAAACTAGTGAGTAAAAAGGAGATCGAATCACATCATTCTTGAACCCTTCTATACACCCCAAAATAAACACGTCATCCCGTACCTACTCAAAAGCATCCCTCAAACTTCATAAAGAGTTTCAAAGATGAAAGAAGAAAAGCTACAAGGATACGAAGTCAAAATTACCCAAGAAAACTCGAAGAAAAGAAAGTCAAATGGAGAAAAGACTCCTTCCAAGAACCAAAAGAAAAAGGGCGTCAATCGTCCTAAAAAGTCAAAAACTTCAGCTTTCCAACTTCACAAAAAAAAAAAAAAAAAAAAAACCCAACAAAACCCCCTCTCACATCACCAACACCTCACTCCAAAACCCTACATCACTCCCCTAGAATGATTGTGGCTAGATTGACTTCACGCTCACCCAAAAGGTAACGATTTGATTCTCGATCAAGCCTATAACGATAAACGATGCATGACTGGCGTTCTGAGTGATTGATAAATACTAGAATATGAAACCCTAAACACTTTGAGTGATTGGAGTAACCACCTTGAGAGGATTGCCTAGTCATGTATCAAAGATCAAAGATCAAAAGCATGCTGCTAAAGATTACAACCTTGCTTTTTCAAAGATCAAATATCTTTATTTTTCCAAAACCCCCTTTAGTAAATAGTTCCGTCTTAAAATATTTCATTATCTGCTTATCTTTAACCATGTTGAAACACGAGTTTGCTTGAGGACAAGCAAAGTTCTAAGTGTGGGATACTTGATATCGCGTAAAAAGTCACGTTTTTACTACCGATATCTCTCTCATTCTGGAACGATTCTTGGCATTTTGAACTCAAATATGGTTCAAATCAATGACATTATGCCAAGGTGGTCAAAACAAGATTGAACGATAAAAATCAAGCAAAACGGATGAAAAACGAAGATTCCACACACGTTTGAAGATTCAAGGCATCAAAATGAGATTTCAAGACTAAAGTACCCTTCACCAACATCCATTCTATCCAAGATGTTCATTTTCAAAATACAAATCCAACAGAAGAAGAATCAACTAAAACGGATAAAGAATGAAGATTCTACGCCCGCCGGAAGATCCAAATGATTCGTACGCGATATCTGGAGTTAGGGACCTCATCTCAGGGGCTATCTTATGTCAAAATCTTCGTTTTTGAATTATGAATCCAACGCAAAAAGAATCGACTCAAACGGACGCATAACGAAGAAAACACGCACAAAACAAGAAAAGAAGCAAAAGACGGCGAAACGGGGCAGGTGGCTGCCAACCGCCGCCGGCCAAAGGTGGGGCGGCGCCGGCCTGCTCTCCCCCGTCTCGCTTTCCTTTTTTGGCTAATTCACGTACCTGGTGCGCCTACTTTCCGCGTTGTACAGTACCCGGTGCACCACCTTTCCGCGTTGTAAAGTACCTGGTGCACCTTTTTACCCACATTGCGCTAATATGCACCCCTTGATGCTAATGTGAGCCAAACCTCTCCTTTAAATAGGAGGCATAAGGCTTCATTTCAAGATGTCCCATATATGAACTAGTCATATTACTTTCTTACTTTCTCACTCTACTCTCTTACTTTAAATTTAGCATTAGATTAGTTTAGTACTTTGTTTAGAGTAGAAAGAAAGCAAGGAACGTTTTGTAATCTTTGGTGTACGCTTGGAGTTATGCTTATTAATTCAAGTCTATTCCTTCTTGCACTTTAATCCGGGTTCTTTCTATCTTATTCTATCTTAATTAAATATGTATGCTTTAATTATGCTAGAAGTAGTTTGTACCATGATTAGCGAGTAGATTACTATTGTATTTGTTGTGATGTAGTTAGCATATATAATTGTGGGATGACTTTAAATACATCGTGAAATAATACGACGGCCCCTATTCGACTGTTTACGCGGTATAGTATTGGAAATGCTTTTGAGCATAGTACAAATATATGGAAGCCAGTAACGACCGAAGGTAGTTGTATTATGGATCGACGTTGTAAAATTGGAAACTTTGTGAACGGACTTATCTTGTGATTTTAAACCTAAAACTTACATTCGCCTTTCGATTGACAAACGTGATTGTAACCTTGTAAAGAGGAGTCGCGAACCTCAATACTCGGTCAATAGTTATCTGTGTAAAAACTATGTTTTTAATTGTTACATCATGCAAGCATTATAAAATGCAATGTGATTACGTGGACTTGCCATGAGTATTGTACACCTCCAATCACATTGTACTTATCATGTAAACATCGCGAAGCAATTAAACTCACAACGGAAACATCGGTAAACGATTAAATACGATGTGAGCTACCATAGTATTTTCCGACATGGTCTGGGTTTGACTTTCTGTAAAAAGCCGTCAGCATTTTAATTAGTTGTTTTAGTTTAGATTAGATTAGATTAGGTAGGCTATAGGCTAAATGATCATTTACGAAAACCTAGGGATTTGTTAATTGTATTGAGAAAGGCAAGTTTGAAATCCAACTTAAATGGATACTTTTTCCTAAAACCATGAAACCTAAAGTACGGTATGCAAGAAACCTAAATGCTTTCCCTCGTTTATCACGCTTAAGTTTCAATGATAGAAATTGATTAAACAAGTCCGGACACAAGTTCTAAGTTAGTTGTTTAATGGATTCATAATCTTTGTGGTATTAAGAACGCCTAGACATGTTATGGACTTGCTACTCTATTCCTTCGCCCACAAGCGAATACGTTCAATAATATGGGCCACTGACTCCCTCACAGGAGAGTGTGGAGAGTCGAGCATCGTCCGTCTGGTCAGAATCATGACACCTTAGTTCCTCGTGACATATTAGTTGATAACCGACTAATAAGGAATCCATTGGTTATACCATAAGTTAATGAATCCTGTAAGCAACCCAATTTAGTTAATCGTTTTCCCGTAAGAGTCATCATCCCAAGATTATTAGCTAACGAACTCACAACAAATACTACTTTGCATTATCTGACATCTTATTACATTTTATTCGCTTTATTTAGTTTACTTAGTCAACTGAACCAAAAACTCATCTCCTTTAAAACCATTTACTAGAAAAGAAAGATTGATTGGATCACCTCCGTTTCAATTCAGTGTCTCTTTAAGAACGACTCTAGGTCCAACTTATCATATGCTAACCCTTGGTTCAGTATCAGTAAGTTACACTTAGACCCCAGCAACTATAAATTTTTAAGCATCCACCGATCGTCCGTAAAAGGACGCATCACACATATGTCACAAATCGGCCTAGCAACTTACGTAACGACTCGACTACGTGGAATGTACACTGAAGAAGATGTAGAGCTTAATGTTTATCGTGATGGATATCGCGAAATATTCAGCAAGCTAATCTATATCTTCACAGACTCGAATTTTCCCTTCAACCGTGAGCAACATCAACTCATCCGGCAAGTATGCCAAGCAACCAGATCCTTTGGAGGAGACCCTCTGGCTAGTGACATTGAAGAAGTGAAGACTCAATTCATGGCCTTAATCGCCTCGATAGGTCACAACCACCCCCAGCGTGAGATTGTTCGAACCTACACCTGCACCCGAATTGATCCTAACGGACCAGTCACGAGGGCAGTTCGATACATCAGCTACGGGATGGCAATCCTAGATAGACTGGCCACTGATCACTTCAAAAGCTTTAGGATGGAATCCACCAACCCTGATTGCTGAATTGATAGAGCAATTCCTCCGATACTTCCCTCCACGCTACAGCTTACCAAGGAACCACGGTAACCAATCCAGCACCAGGGAAGCATCCAGCAACATCTGAAGAAAGGACTAAGTCGAGCTCTCGACTTTAAAAGAGCGCTTCTCGGGAGGCAACCCGTGTTTGTTTTTACATGTCTGCAATTTAACTTTCCAAGAAGTGATGAAATCTCTGACTATCTTTCACACTCGGATCATACGAAGCATGCTCCAGCCCGCAAGGAAGCATCAACACCCGAAGAATCGCATATCCGACATGTTCACACCTAAGAGACCAATCACAAAAAGACTTGATCAAGAGTGCACCAAGAAAGACGGAGTCCGACAGATGCAACCCAAGGAACACCGCAACTACCGTCTCTTTCATTCGTTTTAATATACCATATCCAATATGATTATCACTAAGTGTGGGATTCAAACCCAACACACACTAAAAGAATGCGTCTTAGATGTTTCAAACCCTAAGTGTGGGATTTTACCCCAATCAGAGCTTAGAATAACATCGAGGACGATGTTCCTTTAAGTGTGGGATAGCAGTAGTTGCACTACTGTTAAATGGATAATGGTATATGCTTGATTCTAAAATCGTTGCTCTCTATAAGACCCCGCTTCTCCAAAAAGTAAACAAAATTTTCAAAATTAAGTTAAAAATATGTTGAAAATGAAAAAATTTAGACGAAGAATGATTTACTTTGGGGAAGAAGGACAAATGGAATACAAATTCTTTTGAAAAATTAGTTTAGTAATCCCATAAAGAGCATCGCATGACTAAGCACACAACAACCCAACTTTCGATTCGTGAGGTATCTTGAGCCATATAAAAAGCATTCACTTTTAATGCTTCACTTTTCGATTCTTGAGTGTGCCGATGTATGCGTTTAGAATCAGAACTTGCTCTTGTTATGCATTTCGAATCCGAACTGGTGAGTAAAAAGGAGATTGAATCACATCATTCTTGAACCCATCTATACACCCAAAAATAAATACGTTAACCCTTACCTACTCAAAAGCATCCCTCAAACTTCATAAGAAGTTCCAAAGATTAAAGAAGAGAAGTCACAAGGATATAACGTCAAAGAAAGAAAAATATCCAAGAAAATTTGAAGAAAAGAAAGTCAAATGGAGAAAAAGACTCCTCCCAAAAGAAAAAGGCGTCAATCCTCCCGAAAATTCAGAAATTTCAGCTTTCCGCTTCACCAAAAAGAAACCCGAAAAACCAACACAACCCCCTCTCATATCACCTCCATTCCAAAAACCCTACACCCCTTCTCCTAGAATGATTGTGGCTAGATCGACTTCACGCTCACTTAAAAGGTAACGATTTGATTCTCGATCAAGCCTATGACGATAAACGACACATGACTGGCGTTCTGAGTTATTGATATAACAGAATAGGAAACCCTAAACACTTTGAGTGATTTGAGTGACCACCTTGAGAGGATCGCCTAGTCATGTATCTACGATCAAAGATCAAAAGCATGCTCCCAAATATTACAACCCTGCTTTTTCAAAGAACAAATATTTTATTTTCCAAAACCCCCTTAGTAAAAAGTTCCGCCTTAAAATATTTCATCATCGGCTTACTTTTAACCATGCTTGAAATTCGAGTTTGCTTGAGGACAAGGAAAGTTCTAAGTGTGGGATACTTGATATCGCGTAAAAAGTCACGTTTTTACTACCAATATCTCTCTCATTCTGGAATGATTCTTGGAATTTAAACACAAAAACAATACAAACCAATAGTATTGTGCCAAGGTGGTCAAAACAAGGTTGCACAATGAAAATCAAGCAAATCGGATGAAAAACGAAGATTCCACACACGTTTGAAGATTCAAGGCATCAAAACGAGATTTCAAGACAAAAGTTCCCATCAACAACATCCATCTCATTCAAGATGTTCGTTTTCGAATTACAAATCCAACAGAAGAGGAATCAACAAAAACGGACGAAGAACGAAGATTCTACGTACGCCAGAAGATCCAAATGATTCGTACGAGACATCCAAAGATCGGAGACATATTTTTGGGATATCTTTTCATCAAATTCTTCGTTTTTGAATTACGAATCCAACGCAAAAAGAATCGACGCAAACAGACGCATAACGAAGAAAACACGCGCGATTTAAGAAACGAAGCGAAAGACGGTGAACCGGGGCGGGGGGTGCCAGCCGCCGCCGGCCACCACCC
The DNA here is from genome assembly GCA_949592205.1 of Helichrysum umbraculigerum. Classification (NCBI taxonomy): domain Eukaryota; kingdom Viridiplantae; phylum Streptophyta; class Magnoliopsida; order Asterales; family Asteraceae; genus Helichrysum; species Helichrysum umbraculigerum. The sequence continues at coordinate 65,843,473 of CATIUR010000001.1, read as the reverse complement.
ATCCGCCACCGGCCACAGGTGGGGCGGCGCCGACCACCTGTCCCCCACCTCGTTTCCGCTTTTTGGTCCTTGCGTGTACCCGGTGCACCATCTTTACATGCTTTTTAGTACCCGGTGCACCACCTTTACATGCTTTTTCGTACCCGGTGCACCACCTTTTCGACCTTTTGCTAATGTGCTCCTTGGATTGCTAACGTGAGCCAAAATTCACCCATAAATAGGAGGCACCATGGTTCATTTGAAGACACACTTTAGAAAACACACTTTCTATATCTTTCTTATTCCTCTAGCTTCTAGCTTTTCTTTCTTTCTTTATTTTCTTACTTTAAAGTAGTATTAGGCTAGTTAGAATAGAAGCAAGGAACGTGCTTGTAATCTTGAACATCTTGTAATCTTTGGTGTACGCTTGGAGATACGCTTATTAATTCAAGTCTATTCCTTCTCGCATATTAATCTCGGTTATTTCTATCCTTTTCTATCTTAATTAAATATGCATGCTTTAATTATGCTAGAGATCGTTTATGCCATGATTAGCGAGTAGATTACTATTGTATTTGTTGTGATGTAGTTAGCATATATATTTGTGGGATGACTTTAAATGTGTCGTGAAATAATATGACGGCCCCTATTCGACTGTTTACTTGGTATAGTGCTGGAAATGCTTTCGAGCAAAGTACAAACGCATGGAAGCCGGTAACGACGATCGACATTATTGAAATGGAAACTTTATGAACGGACTTATCTTATGATTTTAAACCTAAAACTTACATTCGCCTTTCGGTTAACAAACGTGATTGTAACCTTGTAAAGAGGAGTCGCGAACCTTAATACTTAGTCAATAGTTATCTGTGTAAAAACTATGGTTTTAATTGTAACGTCATGCAAGCATCATAAAATGCAATGTGATTACGTGGAATTGCCATGAGTATTGTACACTTCCAATCACAATGTACTTATCATGCAAACATCGCGAAGCAATTTAATGCACAATGGAAACATCGGTAAACGATTAAATACATTGTGAACTAACATAGTATTTTCCAACATGGTCTGGGTTTAACTTTATGCAAAAAGCCGTCAGCATTTTAATTAGCATTTTAATTAGATTAGTTAGTTTAGATTAGATTAGATTAGGTAGGCTATAGGCTAAATAACCATTTACGAAAACCTAGGGATTTGTTAATTGTATTAAGAAAGGCAAGTTTAAAATCCAATTTAAAGTGATACTTTTCCTTAACCTATGAAATCTAAAGTAAGGTACGCAAGAAACCTCAACACTTTCCCTCGTTTACCATGCTTGAATTTCATTAATGGGAATTGATCAACTAAGTCCGAACATATTTGCTAAGTTAGTTGTTTGCTGGATTTATAGTCTTTATGGTATTAAGAACGGTTAGACTTGTTGTGGACTTGCTACTCTATTCCTTCGCCCACGAGCGAATGCGTTCAATAATAAGGGCCACTGACTCCCTCATAGGAGAGTGTGGAGAGTTGAGCATTGTCTGTTTAATCAGAATCATGACACCATAGTTCCTCGTGACATATTAGTTGATAACCGACTAATAGGGAATCTATTGGTTATACCATAAACTACCAAGTCTAGTGAACATTCCAAATTTAGTAAACGTTTTCCCTAAAAGTCATTGTCCCACATTATAAGCTAATGAACTCACAACAAATACTACTTTTATTATCTAATTTATTATTATATTTTATTCGCTTTATTTAGTTTACCTAGTTAACTGAACCAAAACCCCCAACGCACTCTTTTAAAACCTTTACTAGAAAAGAAAGATTGATTGGATCACCTCCGTTTCAATTCAGTTTCTCTTTAAAAACGACTCTAGGTCATACTTACCATTTACTAGCCTTTGGTTCAGTATTAGTAAGTCACGCTTAAACCCCAGCAATTATAAATTTTAAAACCCACCGATCGCCGTTACGAACCACTTGACTGTAGCGCGCATCAGTTTTCGTAGAAGTTCCATAGGAGATCCAATAGTATAGTTTCGTTAGAAAACTTTAAAAGTATTCTAAATATTCGTTGGTTAGAAAACCCGCTGGTGATCTCAAATTTCGTTATCGTGATGTAAACACATCCATTCGTATACGTTTGGAAAATCATTCCAGTGTATAAGTCGTATTCGTTTGGAAAACATTCCAGTGAATGAATCGTAGGAAATACATTCCTATATAGTTGTTGTTCGTGGGAAAACATTCCCAAATAGTTATCGTAGGAAAATTATTTCCTATAAAGTTTCGTAGTTCGTAGGAAAACATTGACGGTGATCCCTCAAAAGGTGAGCTAAACCTTACGAGTTAAAGTAACACAACCTAACCCCATATCCAAGCCACGACACAATTCGTTGTTTGCCTAATAGGACATGTAAATATACGCTCCGCTCATAGTTAAAGGGACGTCACCCGGATAGTACTGTCCGTATATTCAGTGGCTAGAATCACCTAGCTAATGGTTATAGTCTGTAGCCATCAGGACTTTTACGCACTACATTGTAAGTCTTGGTTCGTACCAGGATTCGTTGTCATGTTCTCAAAATAGTATGAAAATCATTTCATAAGTAAATAATTTTGTGTAATCGTATGAAAGCATTCATATGAAACAAAGTTTTCGCATATAGTAGCAAAATAGTTGCTATGTTTTTCATCCCTAGTTTAAAAGCAGTAAAACAGTAAAAGTAGGGGCTGCGAACTCACCTTGTGAGCTTAAGTATGTGAGAGCTAGCAAAGTGGTTGCCCACGTAAAGTCTCTTAACGTCCTAAACGTAAGAGATGATTTGTATAAGTAGCTGGCTATCAGCCAAACTATGTTAGTTGTTCACTTGTTTCGAAAGAAGATTCGTACGATCCCTTGGTGACATTTTTGTAATAATGATATTCCTTGAAAAATATAATTATTATCGTTTTATTTCACGTTGGTACTTAATATTTCACAATATTATTATTGTTGGTTCTTCTTAAATTTAGTATATAATGTCTCTCGAAAATGTTAGAACATTGATGCGAAAGTAATCGACAAAAACACTATTCATCCAAAAGTTAGGGTCCAAAAGTGCAAATTCTGAAACTTAGGGTCTGAAAGTGCAGATTAAGAAAGTCAAATCCGAAAGTCAAACAAAATTCGAAAGTCAATCAAAAATCCGAAAGTCAAACTTTCGGAGTCAGAAATTCACCTATCTTGTGACCTCGTTTTGACTAGTCAGACCTTCGCGAAAAATTCCGAAAAAATTACCCAACGTTCCTTTGTGTGTTAGCTTTCCGAAAATGTATTTATTGCAACTTTTGGCCAAGGATAAGTAGGTCAAATAATTACAAACATCAACTTGTATCCAACAACTCAAAACATCGATATAGGTTCAAAGATTAAATTATATCTCGAGCTACGCTTAACTTCAGAAAACGTGATCATACAATAATGAGAGCTAACAAAATTTATTGTCTTTAGAAAAAGACCTCATGTCGTTTTGATTTTTGTACACGAAATTATGGCCTCGTGAAGTTGGTGTAAAAATCTTTCATTCGCAACAGATTTGCTTTGTGATTTTGTAAATTCGTTTTGGGGTATCAAACGGTGTCAAAAAATTACGAAACCACTTGGATCTTTTAGCTAACTTCCTAGTTCGAAACTTACTAAAGAAAAACGTGTACTTTTTGGTCAGAATGTTTTCATCACAAAAGTTATGTTTTGTTTGTTTTCGTTACGTTTTGAGCAAGATCTTTCGTGAAGTGAACTACTAACATTATAGCTCACTAAATACATGAAAGAAAAGAAGAAGAAATGATCCTTACAAAGCTTTACAGATGGATCTATAAGAAGACGATGATGGTAGTGTTTGATGCTTGTTTTTTGCTCGTTTTTGCTCCTTTCCTTTGCAAGTTTATGGTGGATGATGATGGTGATTATGGTGGTTGTGTGGTGGTTTCTTGGTGGTGGTTGTGGCTTTTGTAAGCCGTGGGAGAGAGGGAGACAAGAGGAGGGAGAGAGTGGGTAGAAGAGTATGTAAGTTGGAGATGTGTTTGTGTGTTTCTTTGAACAAAAGGGTGTGGGGTGGGTATGGTGAGGCTTTGACCAGATTTTCAAGGGGCCCCACTAGGTATGGGTTGTGTTAATCTTGTTCCTCAAGTTGCGTTTAATTCCGTGATCGTTTACCCGTTAATCTCGTGTACGTTTTAACGCGTTTGTTCGTTTAATTTGTTAACGGTAAATATGCGTGTATTTCTTTCGAAGTATTATTTCAATTACTTTGTTTTGGAGTTTTCAAAATATTAATTTTTGCTTTGTTTGGTTGTCGGTTTCGATTCGTGGTTTTTGTCGCGTACGTTACGTTTTATATAAAACGTATAATTGTTTTCGTTTAATCGTTATGCTTTATTGTTATAGCATAATATTTCCAAATAAATAACTACTATTAAAATATTTTTATGTTATTTATAAAAAGTCGTATCACCAACGTTCGCATATCTTTGTCGGATTCGTTCCGATTGTTTTGTGCGTAATTATAAATAAATACGAAACTCGTAATACTTCACATATATATTAAAATAGTGGGCTTTGATAGACTTATCTCATAAAAATAGTTTGAATTCACTTAGCAGGGAATTGGCCTAAGACATGCACGTGTTTAATATACGGAATCATAACGTAATTTGGGGAGTGTCACATTCTCCCCTCGTTAAAGAAATTTCGTCCTCGAAATTTAAGTAGTTTCGTGAGTGTCTGGCGCGTGTTCGAAAAGATGTAGATATTTTCTGCGCATTTCATCCTCGTGCTCCCAAGTAAACTCTAGGCCGCGTTTCGAGTTCCAATGAACTTTGACAAGTTTGATCCGACTACGTCGAAGTTTTGTGTTTTCCAGTCAGACACTTCGATAAGTTCCTCCACAAAATTGAGTCGTGTATCAACAAAGACTTCGTCGGGAGGGATGATTAACGTTTCGTCAGAGAGATACTTTTTCAAGTTGGATACGTAAAAGGTGTCGTTAATGTTGTTGAGCTCTTGTGGTAGTTTGAGCTTGTACGCGACAGGACCAATCCTCGCAAGGATTTCAAAAGGTCCTACGTATCGTGGGTTCAGTTTTCCACGTTTTCCAAATCGTGCTATCCCATTCCAGATTGATACTTTGAGTAGGACTTTGTCACCTACTTGAAATTCGAGTGGTTTCTGGCGGTTATCGGCGTAGCTTTTCTGTCGGTCTCGTGCTGCTTTTAATCGATTTAGTACTTGAGATATCTTGTCCGTGGTTTCCTGGACAATCTCAGGGCCGGATAGTTGTCTGTCACCAACTCTGCCCAATAGAGTGGTGATCGGCACTTGTGTCCATACAACACTTCAAACGGTGCCATCTGAATGCTGGTGTGATAACTGTTGTTGTAGGAGAACTCAGCTAGCGGGATATGAGTATCCCAGCTTCCTCCAAAGTCTATCACACATGCTCGTAACAAGTCTTCGAGCGTTTGTATCGTTCGTTCGCTCTGGCCGTCGGTTTGAGGATGGTAGGCAGTACTCATATCGACTCGAGTACCCAGTGCCTTTTGTGATGATTGCCAGAAGCGAGATGTGAATCGACAATCTCTATCCGAGATAATGGATAACAGTACACCATGTCGAGAAACGACTTCTTTCAGATAGATCCTAGTTAGCTTTTCCATTTTGTCGGTTTCTTTGATAGCTAGAAAGTGGGATGATTTCGTCAATCGGTCGACAATCACCCATGTTGTATCAGCTCCAGCTGACATTTTGGGTAGTTTCGTGATGAAGTCCATCGTTATTTGTCCCCATTTCCGTTGGGGAAATTTGGGTTGTTGCAAAAGCCCAGACGGGTTTTAATTTGGTATTCGACCTTGACCTTCGAACAGGTCAGGCATTTGCTAACATAGGTGGGCTGATTTCATCAATCGGTCGACAATCAACCAAGCTTTCCCGAGTTAGAAGACTCAACTCAAAGATATTTCAGCATAAAAGTCTTCGTTTTCGAAATCTAATCCAACGCAACAAAAATCAACGCAAATTGACACATAACAAAAAAGATACGAAGCAACCAGCCGGAACCGGCCACATATCACTCCACTAACTACCTCCAGCCGGAACCGCCCGGAACTGGCCAGCTGCTAACCGGAACCGCCCGGACCCTCCTTTTGTCTGGTTTTTGACTTTTTTCGCTAAGGTGAGCCGTTTTTCGCTATCATGCACCAGTTTTCACCTATAAATACACCCCCACATTCACAATTCAAAAATACACTCTCTTGGGAACTTTTCACCTAAAAATACACACTTCCAATTTTCTCTCTAGATTTACCTTTCTTTTTCTCTCTCTCTATGATTAGCAAGACTAATCATCGGATTAGTCTAGGAACTAGAAGGAACGATTCTAATAAAGGATTAGCGGCGTACATGGGGAGAGTCTATCAATTGTAATAATATGTTTCTCTGCTTTAATTCCGGGTGATATCTAATCTCTTGCATTATTACTTGGTATGTGATTTGATTATTGCCATGAACTGCGGGTAGTTTATTATTGTAATTGTTAGGATGTAAATAATTAAAAGTAGGGATGACATTAATGAACAATGTACATATGAACTGAAGCTTCAACTCTGGTTTAACATTGAAACTTTCGAAAGTTCAGTACAATCGTGAAAACCAACGGTAAAGTCGATGAATGTCAATGCATTGTAACTTAATAATCACAAATATGTTCAGATAAATATGAATTAATAACGTTAGTGTCATTTAGACTTTATGAACAGAGATTTAATATATGGAGCACCCTTTCCTGTTATCCACGTGACTGCAACCTAGAAATTAGGAATTGATCAAGTCTAACTTTGGTAAGTAGTTATATGTGTTTAGTCCATGACAAAGTAAGACACTGCTAAAACACCGATCATAATCACTATGGAATTTCCGTGTATTTCCCAGTCAATTACTTAACAAAAGCATGGCAGAGGTGAAAAGCTTTGGAAATACTATATATAGTAAATTACATTATTGATCACTGAAAAGAATGGTCTGCACATAAAATACGTTTTAAAAACTACGAACAGTCCAGTGATGTATAACTGCTTGAAAAGGAGAAACGTAAGTCATAAGTCGAAGGAATTTGAACTCAAAATAATGATAAACAAGACCTAGAAACGAAAGTAAAATTCCAAGTGACTTAGAATTCTTAAACCACTAGGTCTTACACAATCGATGGTCTAGATACACAACGTTAGTAATCAATTACATCACTAATCAATAAATAAATTACTTAAGTGTTAAGAACGGTCGAATTACAAGATGATACACTGCTTTAGTCATGAACATCGATGTTTCACCAAGATAGGTTGCTTATATTTCAGTTAGATAAGTGTTGGAAATTTTTGCGTATTACTTTTCAACTACATAAGTGTTGAAAGTTTTGCGTATTGCTTCGATCAGAATCACGATAACCTAGTTCCTCATGACATACAACTTTAGCACTCAAACTAATTTGGTAGGGTTCTAGTATTTACACCTAATAGTATACTTATTAAATTCAGTAATGTTCCTATTTATTCTGTCATCCTGAAAGCTTAATTATTGAAACCTTAGCAATCACATACCTATCTTTACTTGTTTTATCTGTGTTTTTTTTTTAAATTATCTATTTTAGTTTATTTAGAAAACCACCAAAATCTACCTACTTTATATCTCATCTTAAACACCATTTCTACTAAAAGCACCAACTTCAATCCACATTATGTTACGATCTTTAGAACGATCTTATGTTAGACTTACCACTTGTTAATCACAGTATGTAGTATATATATAATTTAAGCTCCGACAATTTATAAATTTAAAACAACAATGGTCGCCTGACCAGCATTATAGAGATCCCTAACGAAAATATCAAATAAACAATCGTCGCGTCAGCGCATCAACACTTTCGATGCCATTGTCAGTGGAAGACAAATCGTTCCAAAAAGCTGCGAAATGGTGAACTTGGACGACTTGGATATGGACAAAGGACCGGAGGGTAACGAACAAGATGATGAAAACTCGAATGTCGCGCTATTTGGTGATATTCCGTTTTAATGTCAACTAGGTAAAGGACCCGCGACAACGCGGATTTTGATATTTTTCTTTGAATATTTTTTTTTTCACGTTAAATAATGTTTTGATTTGTTTTGTTAAATTTAGGATATAATAAAAAGTAAAACTAATTTTGACCTAACTTTTCACATTGAAGGATGTTAATAATCAATAACATGCTCTTGTTGCATCTCTTATATTGTTGCAACATTCAATCAAGTCTTCAAGGATCTCACTTGCATCTATTTGACCAACCTATATTCGTACAAATACTATTTGGCTTTATAATCTTATCACTCTTCTTTTTTCTTTATGATAGATTTGACAAAACCCCTAAAAGCATTTTATTATAAAAATAAAATTTTTTTATATAGAACTTTGAGCATACTTAAATGGACTTTTAATAGTGCTTACAATACATTTCAACAACCAAACTACTTTTAATAGTGCTTACAATACATTTCAACAACCAAACTACGCCTAAACCTATACCAATATAACCACAATGACTATCAAAACAGTTCTAAAAAACCTATAAAGTATGCCACCGTCAATCGACTTCATCACTATTTTGATCTAATTCATCACGACATCTTCCCTTTAATCATGTAGTCTGTATTTGCTTCAAAATTTATGTTTGACTTATTAAAGTCAAACTGCTATTTACATTCAGTTTCAACTTGTGCACGCTCGCTCCAATATTATGTCATAATTCAATATTCTTCCCTCCCACGATCTTCAGACTAAAACAGTATACCAATGCAATCCACAACGGGAATATAAATTCTTCCAGCAAGCTGATATAAAATGAGCCTGATATAGAAAAAAGAAGATAAATACCCGATGAAAATCTTACTTGTTCCAAGTGTTGAGCAAGATAGTTGTTGGTTTTAAAACTCAGGAACCCAATTATAAACTTTAAACTCGGCTATTCGCTTAACTGAAATTACATAGATAAATAATGTAAGATACAACATGTAATGCAACCGCATGAAATAGTAATTGAAAATATCAACTAACAATATAGACACTCAACCACAAGCCGTAAAGCAATTTAAAACATTGAAGCACATTGAACAATCATACACCAAATGCTTACAAATTGGACCTCAAGACCATAAAGTATGAAAAGTAACATGGCTAGCTATCTAAAGACTTGCACTAAAATTGTGTAAGTATTGAAAAAGAGTGATGCCAACAAATAACTAAAAGAATTGGACCTTGAAATATTGATACATGTTCTTATATTTCTCACTACTTATTTATCAAAAAAAAAAAAAAAAAAAAGGTTTCAACAAAAAAGTTGTTACGGACTTACGGTTCCACCATCACAATTCAGCATGCATACAATATTTTACGAAGGAGTTGATTTAGATTATGTTTCTTTTGTTATATGACCTAACCCGACAAAAAAATTGAAACTTCGCTACCTACATTAGTAATAAAATCAGTTCGTTACCTAACTCGGTACAAAAGTGAAAGTTCATTGCCGATCTGCAGCATTAACCCTAAAAAATAATGTGGGTATATGGTAACCATTAAAGAATGCAAAAGCTAGCTGAAATATAAATAACAGAACAAACTAAAAGTATACCGTATCCAGAATGACGTCCCTTTCTCTTAGCCTCATTCATGTGACGAGCACGAGATCGACAGTGGATCTTGGTTGGCATCCTGATGATAAAACCATCGTTTACCAACTTCCTGATGTTATGACCTGCAAAACAACAACATATACCAGCCTAACATGAGCATTGAAAGTACTATAACTCAACAAAAATTATTAAAATACACACAATAAGTAAATTCATAAACTACATTGCACTTAAATTCACTTTAACTACTACAAATCCTTTCTTTACTTCATGGCAAAATCTTCTGCACTATTTTAATAACTTTATATTGGTTTTGAGATTAAATCATTTCAACAGTTTTACATTGCATATTTTAATTGTCGCTAGTTCAAAGGATACAGAAAGATTAATATCCTTGTGATGTGCTACATTTTATAACATGCCTGTACCAAGCTTGGTCGACCAATCATGAAACAAAAATGAAGTGATAACGATACATATGCTAGCATGTGTTGGATCCAAATCAAGAGATAAGCTAGATATCTTCTGCACAAACTTCACCATAATTATCAAGAGATTTAATCAATTAATCAAACGTTCCATGATGCACTATTTGGTTCTACTTGGATGTCTACGATAACCCTGCATCAAACATCAACGTCACTTTTTAAAACTAATTAATTTCAACTGTTGTTCACATCCACTAATATCCACTGTTGATATTGGATTAGATTTCAAAGCTAACAATGAGAAACTTACCATGATGATATATGAATGGTAGCCTTGAATTAGAAACTATCACAAAGAGAGACATAAGTGGTTAATGGTGAGTTTTTGATACTCACTCTCCTCTCAAAAGCTACTATTTGTGTAGGATCTTTATCTCAGTTCTATCATCCAACAAAAGCAACATTGAGCTTTAGACACCAGCAATCACTATACAAAGAGCTGCACATTACCTGTTTAAACATATATGTAATCGAGCATTTCATCAAACACCTTGTCTACCGAACAAAAAACAGGGATGTCTTTTCAAACGCACATCAACCAATTTTAAGCAGCCAATGTGTTATAAACCTCCTTTTAAGTTTGAGTTACTAATTACACACATATATGCTTAAATCAGAGCAGAAAGCAACTATTAGTGAAAATAATAAGTCAAACTTCTCACTAACAATACATCGAACACCTTATGTGCGTTCAAGAGACTTCAAAAATTACAATACATGACCTGATTATGCATAAAAATCACAAACATTGATGAAAATACAAAATCTAATAGTGCACAATAGAAAGAAACGATGATGGTAATTAATTCGAAAAATAGTAAGCAAATACAATCAACATGAATACTTTATAAGCGAATTCAATATGCATAAAATGTAACCTGTTCACGTATACACGAATACGTATAATATAGCAAACAATAGATGAAAATAGTGATGGTAATTTGTACTAAAATCATGATCTATGTAACTGAAGTATGTATTTGGAAGTTGAAAAATCTCTATAAATTGAATGAGCATCGTTTGGAAATGTACCTGGTTTAGTATTTTACAAACGAAATAAGAAACCCCACATAAGCGAGCCTCATTCTCTGCAAAAAATAAATATAATAAGAATAAATAAATAAACTGAGTGAGTGAGTGAGTGAGTTACCTGAGTATGAAGAGTTAAATGGATATGAAAGTTAAAAGAAAGAAAATGGAAGTGCAGTAGATGAGAAAGGATACAGATTGAGATGGATGAATGTTGATGAAGAAGAAGAAACGAATGATACATATGCTAAAGTGTCGTGGGCAGTTTAAGCTTTTGATATTATCTATTTTTATTAAATATTTATTTATTATATTTATTTTATACTCCGTATTATACTATTATTATAAGCCGGCTATTTTTAATTTAAAGGGATATGATCAAATCTTGGAGATAAATAATTTAACATACATATAATTTAATTTGGATATTAATTTAATTAATGTTAATATATTATATTATTATATATTAATATTAATATTAATATTAATATTTAGGAGGTTAAATCTTAATCGTTTGATCGATATGGAAAAACCCAATTAAGGGTCAGGATTACTCCAGCCTATTCTGCTTTAAGTATATGTTATAGATGGGAAAAGTAAAGAAGCCAAAATCTCAAAAAATGACCCTAGTTCCGCCACTTTATCTTGCGCTTCCTTTGATGACTCGATCACATCAACTTTTCAATGCATTTGTCTCGATATACACATTACTACATAGGACCTTGAAATCGCGCTCGGAATTTTGTCGATGCTAACAAACAGCTTTCCAGAACATGTAAATTTCATAATGGAAATGGAAAAGGGACAGATTCGTGAGTGAATAAGGTGTAATTTCCGGAGATGCTTCATTATCTTTGACTTTAAATTAGTTTAACGCACTTTTAAATAATAAGACTTTTAAATTATTGGCCTTCAATTATGTTTTTTTATTTTGTTTTTTACTTGTATTATGTTATCTTTATTTTCATGGAAGAATTTGTTTTATTTAGTTTATTTTGTTACTTGTCTCAATTTATTAAATAAATAGAATTTCTAAAAAAAGAACAAAAGAAAAGTTGAAAACATTGTAAAAACAAATGTGATTCACTCCTTGTAATAAAGTGTTATCAATTCTTGTACTCTAAATATTAAAAACCAACTTAACATTTAATATTATTTTATTATTATGATGTGAGTTCAAATAAGAATGGTAAAAAAATTAGGAAATGGAAGAACCAATAGAATTGCTCAATTTTCTTAAAAAACTCACTTCCAATTTTTCCTTTAAAAATAATATTTTACAAACCGTATGTCCATAAATTATAAAAATTAGATATTCGGAATCAACGTCTTTTTCTATTCGATTAGAGATATCACAGGCTATATTTCGACGAATTTTTTTTCCTGGGTTTTAGAATATAATCACATGTGATTCATGATAAAAAGTTAAAATTTGTTTACGATTATTTATTCATGGTATATTTTAATTAACACGTGATTACAGCTTAATATTCATATACATTAGTAATGATAAATAGAATTTTAAAAATTGCATTTGTTTTCATTAAAATTCACATGCGATTGCTAGTTGTGCATTTAATCACATGCGATTTGTTATATAATCACATATGATTTTGTATATAATCACATATGATTTTCATTTAAAAATTGATATTTGATGAACAATTTACCGATATATGATAATTCATGTATGATTTCAATTTGGTTTTCACTTAATTGTATAATTATAGTCAATGATTTGAAAACCCGAATTTGATTACCTCTTTAATCACATGTATTGATACTTTGATGTTCAATCGCATGTGATTACAACTTAGTTTTTCATGTTTAAATCTTTTTAAATCATCAATGATTTGAATTTAAAGTTTAATTGGAGATTTAAGCGTGTGTGATTATTTTTAGTATTAAATCACATGTGATTTCACATTACAAATTTTTAAAACCAAATAAAAAATGATAAAAAAACTTTATCGAAAGCATAGCTTATGAGATCTATAATCGAAGAGAAAATGACGCTGATTCCGAGTATGTAATTTTAATAATTTACAGACATACGGTTTGTGAGATATTTAGTTTTTTTTTTTAAAGGTAGAAATGAATTTTTGAAATGAAGCAATACTATTGATTCCTTCGTTCTTCATTTTTTTATCATTATTTTTTGAACTTTTCTCTTGTTTTTTATTTTATATATTTTTGAAACACCTAATATGTGTATACGAGTGACACTTGCACAAACGAGAGGGGGGCCTGCACAACTTGTCCGGCATCCCGAATTAAAATAGTACTAACGGCCATCCCTTTGACTTATTATGTGTTACTGCTATTATTTTTCTTTTCTTTTTTTAATACAAAACCCCAAATAATTTGACTTCTTTATTCAACATTATGTCAACTTGACTTTAATCGTCTTATATATATTTTATTACACATAACTAATTCTTACTCAAACCTCCAATCATTCGAATTTATTTACTTGCAACTTTCAATAACATAAATTAAACCATGGACTACAAAACAATCAACATATCAAAATTTGATTTATGCTCAATGTTTAACATATATAGTCAATAAATAGTTGGGGTAAGATTCGAATTTTCTAAATTAGGAGATTTTGAAGATCACGATAATTTTGTGGATAAGTTACTTTATGGAGAAGTTTTGCATTGTCATATATATAGAGAGGTGAAGTAGTGATTTCGGTGAAGAGGTTGAGAGAAAAAGACAGAGTCAATGATAGTCGTCCGTTTCTGTCCCGTGTGATTGTCTCGGTAATTCAATAACGACGATGAAATATTCCGTTATTGTAATTACCTATTGAGAGGTTTTGTGAGCATATTCAATAGTGTTGAGATGAGCTTCCATTCTTGTAAATATCGTTTATAATAGTGGAGTGTTACGTGACCTACGGGTCTCGTAACGTTTATGTTTTATGTTTTGTGCATTTAATTATTAGCTTATATATACATGGTTGTGATGATCAATCCCAACAAGTGGTATACATCCCAACATAATATTATAGTAGAAAACTTGTGTATATACTTTATACAGGAGAAACTTTTTATATCATATGGATTCCAAAAAAATGTTAAGAGACTTCTATACTTGTGACGGGCTGACGGCCTCTTCTTAATTTTGTCTATAATGTAACTATCGGTCTTTTTAGAAAGATAATAACATCACAGTATCATGAATATACACATAAATCCACAAATATATACAATTGTTCAATCTTCTAGACTTTTACTTCAAACTTTGTAATTGAAGTGTCACCACAGTACTGCTAGCAGTTTTTTTAATCGATAAAGTTTTTTTAATCTATAAACTATTTAAATGTGAATATTAATTAATTAAATAAGTCATCATCTAATTAATAGTCTCCTACAAAGAATTTGTTTCAAGTCTTTCTTGGCCGTGGCAATAATATCTTATAAAATGAAAGTCACTTAAGCTACACATATTTATTACAAACTTATTTTCGATATAAATATATAATTTGATATAAACAATATCGGATTTTATAATATGGAAAAAAAATCTAAATATTAATAAAAGAAAACTTGTCATCCTTGAATTTTGAATGTATCATAAGGTTGAAAATGAGTGTTTTTTGTATTAGTTTGTTAATTTGATAGTCTTTGACTTTTAAATATAGTTACTGATTATTGATTTGCTAATTGTGACTCCATGTGTACATGAAAGCTTTACTTAATATCTTTATAGTTTGAATATTAAGTTGTAAAAAGTTATACTTTAATATAGGCTCACACTAACTTATCTAAAAAAATATAATTCCCTAAATTTATTCAAGTTAATATCATGTTATTATAATTTAATTTTTCATCCTCTAATACATTTCAATTCAAAGAGCGTATTGATAATTAAATAAGCAATATGAAAATAAATATGTACACATATTCTCCGTAACCATTTTTTAGAAATGGATGTAGTAATCTATCACTTGAACATGGTTTTAAATCTAAAACATGGTTTAAGAACTACCAAAAACGATACTCAAGTATGAGATAATGAAGCTTAATAAAAATAATATGAAAATGGTTTACTTTTTGAAATCCCGTGTTTATACACGGGTCTAAAATCTAAGTAATAATAATAAAATAAAATTCACCGACGTTAATGACAACCGTGATGCTTCATGGTAGCTGCAAAACGCTTTATGACAATTTATATGTCACCGTACCCCGTACCATAATTGAATTGAATTTATTTTCTAGGTCCCAATTTAATTATATCAACATTTTAATTTTCATTTTCGTTTTTGACTTTTCTAAAATTGGGTTTTGCTAATGTGTATTATGAATTTTCAATTTGATCTTTAAATTTGAGTTGTGCTAAGTGTACCCGTGTGGTACATGTTAACTTTCATATAATGAACTCGTAATTTTCTTAAATATTTGATTGAGAATCAATGAGTATTAAATACGAATGCTAATACTTAAAAAAATTTTCAATTCATTAAATACACCTTAACATGTGTTACAAGAACACACGTTAGCAAAACCATTTAGAATTATATCTATTTATATTTAATAACATTTTGTTAATGGGATCTGATATAATTAAAAAGCACATGATATAATGTGTGATTTATCGTCTTTAATACATCATCAACTAAAAAACCCAAACTATATTACTCTATAATTATTAATTATAATATCAGCCAAGGGTAGTGTTCAAATGAGAATAGGAATTTGTGTGAGAATGATGGAACCAATGATATCAAGCCATGTGTACAAAGAGAATGTTCCACATGTACAAAACTCATTTACCCCCAACATCAATTATCTCACAAACGACAAATCGAAAAATTATGAAAATTGCACCATTAGATTCGTCGTTTTCTCCTCTTCGATTTGCCGTCCCTCAAGACATACTTTCGAAAAGTTTTTTTTTTTTTTCATTTTTTTGGTGGGTTTCACATTTACTAACATATGTGTTAAAGTGTTGCGTTTAGGGTTTAGGGTTTGTGGTTTACGGTTTAGGGTTTAGGGTTTAGGGTTTGAGGTTTGGGGTTTCCCGAAACCCCAAACCTCAAACCCTAAACCCTAACCCCTAAACCACAAACCCTAAACCCTAAACGCTTTACAAAACGCTAAACCCTAAATCTTTCTAAACCCTAAACCTTGAACCCCTTCTAAACCCTAAACCCTTATAAACCCTAAACCATAAACCCTACTAAACCCTAAACCTAACCCTAAACCCTAACATTAACCACAAATTAAATGTACAACTAATCACTAACACATGTGTTACTAATTTGTGAAACCCACCAAAAAATGAGAAAAAAAAAAGTTGTCAAAAGTATGCCTTGAGGGACGGCAAATCGAAGAGGAGAAAACGCTGAATTTTATGGTGCAATTTTCATGATTTTTCGACTTACCGTTTGTGAGATATTTAATTTTTAAAAATGTGAAGGAGAGAGAATAAAGTGTGGAGGAGAGATGTGACACCCGGTCAAAAATGGCCAAAATTAGGGGCCAATTTAAACTTTAATTATTCGTACTCGGTACGAATCAAAAACAAAGTATTCGGATAATATATATATAACTATATATATAACACGAAATGATTATTTAATAATCACAACGCGAACAAATCTGAAACCACTCAGGAAACATAAAAATAAAAGTTGTCCCAAAACATCTCCAAATAGAATATTATTAACAGAAATAATATTACGGTACTCGGAAAATTTGCAAAACTCTTTTTGGATAATTAAAACTATCCGTACATTTTAGGTAAAACAAAGTTACAATTTTAAACATCCGTAAAAACATTTCTATAAAATATTTCAATTAAAAACCTATACGATTCTATTTTTAGAAAATTATCATTTTTAAGTATTATACCGCATAACGATCGGGTACACAAACACGGGTCGGAAAACACCCACTCACCTCAATAATTGAGGCCGGTTATAACAACCGACCTCAATTATTTCACACACTCTTGATCACTCTCGGCTCCCTCCTCTCTTCTCTTTTTCTCTCGGTTAATCATCAAACAACACCAACAATAACAATCAACAACAACTTCAGTAACAATCATCATCATCATAATCTGGATCATCATCATCGTCTTCATCGTTCATCACCATCAAACTTCATTTTCGGTTCCAATTTCAATTAGTAAGAATCATCAACTCTTTTTTGTTAATTTCATGTTTTTAATACGTTACATATCATGTATTAGCTTTGTATTAAGTTGGTTATATGCGAAAATGGTTTTAAAATGGGTTTGGGTGTGTTTTGGAACGAACAGAGTCGAACCAGACCTCGGAATACGGCGTATTCAAGGGAATACGGCGTATTCCCGCCCAGAAAACATGAACTACCTGCGCCTCCTCGGAATACGGCGTATTCAAGGGAATACGGCGTATTCAAGGGAATACGGCGTATTCCCTCTATTTTTCATGAATACGGTCGTATTCAAATGAATACGGCGTATTCCCCACAAAAGCCACCAATACGGCGTATTCAAATGAATACGGCGGATTCCCCCTATATATTTCATGATCCAACGGATCAATAAACTAGCCCTGCGAATTCTAGCTAAAACAGAACATGTAAATTTTCGAAAACGTCGACGATTTCACAACTTAAAACAGGGTAGCTTCTCGATGAAAAATTTATTGTAACGGATTGGGCTCAAAGTCGCTCGGTCATTCAAAAACAGCTAAATTGTCAAGGTTAAGTACCTTAGCCTAGCCAGTTTTAAGCCATTCGGGGTCGTCTAGGGGTCGAAAATGGCATAGTTCGGTTTTCGGACTCGTACCAAATTTTGTAAACTCAAACATAAACATTAAACAATACATTGGACAATCCATTTACTCATTAGAATCTCGCGTGTTTAGGACTCTAGGAGACTTCAGGGATTGTCTATTCCACGTCGGATATACTCATTGCTCGGATAGGCTCAGGTGAGTCTCACGGCCCCATTTTCAATGTTTACATGTTTTAATAATTGGGGGAGATGCAACACAAATTGTTTTCGTGATCACTGTTATTCGGTTAGTTAATTTAGTATTAACTCAAGTTATCTGCATTGTTATTTAATTCGGTTAATCACATTGGTTACATTGTTCAGTTATCATTGTTAGTCATGATTTTCATTGTACGGTATATGCACGAGTGTTTTAATTCGGTAAAAGTCCTCAACAGTGTATGATTCATTAACTTAATAAGGCGCGATTACTAAAGGATAGTACTATCATGGGAGTGACGTCCCCGTCCGGGTTGCTAGCTACAACCAAGTTAAAAACGGGCACTTTAGTAATTGTCATGGGTGTGTCACCAAATCGGGAGGCAAAGATCGGGTTAGGCTTTGAATCATAGCTCAGTGCAATACAAATTGTTATTATCGGTAAATCATTGTTCGGAAACCTTAATTGGTTTAATCATTGGTCGGTAACCCTAATGGGTTAATCATTGTTCGGTTACATTGTTTATCATGGTTCGGTACATTGTTATTCATTGATCGGTTTATACTGTTAAATTATCGTCGGATAATCATGTTGATCACATCAATGTTTATTTAAACCTGTGAGATTCACCAGCTTTATAGCTGACCTTTTAAGTGTTGTATTCTCAGGTGCTCATCAACAGTAGAAATGGTCTACAGGATAAGCTAAGCTATCACGAGTCGCATGCTTTCAAACATTTGGGACCACATTGCATTTACTTTTGTATTTTCAAATTATGTATTTGGAAATTTCCTATAAACCTCGCAGCTTTGTAAAACTTATTTGGTAATGTAATATCTATTTTCAAAACGTCTCATTTAGAGTCGTTTGCTTGTACTTTGGTGCTTTCAATATTGATTAGTCACACCCAAATCGTCGCTTCCGCAAATCATGAAATTGGGGGTGTGACAGATTGGTATCAGAGCCTAAGGTTATAGTGAACTAGGTTGCATTTAGTGGGCCTAGACTATGACCGTTAGGCAGTATTCCTTACTAGGTATAACTGGTTCAGTGATTACACCATACGAGTTTAATTTAACATAGCTTAGCTAACTATGTACAATTAAATAAAGATGATGTAAGATCTGAAAGGGGTTATGTCGAACGGGAATGCATTAGTAGACTCTGATCACGAGAGAACCGGGACTCATGATTGTTTTGTGCTAGACACAATTAGGTGGATATATATACCTATATATGGTATATGCATATACGAAGTGACTATTATATATATTGTAGATATATATATGAATAGGCCTCGACTGTTTGGTAAAATACTGGATATACATGTTAATCGGTTATTCCTAGGGCGACATTATACGGATACCCCGTCAGTGGTCTAGTTCGGTTGATACATAGATAATCACGTTCGGTTAGCATTTCGGATATATAATTCGGAAATATACTTGGTATGTATATTAACAAGCTTCGGGCACGGAATATGTTATAGACGATAAAAAAATAGTATTTATATTTGTAGACTTCGGATGATCAGAATTGTACTCGATGTTCGGATATTGATTTGGGTTTCGTGTCTACCCAGTTTAGACCACTATTAGAAACTAAATCGCCTAAGGTAAACAGATGCACCATAGGGCTTGCTAATTGTAAGTTGATCTAATCAGGATAAATAGTATCGGGATGCACCCTAGTTTTAGAAGGTCATCTTTTCAATGTAGACTTACCCCAGTAGAGTTAGGAAAATTTTAACATCGTATTCGGTAAACTGATTATTGAAAAATTTTCATTCCATCGTCGTATTGTTTTCATTCGTAAATCGGTATTTCTCTAAGAACCGAAATATTTTCCTATTATATCTATCAAGTTCATTTGAACAGTAATGGCAAACCTTATAATGGATAACCCTGCGTCGAATGACGAATCAATTTTTAAAATATCACTCCGGATGTGATAGCTTTCGGCATTTTTGTAAACTTTAACTCTTGCAATTTTTGGATACATATGTTTAATAATCTTCAACTATGATTTCATTTAGGGTTAAACTTCGGTTTTAGAAACGGTGTACTTTGATTTGGCATATGTGTCAACTTTGAAAACTATGACAATTTTAAAAATTCTGACAAACTTTGAAAACTCAGGGATTTAAACTACGATTTTTATCTACGATTTCAACTACAACCTAAACTACAGTCTTTACAATGTTTTCAACTATGATTTGTAACTATGTTTTTACAAACTATTTTGTCTCTACTTCATGAACTACGTTATTTATTACATGAGTTTTAAATCAGTCAAAACGACCATTTTATTCCCTTATACGGTTAGTATACAATGAGATTAGCAAATTGTGGCTAATTGAATCCGGTAGTGTAATACGTAATTACACTTTAAAATTCAATGGCTAGGCTTTCTGTCTAGATCGGTAGCTTATATATCATTGTTGATATACATGGTCAAATCGGCCATCTTGTCGGAATCATTCATTCGGAGGAAAACTAATCGTTTTCCTAATCATGGATAAATCATTGATAGTATAAGACATAGCATTCGGTTAACTAATACGGTATAAAATTCGGTATACATGATTATGTATGCAAATCGGTTAAGATGTAAGTTCGGTATTCACTTCGGTGATCCGGTTCGGTGATATTATTCGGTTTAGGTACTCGAAAACTATATTTGTTAATATAGGACGTTTATACTTCATGTACGGTGTCGGTAGTTACATTGAACTCTAAGAACACCGTAGGAACTCATTGAATTCGGCGGATTATAAATCCAAATCATAGTGATACTTGTTAAGACGGACCGACCGTGTCACATGGGTAACGATCGGGTAAAGAATCGGACTTCTCCATTATTCAATTGAGATCAGTAGGTTTAAGCCTAACAAGGGGAGAAGGATAAATCGGATGTCTTAGTATTAGACATATCACATAGTCGGCCTTATTAACACGCGAGCATAGGTTTCACTTGAATTTCGGGACGAAATTCTCCTAACAAGGGGAGAATGTGACACCCGGTCAAAAATGGCCAAAATTAGGGGCCAATTTAAACTTTAATTATTCGTACTCGGTACGAATCAAAAACAAAGTATTCGGATAATATATATATAACTATATATATAACACGAAATGATTATTTAATAATCACAACGCGAACAAATCTGAAACCACTCAGGAAACATAAAAATAAAAGTTGTCCCAAAACATCTCCAAATAGAATATTATTAACAGAAATAATATTACGGTACTCGGAAAATTTGCAAAACTCTTTTTGGATAATTAAAACTATCCGTACATTTTAGGTAAAACAAAGTTACAATTTTAAACATCCGTAAAAACATTTCTATAAAATATTTCAATTAAAAACCTATACGATTCTATTTTTAGAAAATTATCATTTTTAAGTATTATACCGCATAACGATCGGGTACACAAACACGGGTCGGAAAACACCCACTCACCTCAATAATTGAGGCCGGTTATAACAACCGACCTCAATTATTTCACACACTCTTGATCACTCTCGGCTCCCTCCTCTCTTCTCTTTTTCTCTCGGTTAATCATCAAACAACACCAACAATAACAATCAACAACAACTTCAGTAACAATCATCATCATCATAATCTGGATCATCATCATCGTCTTCATCGTTCATCACCATCAAACTTCATTTTCGGTTCCAATTTCAATTAGTAAGAATCATCAACTCTTTTTTGTTAATTTCATGTTTTTAATACGTTACATATCATGTATTAGCTTTGTATTAAGTTGGTTATATGCGAAAATGGTTTTAAAATGGGTTTGGGTGTGTTTTGGAAGGAACAGAGTCGAACCAGACCTCGGAATACGGCGTATTCAAGGGAATACGGCGTATTCCCGCCCAGAAAACATGAACTACCTGCGCCTCCTCGGAATACGGCGTATTCAAGGGAATACGGCGTATTCAAGGGAATACGGCGTATTCCCTCTATTTTTCATGAATACGGTCGTATTCAAATGAATACGGCGTATTCCCCACAAAAGCCACCAATACGGCGTATTCAAATGAATACGGCGGATTCCCCCTATATATTTCATGATCCAACGGATCAATAAACTAGCCCTGCGAATTCTAGCTAAAACAGAACATGTAAATTTTCGAAAACGTCGACGATTTCACAACTTAAAACAGGGTAGCTTCTCGATGAAAAATTTATTGTAACGGATTGGGCTCAAAGTCGCTCGGTCATTCAAAAACAGCTAAATTGTCAAGGCTAAGTACCTTAGCCTAGCCAGTTTTAAGCCATTCGGGGTCGTCTAGGGGTCGAAAATGGCATAGTTCGGTTTTCGGACTCGTACCAAATTTTGTAAACTCAAACATAAACATTAAACAATACATTGGACAATCCATTTACTCATTAGAATCTCGCGTGTTTAGGACTCTAGGAGACTTCAGGGATTGTCTATTCCACGTCGGATATACTCATTGCTCGGATAGGCTCAGGTGAGTCTCACGGCCCCATTTTCAATGTTTACATGTTTTAATAATTGGGGGAGATGCAACACAAATTGTTTTCGTGATCACTGTTATTCGGTTAGTTAATTTAGTATTAACTCAAGTTATCTGCATTGTTATTTAATTCGGTTAATCACATTGGTTACATTGTTCAGTTATCATTGTTAGTCATGATTTTCATTGTACGGTATATGCACGAGTGTTTTAATTCGGTAAAAGTCCTCAACAGTGTATGATTCATTAACTTAATAAGGCGCGATTACTAAAGGATAGTACTGTGACAACCGTCAATTTAGGACTATAATTTAGTGCCTAATAAAGTTTTAATACATGTAATTAGTTCTGTGTTAGGCTAATTAATGTATCAATTATTATATATATATTGTTGAATATATATCTACAATTATGCGGTTTGTTTAAATCGTACGAATCTCAAATCGAATGAATTTCGATACAATAAATATGGACGTTGGTGACCAACTTTTATTAAATAACGATTTTATGTCAAAAGTATTATTATTATAATACTTCGTATTCATTCGTACCGTACAATCAGAAAGTTACACAATTTAAAATGTAAAACGCGCAAACAAATTAACTTACCTTTTTATAATTCAAATATAATGTGATTAGTAAAATATCTAAATAAAATATGGCGTAATAAATTGTATTTTAAAATGTTCCAATCAATATTTAAAATAATTATTTAACGTTTAAACGACGGAGCAAACGAACACCGCACGGAGTGGGAACGCGGGGCGAAAATGGGGATTTAACCACCACTTCCACCCACTTTCTTTCATTTCTCTTTTTCTCTACCTCTCTCCTCTCTTATTTCTCTCAACTAAACCAACACCAAAATCAACGAAAAACGCAAAATAAACCTACTAAACGACCTCGGATCTTCAAGCCCCTTTTGAATAAACGACCACCACGCGACGATCTACACTCCTACCTTTCCGGAATTTCATTTCGGCGATTTGTAAGTTTCCGACACGACTCCGAAAACTCTCGTTTTTAAGTTTTATAACTTGCTAGTTGTTTGTATAACCTTGTAATGTCCTAAAATGGGTTGGGTAAAAATATTATGCCGATCGATGGCCGGAAAACGCGTTTTTGGAGTTGAAACTCCGATCAGACTCCGTACGTCGCATTTGGCCTGGAGCAAATGCGACGTAGCGACCTACGTCGCACTATATCCCCAACGTCGCATATAGCGACGCAGCGACCTACGTCGCACTATAACCCCAACGTCGCACTTAGCGACGCAGACCCTTACGTCGCAGAAATCAACTACGTCGCCTATAGCGACGTCACGTACAACGTCGCATTAAATTGCGAAAGTCGCACATAGCGACGTCATGCCCAACGTCGCAGTCCGGATCTGCGACGTAGCACCCTACGTCGCACAAAACAGAATCTTCAAACCTCAAAATTTTGAAGTCAAAGTTACTGTTCAAAAAAAGTCAAATTTACTGTAGCAGTACTGTAGCAGTACTGTAGCAAAGTCAACATTTTAGAATTATTATTATTTCAACTAAATCACCAACGGGCCGTACACATTTTCAAATACACAATTGAATCAACTAAGTCATAGTAACTTAGATAATTTATTCAAACAAGTCGTTGTAACTTGTGTCAATTCAATCAAACAAGTCGTAGTAACTTGTAACAATACAATCAACCAAATCGGGGTAATTTGGACATTAAGTTAGACAAACAATTTCAATGGTAGTCTTTCGAGATACCAATACAATTAATAACAATTCAAGTGTCGTGGACACATTCAGGTTTCAAGTCTTTGGACACCAACACACTACTAATTACTTCAAGTTTAATTGCTTAACATTCCAAGACTCAGGTGAGTTTCATAGCCCCATTTTCACTGCTTTACAACTAGGGGTGTGATATTACTACTCGATTTTGTTTTACAAGTAGAACGCAAGTGTCAAACTTCAAATACTACATGAGTTTCAAGCTAATCAATTTAAAGTCCTCCATAAGCATAGTCTCTAGTATTTTATAGCGTGAATGTTAGTATATGATATCATATGGGATTGACAATCCTCATCCGGGTTAGCACGCACTAACCGGTCAAACGGATGTATTAGCATTTGGGAAGACGAGTGTTGATTAGGCACTCGTAGGAGGCATTTCAAGTTAGGTTTCCTTAAGTGGGCCTGACAAATCAAGTTAAGCTCAGACTATGTGCTCATGGACAGTATAACTTTTATTTTGCTTAATTGCATTTTAAATTCAATATAAATCTTGCGGTTCTTACAACTACACATTGACATACAAACCTGTGAGCTCACCAGCGTTTTCGCTGACCCATTTTAGTATTTATCACAGGTACCCCGCAGTAGGTTGGCTACACAAGCAGGAACTATTAGCTCGAGTCAGCATACATACAACTAGAGATTTGATTGCATTATTATATTTTGTAACAGTAATTATGCTTTGTAATCTCTCAATTTCAGGAATCGAGCTAATGTAACTATATTTTGATGTAAACATTTACTTTATCTATACAAGTTTAAAACGACGCATATAGTGGTCGTTCATTATATCTTATGTGCTTTGTATATTGATTAGTGACACCCAAATCAAGCTTCCGCAAATCATTAAATTTGGGGGTGTCACAGATTGGTATCAGAGCCTAAGGTTATAGTGAACTAGGTTGCATTTAGTGGGCCTAGACTATGACCGTTAGGCAGTATTCCTTATTAGTTATGACTAGTTCAGGGATTACATCATACGACTTTAATTTAACATAGCCTGATCAACTATGTACAATTAAAGAAAGATGATGTGAAATCTGAAAGAGTCATGTTGAACAGGAATGCATTAGTTGACTCTGACCTCGAGAGAAACGGGACTCAAAACACGTCTGTGCTAGACACTCAATAGGTTATTATGTGATATACATATATATATACATGAATAGACCTCATTACAACTTTAGGCTATATTATATTATATGATTATAGGCCTCTTTCTTTCAAACGTTTTGTCTCGAAATGACAAACACACCACTAGTTCATCATACTCGGACTAGTATCTTATTTCATTTCCTTGTTCTTTCTTACTCAGCATCATGCCTCCACGTCGTCAAATTACCCTTAGCGAAGCTGAGATCGCGGGAATCATTGCCCGCAGTGTGACCGAAGCCTTGGCTACCCGAACACCACCCGGTAGCGAGGACACAGCAACCAATACTCCACCACCCAAACCCTGCTCCTATAAGGACTTCCTTAGCTGCAAACCACTATACTTCAAGGGCACGGAAGGTGCCATTGGCTTGATCCGTTGGATTGAGCGCATGGAATCTGTTTTCAGTCTTTGCGACTGTACTGAGAACAACAAAGTCAAATTCGCTGCTTACACCTTTCAGGAAGGTGCACTCACGTGGTGGAAAACCCACGCAAACTCTGTAGGCCTTGAGATTGCAAACCGACTTCCTTGGGTCGAACTGAAGAAGAAACTGACAGAAAAGTACTGTCCTGAAGAAGAATTGCACAGGCTGGAGGAAGAATTCTGGCATCTGGAGGTGCAGGGAAATGATGTTGCTGAATATACCACCAAGTTTCAGCAGTTCGCCCTATTATGCCCGGGTTTGGTCGAACCAGAAAGTAAGGGCATTAAGAAATACATTCGTGGACTCCCCGAGAACATCCAAGGAAACGTCGCCTCATCCAAACCAACCACTACTGAGAGTGCCATTCGATTGGCCCACGAACTCATGGCTCTAGTTGTCAGCCGTGAGACCTCCAACACCTCATCCTCCAACAACAACAAACGCAAATCCACTGAACACCACCATAACTCAAACAAGAAAAACAACGCCATCCAAGTCTACAACACCAACTCTGAAACCACCCGCAGCTACACCGGGGACAGGCCTTATTGTCCCAAGTGTAACTACCACCATTTTGGTCAGTGCGGTACTCCTTGCAACAACTGCAGGAGGTACGGGCATTTGACTAAGGATTGCCGAACCCCCAAATCCAACAACAACCCTTCTGACAAAAATGCCCGACAACCTAAGTCCTGCTACGAATGTGGAAACCCTGGACACTTTAGGGATTCTTGTCCAAAATTGAAGAACAAGGGCAACAACAACAACCACCGCAACAACAATAACACCAAAAGTAGCGCCTTCGTGATCAACTCAGGAGACGCCCGTCAGGACCCGAATGTGGTCACGGGTATGTTCCTCCTCAACAATTTAACTGCTTCTATTCTGTTTGATACTGGTGCCGATAGGAGTTTTATTTCCGATGAATTTTGCCCTCTACTTGACATTACACCTGTTGCTTTAGACGTTAAGTACACCGTAGAGTTAGCAAATGGCAAGCTGATAGAAACCGATAGTGTGATACCTAATTGCACTTTAAATCTAGCCGACGAAACCTTCTCCATAGATCTTATGCCTATTGAAATAGGAAGTTTCGACGTCATCGTAGGCATGGACTGGTTGTCCAAACATCGCGCCGAAATCATTTGCTACGACAAAGTTGTTCGCATACCTCTCGCCGTCGGTAGAACCCTAATCATACAGGGGGAGACCGGTGGGACGAGGCTTAACATCATATCTTGTCTTAAGACCCGAAAATTTCTGAGAAAGGGTTATCCAGCAATCCTCGCACACATCATGGAGAAAAAGTCGGAGGAGAAGCGACTTGAGGATGTTCCAATTGTTCGAGACTTTCCAGAAGTCTTTCCTGAAGAACTACCTGGTCTACCACCACCAAGACAGGTTGAGTTCTCAATCGATCTTGTACCAGGTGCTGCGCCTGTGGCCCGAGCACCATACCGTTTAGCTCCATCTGAACTTCAGGAGCTGTCCACCCAGTTACAGGAACTCCTGGAACGAGGATTCATCAGGCCGAGTTCTTCACCTTGGGGAGCTCCGGTCCTATTTGTTAAGAAGAAAGATGGTTCTTTTCGAATGTGTATCGACTATCGAGAGTTGAACAAGTTAACTGTCAAGAACCGGTATCCACTCCCTCGAATCGATGATTTGTTCGACCAACTTCAAGGGTCGAGTTGTTATTCAAAGATTGATCTCCGATCCGGTTATCACCAATTGCGTGTTCGCGATGCCGATATTCCAAAAACCGCTTTCAGAACCCGTTACGGGCATTACGAATTTCAAGTGATGCCATTCGGCCTAACCAATGCACCGGCTGTATTCATGGACCTTATGAATCGGGTGTGTAAACCTTACCTGGATAAATTTGTCATTGTCTTTATCGATGACATTCTCATATATTCACGAAACAAAGAAGAACACGCTCAACACCTCAGAACCATCCTTGAACTACTTAAACACGAGGAGCTCTATGCCAAGTTCTCTAAGTGTGAGTTCTGGATCAAAACCGTTCAATTTCTTGGTCACGTGATTGACAGTCAGGGGATTCATGTCGACCAGTCAAAAATCGAGGCTATCAAAGATTGGCAATCGCCAACCACTCCAACCGAAGTACGGCAGTTTTTGGGACTTGCCGGGTACTATCGACGCTTCATTGAAAATTTCTCCAAGATAGCCATACCACTCACGACTCTGACCCAGAAAGACAAAAAGTTTGACTGGACTGAGAAACAAGAGTCGGCATTCCAACTCTTAAAACAAAAGCTTTGCAGTGCTCCTATCCTATCTTTACCCGAAGGCACCGATGACTTCGTGGTATACTGCGATGCTTCTCATCAAGGTCTCGGTTGTGTGCTCATGCAACGAGACAAAGTCATAGCTTATGCTTCCCGATAGCTCAAGATTCATGAAAAGAATTACACCACCCACGACCTCGAGCTAGGAGCTGTCGTTTTTGCCCTAAAAATCTGGAGACATTACCTTTACGGTACCAGATGTACAATCTTTACCGACCATAAAAGCCTTCAACACATATTCGATCAGAAGGATCTCAACATGAGGCAACGTCGATGGGTAGAGTTGCTTACCGATTACGACTGCGAACTCAAATATCATCCCGGCAAAGCAAATGTTGTTGCTGATGCCCTCAGTCGAAAAGAGCGAGTGAAACCACTTCGGGTTCGAGCCCTCAGTATGACCATTCACAACAATTTAAACATTCAAATTCTCACTACTCAACTCGAAGCCTTAAAACCCGAAAATGTCAAAGATGAGGCCTTGCGGGGCATGGACAAACAATTTGAAATCCAATCTAACGGGATTAGGTATTTCTCAAACCGAATCTGGTTGCCTAAAATTGGGAACCTACGAGACTTGGTGATGGATGAAGCTCACAAGTCTAAATATTCTATCCATCCGGGATCCGATAAAATGTACCACGGTATCAAGGATTTCTACTGGTGGCCGAATATGAAAGCTGAAATGGCCACCTATGTCAGCAAGTGCCTTACTTGCTCCAAAGTCAAAATCGAATATCAAAAACCTTCTGGTTTACTTCAACAACCCAGTCTTCCTGAATGGAAATGGGAACAAATTGCCATGGACTTCATAACCAAACTACCCAAATCCTCGAACGGTTGCGATTCCATTTGGGTGATCGTGGATCGTCTCACAAAGTCTGCTCACTTCCTGGCAATCAAGGAATCCGACAAAATGGAACGCCTCACCAACATTTATCTGAAGGAAATTGTGACCAAACACGGTGTTCCAATCTCAATTATCTCTGATAGAGATAGTCGTTTCACTTCACAATTTTGGCAATCACTTCAAAAATCTCTGGGTACTCGACTTGATATGAGTACCGCATACCATCCTCAAACAGACGGCCAAAGTGAACGAACCATTCAAACACTTGAAGACATGCTACGGTCCTGCGTAGTAGACTTCGGTGTAAACTGGGAAAAACATCTACCATTGTGTGAGTTTTCGTACAACAACAGTTATCATACCAGCATCAAAGCCGCACCCTTCGAGGCATTGTACGGTCGTAAGTGCCGGTCACCCATCTGTTGGACCGAAGTTGGGGATAGCCAACTCACAGGTCCAGAAATCATTCACGAGACGACCGAGAGAATCGTTGAAATTCAAAACAAACTCAAAGCCGCGCGTGATCGTCAGAAAAGTTATGCTGACGTGAGACGCAAAACACTCGAGTTCCAAGTTGGGGATCGAGTTCTACTCAAAGTATCGCCTTGGAAAGGCGTAATCCGATTTGGCAAACGAGGGAAGTTGAATCCCAGATACATTGGACCATTCGAGATCCTTGAAAAGATTGGTCCAGTGGCTTATCGATTGCAGCTGCCATCTGAACTCAGCAGCGTGCATCCCTCATTTCATGTTTCAAATCTGAAGAAGTGTCTGTCTGATGAGACACTTATCATTCCACTCGATGAAATTCGAGTTGACGAGAAACTTCACTTTGTTGAGGAACCCGCCGAGATCATGGACCGTGAGGTCAAACAACTTAAACAAAGTCGTATTCCCATTGTCAAGGTTAGGTGGAATTCGCGGCGCGGTCCGGAATTTACCTGGGAACGGGAGGACCAAATGCGACTCAAGTATCCTCAACTCTTCACTGATTCAACGTCAAACACAACTTCAACATAAATTTCGGGACGAAATTCTTCTAACAGGGGGAGAATGTGACAACCGTCAATTTAGGACTATAATTTAGTGCCTAATAAAGTTTTAATACATGTAATTAGTTCTGTGTTAGGCTAATTAATGTATCAATTATTATATATATATTGTTGAATATATATCTACAATTATGCGGTTTGTTTAAATCGTACGAATCTCAAATCGAATGAATTTCGATACAATAAATACGGACGTTGGTGACCAACTTTTATTAAATAACGATTTTATGTCAAAAGTATTATTATTATAATACTTCGTATTCATTCGTACCGTACAATCAGAAAGTTACACAATTTAAAATGTAAAACGCGCAAACAAATTAACTTACCTTTTTATAATTCAAATATAATGTGATTAGTAAAATATCTAAATAAAATATGGCGTAATAAATTGTATTTTAAAATGTTCCAATCAATATTTAAAATAATTATTTAACGTTTAAACGACGGAGCAAACGAACACCGCACGGAGTGGGAACGCGGGGCGAAAATGGGGATTTAACCACCACTTCCACCCACTTTCTTTCATTTCTCTTTTTCTCTACCTCTCTCCTCTCTTATTTCTCTCAACTAAACCAACACCAAAATCAACGAAAAACGCAAAATAAACCTACTAAACGACCTCGGATCTTCAAGCCCCTTTTGAATAAACGACCACCACGCGACGATCTACACTCCTACCTTTCCGGAATTTCATTTCGGCGATTTGTAAGTTTCCGACACGACTCCGAAAACTCTCGTTTTTAAGTTTTATAACTTGCTAGTTGTTTGTATAACCTTGTAATGTCCTAAAATGGGTTGGGTAAAAATATTATGCCGATCGATGGCCGGAAAACGCGTTTTTGGAGTTGAAACTCCGATCAGACTCCGTACGTCGCATTTGGCCTGGAGCAAATGCGACGTAGCGACCTACGTCGCACTATATCCCCAACGTCGCATATAGCGACGCAGCGACCTACGTCGCACTATAACCCCAACGTCGCACTTAGCGACGCAGACCCTTACGTCGCAGAAATCAACTACGTCGCCTATAGCGACGTCACGTACAACGTCGCATTAAATTGCGAAAGTCGCACATAGCGACGTCATGCCCAACGTCGCAGTCCGGATCTGCGACGTAGCACCCTACGTCGCACAAAACAGAATCTTCAAACCTCAAAATTTTGAAGTCAAAGTTACTGTTCAAAAAAAGTCAAATTTACTGTAGCAGTACTGTAGCAGTACTGTAGCAAAGTCAACATTTTAGAATTATTATTATTTCAACTAAATCACCAACGGGCCGTACACATTTTCAAATACACAATTGAATCAACTAAGTCATAGTAACTTAGATAATTTATTCAAACAAGTCGTTGTAACTTGTGTCAATTCAATCAAACAAGTCGTAGTAACTTGTAACAATACAATCAACCAAATCGGGGTAATTTGGACATTAAGTTAGACAAACAATTTCAATGGTAGTCTTTCGAGATACCAATACAATTAATAACAATTCAAGTGTCGTGGACACATTCAGGTTTCAAGTCTTTGGACACCAACACACTACTAATTACTTCAAGTTTAATTGCTTAACATTCCAAGACTCAGGTGAGTTTCATAGCCCCATTTTCACTGCTTTACAACTAGGGGTGTGATATTACTACTCGATTTTGTTTTACAAGTAGAACGCAAGTGTCAAACTTCAAATACTACATGAGTTTCAAGCTAATCAATTTAAAGTCCTCCATAAGCATAGTCTCTAGTATTTTATAGCGTGAATGTTAGTATATGATATCATATGGGATTGACAATCCTCATCCGGGTTAGCACGCACTAACCGGTCAAACGGATGTATTAGCATTTGGGAAGACGAGTGTTGATTAGGCACTCGTAGGAGGCATTTCAAGTTAGGTTTCCTTAAGTGGGCCTGACAAATCAAGTTAAGCTCAGACTATGTGCTCATGGACAGTATAACTTTTATTTTGCTTAATTGCATTTTAAATTCAATATAAATCTTGCGGTTCTTACAACTACACATTGACATACAAACCTGTGAGCTCACCAGCGTTTTCGCTGACCCATTTTAGTATTTATCACAGGTACCCCGCAGTAGGTTGGCTACACAAGCAGGAACTATTAGCTCGAGTCAGCATACATACAACTAGAGATTTGATTGCATTATTATATTTTGTAACAGTAATT
The DNA here is from genome assembly GCA_949592205.1 of Helichrysum umbraculigerum. Classification (NCBI taxonomy): domain Eukaryota; kingdom Viridiplantae; phylum Streptophyta; class Magnoliopsida; order Asterales; family Asteraceae; genus Helichrysum; species Helichrysum umbraculigerum. Next base: position 65,811,097 of record CATIUR010000001.1, on the reverse strand, counting down.
ATGCTTTGTAATCTCTCAATTTCAGGAATCGAGCTAATGTAACTATATTTTGATGTAAACATTTACTTTATCTATACAAGTTTAAAACGACGCATATAGTGGTCGTTCATTATATCTTATGTGCTTTGTATATTGATTAGTGACACCCAAATCAAGCTTCCGCAAATCATTAAATTTGGGGGTGTCACAGATTGGTATCAGAGCCTAAGGTTATAGTGAACTAGGTTGCATTTAGTGGGCCTAGACTATGACCGTTAGGCAGTATTCCTTATTAGTTATGACTAGTTCAGGGATTACATCATACGACTTTAATTTAACATAGCCTGATCAACTATGTACAATTAAAGAAAGATGATGTGAAATCTGAAAGAGTCATGTTGAACAGGAATGCATTAGTTGACTCTGACCTCGAGAGAAACGGGACTCAAAACACGTCTGTGCTAGACACTCAATAGGTTATTATGTGATATACATATATATATACATGAATAGACCTCATTACAACTTTAGGCTATATTATATTATATGATTATAGGCCTCTTTCTTTCAAACGTTTTGTCTCGAAATGACAAACACACCACTAGTTCATCATACTCGGACTAGTATCTTATTTCATTTCCTTGTTCTTTCTTACTCAGCATCATGCCTCCACGTCGTCAAATTACCCTTAGCGAAGCTGAGATCGCGGGAATCATTGCCCGCAGTGTGACCGAAGCCTTGGCTACCCGAACACCACCCGGTAGCGAGGACACAGCAACCAATACTCCACCACCCAAACCCTGCTCCTATAAGGACTTCCTTAGCTGCAAACCACTATACTTCAAGGGCACGGAAGGTGCCATTGGCTTGATCCGTTGGATTGAGCGCATGGAATCTGTTTTCAGTCTTTGCGACTGTACTGAGAACAACAAAGTCAAATTCGCTGCTTACACCTTTCAGGAAGGTGCACTCACGTGGTGGAAAACCCACGCAAACTCTGTAGGCCTTGAGATTGCAAACCGACTTCCTTGGGTCGAACTGAAGAAGAAACTGACAGAAAAGTACTGTCCTGAAGAAGAATTGCACAGGCTGGAGGAAGAATTCTGGCATCTGGAGGTGCAGGGAAATGATGTTGCTGAATATACCACCAAGTTTCAGCAGTTCGCCCTATTATGCCCGGGTTTGGTCGAACCAGAAAGTAAGGGCATTAAGAAATACATTCGTGGACTCCCCGAGAACATCCAAGGAAACGTCGCCTCATCCAAACCAACCACTACTGAGAGTGCCATTCGATTGGCCCACGAACTCATGGCTCTAGTTGTCAGCCGTGAGACCTCCAACACCTCATCCTCCAACAACAACAAACGCAAATCCACTGAACACCACCATAACTCAAACAAGAAAAACAACGCCATCCAAGTCTACAACACCAACTCTGAAACCACCCGCAGCTACACCGGGGACAGGCCTTATTGTCCCAAGTGTAACTACCACCATTTTGGTCAGTGCGGTACTCCTTGCAACAACTGCAGGAGGTACGGGCATTTGACTAAGGATTGCCGAACCCCCAAATCCAACAACAACCCTTCTGACAAAAATGCCCGACAACCTAAGTCCTGCTACGAATGTGGAAACCCTGGACACTTTAGGGATTCTTGTCCAAAATTGAAGAACAAGGGCAACAACAACAACCACCGCAACAACAATAACACCAAAAGTAGCGCCTTCGTGATCAACTCAGGAGACGCCCGTCAGGACCCGAATGTGGTCACGGGTATGTTCCTCCTCAACAATTTAACTGCTTCTATTCTGTTTGATACTGGTGCCGATAGGAGTTTTATTTCCGATGAATTTTGCCCTCTACTTGACATTACACCTGTTGCTTTAGACGTTAAGTACACCGTAGAGTTAGCAAATGGCAAGCTGATAGAAACCGATAGTGTGATACCTAATTGCACTTTAAATCTAGCCGACGAAACCTTCTCCATAGATCTTATGCCTATTGAAATAGGAAGTTTCGACGTCATCGTAGGCATGGACTGGTTGTCCAAACATCGCGCCGAAATCATTTGCTACGACAAAGTTGTTCGCATACCTCTCGCCGTCGGTAGAACCCTAATCATACAGGGGGAGACCGGTGGGACGAGGCTTAACATCATATCTTGTCTTAAGACCCGAAAATTTCTGAGAAAGGGTTATCCAGCAATCCTCGCACACATCATGGAGAAAAAGTCGGAGGAGAAGCGACTTGAGGATGTTCCAATTGTTCGAGACTTTCCAGAAGTCTTTCCTGAAGAACTACCTGGTCTACCACCACCAAGACAGGTTGAGTTCTCAATCGATCTTGTACCAGGTGCTGCGCCTGTGGCCCGAGCACCATACCGTTTAGCTCCATCTGAACTTCAGGAGCTGTCCACCCAGTTACAGGAACTCCTGGAACGAGGATTCATCAGGCCGAGTTCTTCACCTTGGGGAGCTCCGGTCCTATTTGTTAAGAAGAAAGATGGTTCTTTTCGAATGTGTATCGACTATCGAGAGTTGAACAAGTTAACTGTCAAGAACCGGTATCCACTCCCTCGAATCGATGATTTGTTCGACCAACTTCAAGGGTCGAGTTGTTATTCAAAGATTGATCTCCGATCCGGTTATCACCAATTGCGTGTTCGCGATGCCGATATTCCAAAAACCGCTTTCAGAACCCGTTACGGGCATTACGAATTTCAAGTGATGCCATTCGGCCTAACCAATGCACCGGCTGTATTCATGGACCTTATGAATCGGGTGTGTAAACCTTACCTGGATAAATTTGTCATTGTCTTTATCGATGACATTCTCATATATTCACGAAACAAAGAAGAACACGCTCAACACCTCAGAACCATCCTTGAACTACTTAAACACGAGGAGCTCTATGCCAAGTTCTCTAAGTGTGAGTTCTGGATCAAAACCGTTCAATTTCTTGGTCACGTGATTGACAGTCAGGGGATTCATGTCGACCAGTCAAAAATCGAGGCTATCAAAGATTGGCAATCGCCAACCACTCCAACCGAAGTACGGCAGTTTTTGGGACTTGCCGGGTACTATCGACGCTTCATTGAAAATTTCTCCAAGATAGCCATACCACTCACGACTCTGACCCAGAAAGACAAAAAGTTTGACTGGACTGAGAAACAAGAGTCGGCATTCCAACTCTTAAAACAAAAGCTTTGCAGTGCTCCTATCCTATCTTTACCCGAAGGCACCGATGACTTCGTGGTATACTGCGATGCTTCTCATCAAGGTCTCGGTTGTGTGCTCATGCAACGAGACAAAGTCATAGCTTATGCTTCCCGATAGCTCAAGATTCATGAAAAGAATTACACCACCCACGACCTCGAGCTAGGAGCTGTCGTTTTTGCCCTAAAAATCTGGAGACATTACCTTTACGGTACCAGATGTACAATCTTTACCGACCATAAAAGCCTTCAACACATATTCGATCAGAAGGATCTCAACATGAGGCAACGTCGATGGGTAGAGTTGCTTACCGATTACGACTGCGAACTCAAATATCATCCCGGCAAAGCAAATGTTGTTGCTGATGCCCTCAGTCGAAAAGAGCGAGTGAAACCACTTCGGGTTCGAGCCCTCAGTATGACCATTCACAACAATTTAAACATTCAAATTCTCACTACTCAACTCGAAGCCTTAAAACCCGAAAATGTCAAAGATGAGGCCTTGCGGGGCATGGACAAACAATTTGAAATCCAATCTAACGGGATTAGGTATTTCTCAAACCGAATCTGGTTGCCTAAAATTGGGAACCTACGAGACTTGGTGATGGATGAAGCTCACAAGTCTAAATATTCTATCCATCCGGGATCCGATAAAATGTACCACGGTATCAAGGATTTCTACTGGTGGCCGAATATGAAAGCTGAAATGGCCACCTATGTCAGCAAGTGCCTTACTTGCTCCAAAGTCAAAATCGAATATCAAAAACCTTCTGGTTTACTTCAACAACCCAGTCTTCCTGAATGGAAATGGGAACAAATTGCCATGGACTTCATAACCAAACTACCCAAATCCTCGAACGGTTGCGATTCCATTTGGGTGATCGTGGATCGTCTCACAAAGTCTGCTCACTTCCTGGCAATCAAGGAATCCGACAAAATGGAACGCCTCACCAACATTTATCTGAAGGAAATTGTGACCAAACACGGTGTTCCAATCTCAATTATCTCTGATAGAGATAGTCGTTTCACTTCACAATTTTGGCAATCACTTCAAAAATCTCTGGGTACTCGACTTGATATGAGTACCGCATACCATCCTCAAACAGACGGCCAAAGTGAACGAACCATTCAAACACTTGAAGACATGCTACGGTCCTGCGTAGTAGACTTCGGTGTAAACTGGGAAAAACATCTACCATTGTGTGAGTTTTCGTACAACAACAGTTATCATACCAGCATCAAAGCCGCACCCTTCGAGGCATTGTACGGTCGTAAGTGCCGGTCACCCATCTGTTGGACCGAAGTTGGGGATAGCCAACTCACAGGTCCAGAAATCATTCACGAGACGACCGAGAGAATCGTTGAAATTCAAAACAAACTCAAAGCCGCGCGTGATCGTCAGAAAAGTTATGCTGACGTGAGACGCAAAACACTCGAGTTCCAAGTTGGGGATCGAGTTCTACTCAAAGTATCGCCTTGGAAAGGCGTAATCCGATTTGGCAAACGAGGGAAGTTGAATCCCAGATACATTGGACCATTCGAGATCCTTGAAAAGATTGGTCCAGTGGCTTATCGATTGCAGCTGCCATCTGAACTCAGCAGCGTGCATCCCTCATTTCATGTTTCAAATCTGAAGAAGTGTCTGTCTGATGAGACACTTATCATTCCACTCGATGAAATTCGAGTTGACGAGAAACTTCACTTTGTTGAGGAACCCGCCGAGATCATGGACCGTGAGGTCAAACAACTTAAACAAAGTCGTATTCCCATTGTCAAGGTTAGGTGGAATTCGCGGCGCGGTCCGGAATTTACCTGGGAACGGGAGGACCAAATGCGACTCAAGTATCCTCAACTCTTCACTGATTCAACGTCAAACACAACTTCAACATAAATTTCGGGACGAAATTCTTCTAACAGGGGGAGAATGTGACAACCGTCAATTTAGGACTATAATTTAGTGCCTAATAAAGTTTTAATACATGTAATTAGTTCTGTGTTAGGCTAATTAATGTATCAATTATTATATATATATTGTTGAATATATATCTACAATTATGCGGTTTGTTTAAATCGTACGAATCTCAAATCGAATGAATTTCGATACAATAAATACGGACGTTGGTGACCAACTTTTATTAAATAACGATTTTATGTCAAAAGTATTATTATTATAATACTTCGTATTCATTCGTACCGTACAATCAGAAAGTTACACAATTTAAAATGTAAAACGCGCAAACAAATTAACTTACCTTTTTATAATTCAAATATAATGTGATTAGTAAAATATCTAAATAAAATATGGCGTAATAAATTGTATTTTAAAATGTTCCAATCAATATTTAAAATAATTATTTAACGTTTAAACGACGGAGCAAACGAACACCGCACGGAGTGGGAACGCGGGGCGAAAATGGGGATTTAACCACCACTTCCACCCACTTTCTTTCATTTCTCTTTTTCTCTACCTCTCTCCTCTCTTATTTCTCTCAACTAAACCAACACCAAAATCAACGAAAAACGCAAAATAAACCTACTAAACGACCTCGGATCTTCAAGCCCCTTTTGAATAAACGACCACCACGCGACGATCTACACTCCTACCTTTCCGGAATTTCATTTCGGCGATTTGTAAGTTTCCGACACGACTCCGAAAACTCTCGTTTTTAAGTTTTATAACTTGCTAGTTGTTTGTATAACCTTGTAATGTCCTAAAATGGGTTGGGTAAAAATATTATGCCGATCGATGGCCGGAAAACGCGTTTTTGGAGTTGAAACTCCGATCAGACTCCGTACGTCGCATTTGGCCTGGAGCAAATGCGACGTAGCGACCTACGTCGCACTATATCCCCAACGTCGCATATAGCGACGCAGCGACCTACGTCGCACTATAACCCCAACGTCGCACTTAGCGACGCAGACCCTTACGTCGCAGAAATCAACTACGTCGCCTATAGCGACGTCACGTACAACGTCGCATTAAATTGCGAAAGTCGCACATAGCGACGTCATGCCCAACGTCGCAGTCCGGATCTGCGACGTAGCACCCTACGTCGCACAAAACAGAATCTTCAAACCTCAAAATTTTGAAGTCAAAGTTACTGTTCAAAAAAAGTCAAATTTACTGTAGCAGTACTGTAGCAGTACTGTAGCAAAGTCAACATTTTAGAATTATTATTATTTCAACTAAATCACCAACGGGCCGTACACATTTTCAAATACACAATTGAATCAACTAAGTCATAGTAACTTAGATAATTTATTCAAACAAGTCGTTGTAACTTGTGTCAATTCAATCAAACAAGTCGTAGTAACTTGTAACAATACAATCAACCAAATCGGGGTAATTTGGACATTAAGTTAGACAAACAATTTCAATGGTAGTCTTTCGAGATACCAATACAATTAATAACAATTCAAGTGTCGTGGACACATTCAGGTTTCAAGTCTTTGGACACCAACACACTACTAATTACTTCAAGTTTAATTGCTTAACATTCCAAGACTCAGGTGAGTTTCATAGCCCCATTTTCACTGCTTTACAACTAGGGGTGTGATATTACTACTCGATTTTGTTTTACAAGTAGAACGCAAGTGTCAAACTTCAAATACTACATGAGTTTCAAGCTAATCAATTTAAAGTCCTCCATAAGCATAGTCTCTAGTATTTTATAGCGTGAATGTTAGTATATGATATCATATGGGATTGACAATCCTCATCCGGGTTAGCACGCACTAACCGGTCAAACGGATGTATTAGCATTTGGGAAGACGAGTGTTGATTAGGCACTCGTAGGAGGCATTTCAAGTTAGGTTTCCTTAAGTGGGCCTGACAAATCAAGTTAAGCTCAGACTATGTGCTCATGGACAGTATAACTTTTATTTTGCTTAATTGCATTTTAAATTCAATATAAATCTTGCGGTTCTTACAACTACACATTGACATACAAACCTGTGAGCTCACCAGCGTTTTCGCTGACCCATTTTAGTATTTATCACAGGTACCCCGCAGTAGGTTGGCTACACAAGCAGGAACTATTAGCTCGAGTCAGCATACATACAACTAGAGATTTGATTGCATTATTATATTTTGTAACAGTAATTATGCTTTGTAATCTCTCAATTTCAGGAATCGAGCTAATGTAACTATATTTTGATGTAAACATTTACTTTATCTATACAAGTTTAAAACGACGCATATAGTGGTCGTTCATTATATCTTATGTGCTTTGTATATTGATTAGTGACACCCAAATCAAGCTTCCGCAAATCATTAAATTTGGGGGTGTCACAAGTACTATCATGGGAGTGACGTCCCCGTCCGGGTTGCTAGCTACAACCAAGTTAAAAACGGGCACTTTAGTAATTGTCATGGGTGTGTCACCAAATCGGGAGGCAAAGATCGGGTTAGGCTTTGAATCATAGCTCAGTGCAATACAAATTGTTATTATCGGTAAATCATTGTTCGGAAACCTTAATTGGTTTAATCATTGGTCGGTAACCCTAATGGGTTAATCATTGTTCGGTTACATTGTTTATCATGGTTCGGTACGTTGTTATTCATTGATCGGTTTATACAGTTAAATTATCGTCGGATAATCATGTTGATCACATCAATGTTTATTTAAACCTGTGAGATTCACCAGCTTTATAGCTGACCTTTTAAGTGTTGTATTCTCAGGTGCTCATCAACAGTAGAAATGGTCTACAGGATAAGCTAAGCTATCACGAGTCGCATGCTTTCAAACATTTGGGACCACATTGCATTTACTTTTGTATTTTCAAATTATGTATTTGGAAATTTCCTATAAACCTCGCAGCTTTGTAAAACTTATTTGGTAATGTAATATCTATTTTCAAAACGTCTCATTTAGAGTCGTTTGCTTGTACTTTGGTGCTTTCAATATTGATTAGTCACACCCAAATCGTCGCTTCCGCAAATCATGAAATTGGGGGTGTGACAAGAGAGAATAAAGTGACACATGGCAGAAATCTATTGGTTCCCTCATTCTCACTCAAAATTGGTATACTCATTTGAACCTTACTCTATCAACCAACTAAAATTATATATAAACATAGGGTAAGGTTCAAATGAGACTAAAAATTTGTGTGAGAATAGATAAACCAATGATATGGTGCCATGTGTACGAATAGAATACAAAACCCATTTACCCCTTAAGTTAAATATCTCACAAACGACAAATCGAAATATTATGAAAATTGCACCATTAGATTCAGCGTTTGATCCTCTTCGATTTGCCGTCCATTAAGGCATACTTTCGACGAGTTTTTTTTTTCATTATTTTTAGTGGGTTTCACATTACTAACACGTGTGTTACAGTGTTGCGTTTAGAGTTTAGGGTTTGGGGTTTAGGGGTTAGGGTTTAGGGTTTAGTACACTCATAAGTCTACTAAATGCACAAAAACCAAATCAAACGGTAAGAATCCAACTATATACTCCCTCCGTCCCGGAATAAGTGTCCTGTTTCAGATTTGGAAGTCTTTCTTTTTCAACTTTGACCTTAAATATCTTTTTTTGTGTTATATAATACTTTATGAAAATTGTACCAATGGAAATACATTTAAAACTCAATCCATTCATATATTTTGCATCAAGTATTATATAACACAAACAAAAATATGTAAGGTCAAAGTTGAAAGGGAAAGACTCAAAAAGTCAAAACAGGACACTTATTCTGGGACGGAGGGAGTATTAAATAACAAAATCGTTAAAACAAAGCTATACGTGGTATATTCCCATTCGTAAAATTACCGTTCATAAGCTTTGCAAATTGATTGTATAGGGTAATATTTATTGAAAATTTTATTGTAAAATGCATACTAAAGGTTTTTTTAATTTAAAAAAACTCCTCATATTTTTATAAGAAAATTGGTAAATTTAAAACGTGTTCAAGAGTTGGTGTTTTCTAAAAAATAAATTTAAAATAATTATGATTTATGGTATTTTATATTTTGTATTCTGTAAAATGAAAACTTCATCCTGACATGTGAACGTGCTGTTTGTATTTCTACTAGTTTTCAAGAAATACAAAAGCTCTATAAAAGCAAACAAAAAATGAAATATTTTTCGTAACTAGACGCGCCCTAAGTAATTAACATAATCAATTTAAACCAAGACACTTTCAACGATTCTATGAAGTTTTTAATAGCAAAAATGCTACCCATTCATTTTGCATCGTTAAAGAAAAATAATGTGTATGTCTAAATTTATAATTATAACTATTAGATGACTAGGTTAGATAACCCAAACCTATTTGTGACTTTAATTAGGTTTTGAGCTATCGACCTAGTTATCTAATAATTAATAAGTAGACTTATACAGTATTCCGTCTCGTTTAAAGATAATTAATATTCTATGTTTCCGAAATAACACAATGTATCCGTAACTCTTAAAAAATGATGTTACTCCATACTCCCTCCGTCCCGATTCTATTGTCCAGTATTCCTTTTTGGGATGTCCCAATTTAATTGTCCACTTCCATAAATAGATAAGAATAATGAGATAAAATTCATTTATACCCCTAATTTATATATGTAAGACAAAAAGGTAGGTAAAAAGTAAAGGGTAAAACTGTCTTCTTATCAAAAAGTAAGAGAGATGGTGATGTTTTCTTAAATTGCGTATTTTTTGTCTGGGGACAATAAAATTGGAACGGAGGGAGTATATTACAAAGCCGTCTTTATATGATATAATAATAAAATTCAACTTCTGCCTAATAAAAATGAAGAAAACCAGCAATGCAAATGAGTGAGCTTGTCCAGCTCAGAGTGACTGAGATTTGAGTTTTCATTTTCGCATTAATTATTAATCATTTTTCAAACTTAACACCTTTCCACATGCCTCATTACATCACAACATGTAATCCCATCACACTTGTATTTTTGTTTTCAACCTTATATTTTCAGTGTATTTCATTTTCAGCCCTTGGACTTTATTACACACACCTAATCCTATACTTTAGTAATACTTTATGACTCTATGTGCTTTACACTATAATAATTTAATATAATATTTCTTTTGTTTTTGGCATATATATATATATATATATATATATATATATATATATATATATATATATATATATATATATATATATAATATTTGTTTTGTAAGCAAAGTAATAAACGTCTTATACTAAGTTAGATAAAAATTCATGGATATATAATATAATTTTACAAACTTTTATTTGATGGTTTTCCTATTATTCTTTTTTTGTTAAAAGTGGTGGAATTTATCAATTTTATTTATTTAAGTTGCATTTGGTTTGCAAAATTACACGAGAATGAAACATTTGATTATATTCTATAAATTGAAATTAACCGAATTTCTTGCTCTATGAAATTCAAATTACTTAGAATTTTGATCCATTTGGTAAATTTTAATTTCATCGATCAAAAATATTCTGCAAACTAAATTCATTGTTAGTGTCATAATCTGTACATGGAATTCTAATGTCGATCAGCCTCTTTGGAATTGAAGGGCGTAGACATATGCCCCCATTCATTCATAAGAGATTATTATTCCTCACTGGCTTTGAACCAAAAATCGTGCATGTGACATTAGTCAATGTATCATTGAGATAAAGTGTGCGTGTTGTCCTCTTGGAGGTGTAATGGGTCATTTTTAGTTTATTATTATTATTATTATTAGTTTTTTTAATTTTAAAATTATTTTTATTCACTTGTAAGAACAGTAAAGTGAAGGAAAAATATACGTGATAAATCAAAGGGAAATGTAAATTAAATTTCCATAAGAGAAAAGGCACATACAGACATACTCTTAGTACGTATTAAGATGTATTTGATTGCAAGGACCGGGAACACTTTTCTATACGTTTCCCGCAGTTAACCCTTTATTAGTATGTTTACGACGAACTCAATGTAAGTGTAAGAGAATTGGATGAACATTCAATAATTAATGGATTGCAAGAAGCTGGAACAATGAAACAGGAATTTGGTATCGGACTGAAAATAGTCTTGCTCATCATCACCAATTAACCAAGATTTCATCCGGTTTTTCTGCAACTCGATCCATATTTTCCATCTATTTCTTTTGGATATTATATATTTTTTTTATATCTATCAATAATAATTAGAAATTCCCTATAAAAATTAGGTTATCGTATTTCATTATTATCTTATGTTTTGATTAATTTTATGAGTCAGAAAAGAATTGTCCACTAAAAATGCGTTTACTGATTATTTGATATGTTTACGAAATCATTTTACTATTTACTGAACATGCCTAATATTTATAACAAAAGAATGTTATTTTAATCTTACATAAAATAAAATCCTAATATAAATCAAATCCAAATTAACGAAAAAATATTTTTCAAACCTTATCCCTTAAACTAAAAAAAAATAAAATCGGTTGCAATCTTTTCCTCATCATACACGGTATAAACAATATTAATAGCTTGCCGGTAAATTTTTTGAGTATTAAAATAAATTAATCCTTATTTAAAATATATGAAACCTTGTGCTTTACATGATCTAATTTCATATACAGATAAAAACTTTGTCAAAATTCATTTCTCTTATAAAAATAAAATAAAATCTCTGTACCTCTAATACAACCTTAAAAATGCCCATTTCCCCCTATAAATAATCCCATCTAAAATCTATCTCCCATCAATCTCTCTCTACTCAATATCATCCATCTCTCTCTCTTTATATCTTTCTCAAAATGAACATTTATGGCAAATCATCATATGCATACACAAAGATGGAAATGGAGGATCCAGAAGAGATGAAAAGCAGAAAAGCACAATTCTTGATCTACAAATCATTGGAAAAGGCAGACAATTCGATCCGAAAAAGCCGAAAATCATCTTGGTTGAAAGTAAGGATATTTAAGCTAAAGATCAAGTTTGGTAAGAAGATGAAAAAGTTGAAGAAAAGTTTGTTGGTAGTAAGTAGGTGTGGGGTTGCAAGAGTTGGTATTCTTCAACAATGGAAACGCTTGTTTACCGTTAGACAAGCAATGCTCAAGATCCCAACTAATGTAATTTCTTCAATTCAATAAGCAAAAACATATAAATGTGTTATTAAACTCTTCACAGTTTTGACTTTTCTTTTCATATATATATATAAAAATGTTTATGTTTATGTTTATGTCTGTTTATTCAATTCCCATGCATTTCAGATTCACCCCTTCTACTATCTCTAAAATTCTAATTACATATGTACATCATATCTATATATATTCTTTACGTGGCGAAATCTTATGTACAACAAACTGCGCATAATGTTAAGTGTTGCAAGCGTATTTCAACGACTAATAACTTATGTGCAGCTAACAACATATTTTTCATGCCCTTAAAGCAAATTCGATGCCAATTCGATCGAACGTTCGTTAAAATCTTCATCTTGATCTTTATTATTAAACGCCTCATTTTTATCTCTTACAATACAAACGTATACACACTCCACAAAAAATAAATACCCATTCTACTCGTTTAAACCCTCTCTCATCATCTCTTTCATATTTCTCACAGCCACCACTGTTTACATTACGCGAGTACAAGACTAATACATAATACTTTATGTATATGTTAGATTAGATGTGGAAAAATGGTTGGAGAGATTCATTAGGTAAAGTCTAACGATGGGTACTTATTAACCTTCTGTTGTAGAATGAAATGAGCCTAGTTGGTTGACTAGCAAAAATATTCTAGTTCTATTATTAAAAAACATGTTAAAAACTATTGCGAGCTCATTAAATTTCACTCATTTAATATCCATGTTAACTCAATTATTTTGTTTTGTTATTATCACTTTGGTCTGTTATTAAATGTATAGCCCAAACAAATTTTCATTACTCCGTATTATTTATCTCGTTTCCGCGAAGGTCACGACACGTACCAATAATATACAAGTGCACTAGCAACTGAATCTTTTATGGGGCCTGAAGTGAACTTAAAACGACTGAGACCATCTCGATAGGATTAATTAATAATTGCTGGTCCAAAATATATATTTTGACGTAATATTCATTAGAATTATATCTATTTGTCCAATTGAAGTTAGACGATTTATCCATTTAATAATCTTAATCCGATAGTTGATTTCGATAGCTTGTAACTTATTTTTGATTGATATACTAAGATTAAATTAAAATCCCAACTCAAATGTAAATTTTCACTTATCGTTATTATGTATCAAATGACTTATTTATTTGGTAACCGAAAATTTTTGTGACGTGACAATCGTGTAAGTCACTACGTCGCTTAATGTAACACCCTGTAATTGGGCCCAGTAGAATCAGGTATTTATTTAAATTTAAATACGTATATTTAATTGTTTGAATATGTTTGATTGTGAAATAAATAGGTAAATAAGTCTCAGGAGATAATGTGACTAGTAAAATATTAATTGTTTTAAATAATCTTAGATGACGGTAAAATAAAATAATTTTCTTGCAATTGGTATTTAGGTTCCAGACAATAGATCAAAAGGTAGTATAATATTGTACTGAAAGTAAATTGGGGCGGTTTAATAAAAAGGTGGGGATCGATCATATTTACCCCCAATCTCTTATTTTTCACCTAGTTCTAAACCTAACTAAAAACACAACTCAAATCCCTACCAAATCAATGAATTAAATCAAAGTGCTTGATGAATTGAAGTTGGAATCCTTGTTAGATCATCATCATCTTCATCTCTTGTTGTGTTCTTCATTTTGTAAGTAAGTTCATGCCAACTTATATGTAAATACTAGATAATTTGTTGATTGTAAGAATTGTGACTTGAGAAGTTAAATCAATACTTGTATGATGATTTGATAGTGTTATTTTACCTTCTTCTAGCTAGTTGCATGATTAAATATGTGTGTTCTTGAGTTTTTGGTTTGAAAATGTGTAAGTTAGGTTATATGTGATTTTGATGATTTGTGATGAATTGTTGTTAGAATCTAGTGTGTATTATGTTACTAGATGTTATTGTACATTGAAAGTGGTAAAAATCTGAGTTACAAGTTGAGTTTTAGTAGATTTTGGGTTTTGGTTCGTGCTGTGTAATTACAGGTTTGAGTTTCTGCTGAAAAATTGAGGAACGCGATCCTGCATCATTACCCGGATCGCGTTGCCATGTGTTACTTGGTTACCGCGTGTTTTGTTCTTATAAACGCGATCCTGAAGCCTCTTACCGGATCGCGTTGATCAGTAGAATATTGAGTTCGTTTGGATTTGTTCTTGCGAACGCGATCCAAGCCCTTTTTTCGGATCGCGTTCCACAGTGTATTTTGGTGACAGAATATTTTCCTTAAGAGGAACGCGATCCCAACCCAATTGTCTGGATCGCGTTTGTCTTTGTAATTTTGAAGATTTTGATATTTTGTGAACTTATATGAATCTACCACTTATATCATTTAATTATCGATAATTCTTGATTAGTAATGTATGCAATTGATTATAGTCATAATTAATTATGAGACAAGTTATTAACTTGTGTTTTAATTGCGTGTACAGAGACACCGAAGACTCAATAAAATAAGACTTTTGAGTTTGGAGACGGAGATTGACAGGTGAGTGGACTTTGATCTCTCACTATGTTTGGTGATCACTCATGTGGTTACTTCAAGTGTTAATTATGCATTCTTGTGTTAAGGCATATTGTGAAGTAGAAGCATGTGTTAAGAAACTTATTGGTGATTGTGTTAAAGAGGTCAATATTGTTGGACGTTTTACTACAGGTTAGTCAACACGAGAGTTGTGAACATGTGTTGTGAATAGAGCTTGTGTTGACTAAAGGTAGCAAATCGTTATCGGTTAACCACTGTATTGGCCTGCAGTCGGTGTAAGTGTCGCTTGGTGGGCCACCGCGGCTGAGGGTGCCACAAGGGCCACCGATCCTCTAGTGATGTTGAGTCAAAGTGTTAATTATTGTAGACTCATAGTGTTAAACTAAGTGTAGTGTTTGTGATGAGTTAACTCACTTAGCTTCGTGCTAATCCCTCGTTGTTTACTCCTTGCAGGTTAATATATTTTGTTAAGGGCGGGTCTCGGAGTAAATTGAAGGAATGTTCGACAAGGATGAAAACTCTGATGACTTTTGTACTACTTTAAAAGTTTTGCTAAAGTAACGCCCATCTAGTTGTGTAGCTGTATAACGAAATACATATGTAAATGATTATGTATATTTTGGTTAATCCAAGGCTATATATATATATATATGGGATATTGCTTCCGCGATGTTTTTTAATGTTTTTTAAAAAAAAAAAAAAAAAAAAAAAAGGTTCTAAATTTGGGGCGTTATAAGTTGGTATCAGAGCTTAGATTTGGGCGAATTGAACAACTCAGAGTGTTTAATCCCAAATCTAATGTCGAGTTGTCAAACATTCCGGGTTGTGGGATTAGCTATAGTGTGAAATGTGTTAGTATGTTAGTACTAACAATTAACAAGTGTTGAGATGTGGTTTTTATGACAGATGGCAGAAAATGAGCAACCACCCCGTACTCTCTATAATGTCTCGACTGTTCACTCCGTTCCAGAAGACGTGGATCATAATGGTACTTCGAATCCGGTAAATACTGAAGTTGAAACTAGTCAAGAGTATATATTAAGATTAGAGAATCGTGTAGTAGAACTTGAGAGGGAACGTGCAGGGTCATCTCAACGATCCATCCCTACTTATTCGCATGTTGCTACTACTACTCCTCCTATTACTGCTTCTACTCGGATTCCGGTTACTTTTCCTCATGTTTCACAACAACATCAACAGGGTTATGATTTTCAGACATCAATACCGTTTCCTTCTTTTGGATCGACTGGTTATCAGGCACAGTTATTTCCACCATTTCATGTTCCGAAGAAAGGATGTTCTCTTAAAACCTTCATGTCTAGTAAACCATCCTCTTACTCTGGAAGTCCTGATCCTACGGTTACTTTGGACTGGTTGTGAGATGTGGAAAGAAAGTTAGAGGTTTGTCATTGTGATGAGGAAGACAAAGTTCCCTATACTGTACAATTGTTGAAAGGTGAAGCTATGTCGTGGTGGGATTCGATAACTGCTCATTTCACTCCACAACAAAGGAGTTCTATTAAATGGCAGGATTTTCATGCCGAGGTATGCAAACAGTTCTGTTCGGAATATAATCTTGATCGTGTCAGACAGGAATTTATGGATTTACGAAAGACTGATGAGATGTCAATTGATGAGCTTATCCGACAATTTTCTGAGAAATTAAGATTTGTGCAACAGTGGGTCCCGACTGAAAGAAACAAAATTAGCCACTTTGTGAAAACCTTACCACCAGATTATCGTACCACTGTGAGAATGGCTAATAGTATTTCTCAGGCTTTTGAGTGGGCACGATCCGTGGATAGTGATGTTATGGCTAGGAGGTTGCAAAATAAAGAAAAATATGCACTGAAACCGAAGAGTGATTCTTCCGGTAAAGGAAAACAAAGATGGCAACCTTCTCAATCAAACAAGAAAACTAGTTATGGTGGTGTTCCGATGGATAATTCCTATTGTGCAAGATGTCGATCAAAGCATACCGGGCCTTGTTCTATTAGGACGTCAAGGTGTATGAAATGTGGGGTGTTGGGTCATAATGCGATTGATTGTACTTATCCAAATAATGTGTGTTGGACGTGTCACAAAGAGGGACATCGAGCGGGTGATTGTCCTGATGCAAGGAAGCATGGTACGGGGGCGGCTAGAGGTTCCTCATCTTCTGGCCAGAAAAGGAAGATTCCACCAGCTGCTACGGGTCGAGCTTTCCGAATGACCGTGGATGATGCTGTGCTTACTGATGACGTGATTACTGGTACTTTCCTTGTTAACTCTGTACCAGCCCGTGTATTATTTGATTCTGGAGCGAATTGCTCGTTTATATCTGTGCAATTTTGTGATAAACTGAAATTGATGCCCTCTATGATTTCTAATCCCTTAGAAGTTGAGGTAGCTGATGGTAAGACAGTTCCTGTTACCACATCGGTAGCTGGAGCTAGTATATTAATAGAGAATCATGAATTTCCAGTGTCTTTCCTATTGATGCAAATCTCTAGTTTTGATGTGGTTCTTGGTATGGACTGGCTGAGTCAAAACAAAGCCGACATCTCTTGTCATAAGAAGTTAATAAAAATCCCAGTTTCCAATCTATCATATGTTGTGGCGCGTGGGGAACGTGCAAAGGGTAGTATTTCGGTAATATCCATGATGAAGGCTAGGAAGTCTTTAGTTAAGGGTTGTGAATCCTTTGTGGCCTATGTGGTAGATGTCAAAGTAGAAAAGAAATCCATCTCCGATATTCGGGTGGTTTCTGAATATTCGGACGTGTTCCCGGATGAATTGCCTGGCCTTCCCCCTGTAAGAGATGTAGAATACCAAATTGACTTAATTCCTGGTTCGTCTCCTGTAGCAAGGGCTCCTTATAGATTAGCTCCTTCCGAAATCCGTGAAATGATGGGGCAAATTCAGGAATTGTTAGATAAGGGATTTATTAGGCCGAGTTCATCGCCGTGGGGTGCTCCCGTATTGTTTGTGAAGAAGAAAGATGGTACTCTCCGTATGTGCATCGATTATAGGGAATTAAATAAGAGAACGGTGAAGAACAAATACCCGTTGCCCAGAATTGATGAATTGTTTGATCAATTACAAGGATCCTCATATTTTTCGAAAATTGATTTGAGATCGGGATATCATCAAGTCCGAGTTCGTGAGGAAGATATTCCTAAAACCGCTTTTCGCACGAGGTATGGTCACTATGAGTTTTTGGTTATGCCGTTCGGGTTAACGAATGCTCCTGCAATCTTTATGGATTTAATGAATCGGGTGTGTCGTCCCTATCTTGACCAGTTTGTGATTGTGTTTATCGACGATATTTTGATTTATTCTAAGTCTGAAGCGGATCATGAAATGCATCTGAGATTGGTACTTGAAACATTGAAAAGAGAGCATCTTTATGCAAAGTTTTCGAAATGTGAGTTTTGGTTACGTGAGGTGCAGTTTTTGGGACATATCATTTGCAAAGACGGGGTTAGAGTGGATCCATCTAAAGTGAAAGCTGTTATGAATTGGAATGCACCTAAGTCTCCTTCAGAAATTAAAAGTTTTCTTGGATTAGCAGGATACTACAGAAAGTTTATTAAAGATTTTTCCAAGATTGCGAGCTCATTGACTAAGTTAACTCGGAAGGATGTGAAATTTCAGTGGACCGAACTACAAGAGGCAGCTTTTCAGACATTAAAGCAATTATTGTGTCAAGCCCCTGTTTTGGCGTTACCTGATGGGTCGGATGATTTCATTGTCTATTGTGATGCATCGCATACCGGATTAGGTAGTGTTTTAATGCAAAGAGATCGCGTAATTGCGTATGCTTCTAGACAGCTTAAACCACATGAAAAGAATTACCCAACACATGATTTGGAGCTTGCGGCTGTGATTTTTGCCTTGAAGATTTGGAGACATTATTTGTATGGTACGAAATGTGTAATTTGCACGGATCATAAAAGCCTTCAGTACATGTTTTCGCAAAAAGAATTAAATATGCGTCAGAGGCGATGGTTAGAATTGATTAAAGATTATGATTGCGAGATCCGTTATCACCCGGGTAAAGCTAATGTGGTTGCGGATGCATTGAGTCGAAATATATCTAGTGACAAGATTTGTTTTATGCGATTAGAGGTGTCCTCTGATTTGATTTCTCAGCTAAAAGTCGCACAGATTGAAGCTTTATTGGATATTAATTTGAAATCCGAGATCATGTTGAAACGAAAGGATTTGTTAGTTGATGATTCACGTGGGTTTAAAACTTTTCAGTCTCGGGTTTGGGTCCCATTTATTGGTGGACTTCGTGAGTTGATTTTGACGGAGGTTCATAAATCGAGATTATCCATTCATCCCGGTAGTACAAAAATGTATAACGATTTGAAACCTCTTTATTGGTGGCCAACAATGAAAACGGATGTAGCAAGATTTGTGGAATCATGTCATATTTGTTCCCAAGTAAAAGCCGAGCATCAAAAGCCTTATGGTTCGTTGAAACAATTGGAGATACCCGAGTGGAAATGGGAACATATCACTATGGATTTTGTCACCAAGTTACCACGTACGCAGAAAGGCAACGATATGATTTGGGTTGTTGTGGATCGCTTAACTAAAAGTGCCCATTTTCTGGCGACCAGTGAAACCGCTTCTTTGACTCGTTTGGCTCAATTTTATATTAATGAGATTGTATCGAGGCACGGAATACCATTATCGATTGTGTCAGATCGAGATTCTAGGTTTATGTCAGGCTTTTGGCAGAGTCTTCAGAAAGAGTTAGGTACTCGAGTTAATCTGAGTACTGCATATCATCCTCAGACAGATGGACAGTCAGAAAGAACCATTCAAACTCTCGAGGATATGTTGAGGGCGTGTATTTTGGAGTATGGGGGTTCGTGGGACTCTCACTTACCTTTGGTGGAATTTGCGTATAATAATTCGTATCATTCAAGTATTGGTATGCCGCCATACGAAATGCTTTATGGACGTCGTTGTCGAACGCCGACTTGTTGGTTAGAGGCGGGAGAAAAACAGTTTGCGGGTCCCGATATTGTTCAGATTACGGCCGATAAAGTTGCTATAGCTCGCGAGAAATTGAAAGCCGCTAGAGATAGACAGAAACAGTATGCTGATCCGCGTCGTCGATCAGTTAATTTTGTCGAAGGTGAATTAGTTTATTTAAAAGTGTCACCTTGGAAGGGCGTGATTCGTTTTGGTAAGCATGGGAAATTGGCTCCGAGATTTATAGGTCCATTCAAAATTCGCCAAGTAGTTAATGATCAAACCGTGGCCTTAGACCTTCCTTCTGAATTAAGTGGTATTCACGACACCTTTAATGTTTGCTATTTGCGGAAATGTAATGTGGAGGATCCAACTCAAATCCTTCCGTTACAAGATTTTAGAGTTGACCAAGGTCAGAAATTAGTAGAAGAGCCCACTGAGTTAGTTGATAGAAAGGTGACTAAATTACGCAAGAAGGAGATACCTATGGTTCTAGTAAAATGGAAACATAGTTTGGGAGAAAATCTTACTTGGGAGACCGAGGCGAGTATGAGGGCTCGTTATCCTAGTTTGTTCGAGTCTAGTTAGATTTCGGGGACGAAATCTTTTAAGGAGGGAAGATTTGTAACACCCTGTAATTGGGCCCAGTAGAATCAGGTATTTATTTAAATTTACATACGTACATTTAATTGTTTGAATATGTTTGATTGTGAAATAAATAGGTAAATAAGTCTCAGGAGGTAATGTGACTAGTAAAATATTAATTGTTTTAAATAATCTTAGACGACGGTAAAATAAAATAATTTTCTTGCAATTGGTATTTAGGTTCCAGACAATAGATCAAAAGGTAGTATAATATTGTACTGAAAGTAAATTGGGGCGGTTTAATAAAAAGGTGGGGATCGATCATATTTACCCCCAATCTCTTATTTTTCACCTAGTTCTAAACCTAACTAAAAACACAACTCAAATCCCTACCAAATCAATGAATTAAATCAAAGTGCTTGATGAATTGAAGTTGGAATCCTTGTTAGATCATCATCATCTTCATCTCTTGTTGTGTTCTTCATTTTGTAAGTAAGTTCATGCCAACTTATATGTAAATACTAGATAATTTGTTGATTGTAAGAATTGTGACTTGAGAAGTTAAATCAATACTTGTATGATGATTTGATAGTGTTATTTTACCTTCTTCTAGCTAGTTGCATGATTAAATATGTGTGTTCTTGAGTTTTTGGTTTGAAAATGTGTAAGTTAGGTTATATGTGATTTTGATGATTTGTGATGAATTGTTGTTAGAATCTAGTGTGTATTATGTTACTAGATGTTATTGTACATTGAAAGTGGTAAAAATCTGAGTTACAAGTTGAGTTTTAGTAGATTTTGGGTTTTGGTTCGTGCTGTGTAATTACAGGTTTGAGTTTCTGCTGAAAAATTGAGGAACGCGATCCTGCATCATTACCCGGATCGCGTTGCCATGTGTTACTTGGTTACCGCGTGTTTTGTTCTTATAAACGTGATCCTGAAGCCTCTTACCGGATCGCGTTGATCAGTAGAATATTGAGTTCGTTTGGATTTGTTCTTGCGAACGCGATCCAAGCCCTTTTTCCGGATCGCGTTCCACAGTGTATTTTGGTGACAGAATATTTTCCTTAAGAGGAACGCGATCCCAACCCAATTGTCTGGATCGCGTTTGTCTTTGTAATTTTGAAGATTTTGATATTTTGTGAACTTATATGAATCTACCACTTATATCATTTAATTATCGATAATTCTTGATTAGTAATGTATGCAATTGATTATAGTCATAATTAATTATGAGACAAGTTATTAACTTGTGTTTTAATTGCGTGTACAGAGACACCGAAGACTCAATAAAATAAGACTTTTGAGTTTGGAGACGGAGATTGACAGGTGAGTGGACTTTGATCTCTCACTATGTTTGGTGATCACTCATGTGGTTACTTCAAGTGTTAATTATGCATTCTTGTGTTAAGGCATATTGTGAAGTAGAAGCATGTGTTAAGAAACTTATTGGTGATTGTGTTAAAGAGGTCAATATTGTTGGACGTTTTACTACAGGTTAGTCAACACGAGAGTTGTGAACATGTGTTGTGAATAGAGCTTGTGTTGACTAAAGGTAGCAAATCGTTATCGGTTAACCACTGTATTGGCCTGCAGTCGGTGTAAGTGTCGCTTGGTGGGCCACCGCGGCTGAGGGTGCCACAAGGGCCACCGATCCTCTAGTGATGTTGAGTCAAAGTGTTAATTATTGTAGACTCATAGTGTTAAACTAAGTGTAGTGTTTGTGATGAGTTAACTCACTTAGCTTCGTGCTAATCCCTCGTTGTTTACTCCTTGCAGGTTAATATATTTTGTTAAGGGCGGGTCTCGGAGTAAATTGAAGGAATGTTCGACAAGGATGAAAACTCTGATGACTTTTGTACTACTTTAAAAGTTTTGCTAAAGTAACGCCCATCTAGTTGTGTAGCTGTATAACGAAATACATATGTAAATGATTATGTATATTTTGGTTAATCCAAGGCTATATATATATATATATATGGGATATTGCTTCCGCGATGTTTTTTAATGTTTAAAAAAAAAAAAAAAAAAAAAAAAAAGGTTCTAAATTTGGGGCGTTATACTTAACATGTTATATATCATCATATCATCAAAAATAAGTCGCATCAACGGTTACAACTAATAATATATGTTGGATACATATAATAGCAACTAATAAAATGTTGTTGTAAAAGCAAAGAACAAGAACTAAAGAAACAAGACAGAGAGAAAAGAGAATGGAGAAAACTATATTATTCATCTCATTAAGAGGTATATATTTATAGTACAAATATGGATTATCCTCCAAGAAACAATCTCCTAATTATACTCAAAGATCTCTAATCAATATTATAATAGGATATGAACATCCATTCCATATTTATTTCATAACACTCCCCCTTGGATGTCCATTGTATAAAGAGTATGCCTCATTAAAATCTTACTAGATAAAACCCGAAGGGACAAAAATCTAGTGAAGGAAAAAGAGTACATAATCCTTTCAATACACTTGGGGATGTTGCCTCGTTAAAAACCTTGCTAGCAAAACCCAGTGGGACAAAATCATAGTCAAGGAAAAAAGAGTGCAACGCGTATTTTCTCCCCCTGATGAGAACATCACTTGATCTCATCACTTATACAAACTTGTTGACGGCTAATATAATATCATCTTATTTTACTCTTTCTTAAGTCATGAGTATAATAAAACATTCACAAACTAAGTCATGACTCCATCACCGTTGATGTATCATTCCTTACATGTATTGTGTTTACACAACACAACGAATGCCGATCAAAAGAAACAAGTTGTATCTCCTTAACAAAAATTGTCTCGTATGACTAGTTATAAATCTCAACGCCTAATCATAATTTAATAATATACTATATTTCTTGACCACTAATTTCCTTTTCATCATTCGGGGGTCGAAAGGAATCAAATAAACACAACCATTAAAGTGCTTAGTGAATGTCGTTAGCCCAAAAGTCTTACTAGCACTTCTTATATAGGTTTATATTGGGGCACAAATATTACGTTATTAGGATGCTTCAATCCTTAACCCATGATAGAACAAAATCGTTTATCTCAGTTTCTTTGATGAGTATCAATCGCCTTTGGAAGCTTCCAAATAGTTCTAATTATATATAAATTTCACAATAAATATATTCAAATGATGCATGGGCTAACATAATAATTTTATATTGCAAATTCTTTTCAAGAAATATTGCAAGAACGAATTTATTATATGTGCCCAAATGATTTTCATCGATATAAGGTCTTATCAAATAGTGTTCTCGAGAACTCTTTCCTATTATCTTAAGGACTTTCATATCATGATACATACTTTAATTATATCATATTCTTTCATGGAATTCCAATAATAAATGAGCTCGAATAATATCCAATAGACGCGATTCAATTTCATTTTCTATTGCCAGACTTATTAATAATTCAATAAGATAGTTGCATCCACCAATCAAAAGTATCTCCTCATAAATAAATCTCGGTCTTTGCAAAGAATATTTATGTCACCACTCTTGCCTTATATCTCATAATTTCATTCTCATTGGGCTTTTCGCATCCAGACCGATTTATATGCAATATATTTTACACTTTCAAGTGTATAGAACATAAACCATCTCACATCAAGATATTACATTTTTCATAAATTTCTTGCGTCTTTCCATATTGACCAATAATCTCTACATATGCACTTCTTGGCATCAATACTTTTACGATCCTCGTTAACAACATATAGCGCTACATTATACAAAAATATTAACGACGTCGATTTCATGTATTCGATTCCACACTTTTCGAGACACGATATAAATTATTAAGATCTTTTCACTATTCACTTTTCACTTTTAGGGTACCCGAGGTTCATCAAGAACCTTCATGTCTAGTGTCTCTCTATTAAACTCTCATGGGGTCTTTATTACCTCGACTTTGACCATCTTAATTTCTTGCTCCCTCTTTACTTCGAGGATTTTATTTGGAATCGATCAATCTATTACACTTCACACGATGTGAACTTATTGTCAATCATAATAGGAGCAGAGCAGCTTATATAGGTGACGTAGTCACTCAAGTTTGGTCAACGAATATGTCTGGCAACTGTTAAATATGAATTATCATATGAACTTTAAGTCCTTATTATTTACTACGAGGATCAACATTATATTGTGATAATTCAAATTCAAGCTGCTTATTCCCTCCCCATACATATTCCCATATTTTTCACATCTAGTCGTATGTTGTGCATTGTGGTGGAGCAACCAAAATATATAATCGTACAAACAAATAAAACTCTTAAGATGTTATATATTCTTTTCTTGACCAAAATCTAGTTGTCGTGGGGAGTAATCATAATCTTGTTGGCCCGAGGATCATAATAATTACTAGATGCTTTAACATTATCCAAATCATAATCAGATTCGTAGATGAATCGAATCAGAAAAACTGAGAGCCCTAACCATAGAACGTATCGCATGCTTAACATCAATCATCATTTTGCACAGTGATATATATGCAAGAGTAAATGTGCAACACATAAACCTAGAGGTACAATGATTTCCATATATGAACCAAAAGCCAATTAACATATACCCATTCAAATAATGTACTTGGTAACATCAATAGATATTTAATTCGTATGAACATATCTAATGTGCGCAAGTATAATAAGTATAGCCCGAGTCTTATCATCCATATCCCTACTCATTAATAGATAAAATTTTGCTACAAAATATAACCGGTTTAGACATCTTTCAAAGTCTTTTCATCATAAGCTCATTATTTTACTCAGCACCAAAAAATCACCGATTCAAAACTTCCCTTAATACACTTATCAATATATTTCTCATAAATAATATTATTGTCGTAAATAAAGTGGGAAGTAATTACATGGCCGAGTTTAACTTAATCATCGATTTAAAATCGTACAACCTTAATTGGGTGAAATTATTTTATGACGGATTTTAGAAGTTTTACCAATTCGATATCATATCTAAACATACCTTGTATTATATTTCATATATATACAAGTGTTTATAAAATAATCATGTCTACAATACAAGACAATACGTATAGTTCCTTAAAATACTGTCAACGTCATATAACCAAATTATATATTTTCATGCAATAAACAACCCTATTAAGTAGATTCATTATTTGCTTTACAATAAAGCTTTTAAGATTATTTCAATACATAAATATATATGACTTAAGCTATTTATCTGTTAATCCATTGTATCTTCAAAATCGTTTTCATACCTTTTATGTTTTAACTAATAAAAGTAAATGTCACTAATTCAATTTGCAACAACCGATAAAATCATGTATTATCGTTAAGCAAATCATACATCTATTTTCATGAGTATAAAAGGTTGAACCAAACTAGTAAACCAATAAAGTATGGTATTAACTCAACTCATAAAGACCATATATCACATGCATATGCATCAAGTAGCAAATATCAAACACATTATTGGCACTTTACTAAACAATATTAACATTTGGTAAATAAAAAAACTTTTGCTACCGCAAAACGCCAATATTAAGATTCAAGTTAAGTAAACTAGCAAAAACTATTGTCAAATAATATGTCATTTTTTAAAGAGATCATCTAATACAAAGTGGAGTAGTAATAGCAAAGGAGTGAAAAATGCATAATTTATGCATTCGAGGGCAAGTATCTAATCTATCTAATACATATAGAGAAATGTTATTATACATGCCATCTAATTCTAACCCATTAGTCATGACTAGCTACATGCATATATATGCACCGAAATCTCAATCAACTTAATTTAGCTACTTGATCGATCGATCAAATAAAATTGTTTACAAGGTTTATTAATAGATACAGAGTACGTCATAGGCCCAATGTGATTTTTATACGATCAGATATCACGGTAATAAATAAATAAGAAAATAAATCAAGACATCATGATCTCGTTCATAATACTTTCCGTTTAGGTAATTACATACATGAATTTCAAAGAATATATATAATCTTTAAACTATTTCCATCTAGGCCCATGAGAGTTTTATGTTACCAAGTATATTTTGAAAATCGTAAACAAACATGGTTTCTTATTCATCAAGAATATAATGTAATTAAGTACAATTAATTCTGGTCCAACACCTTTTTATAAAATCAGAGCTTTGTTTCTAAAGACTTTTTCCACAATTAGATTTGAACACGACCATATTTATTAATCATTTGTCCACATTCTTTCAAACTTTTGGACAACGCAGTTTAGCAACCATATATGATCCTTTTCTTTGCTAATATGCTTTTTAATTTATTTTGACAACAGATGTTCTATAAAGTTCTACAAATACATACATAAACACACATATCCAAGTCCCGCGGTAACAATAAAACTCTTATGCTTACAAAAATAAATCGATCTACACATCATGACATGCAAAATTTATAAGCTAACTAAATTAATAATTTTATGTATGGCTTATCAATATTATAATAAAGTGATAACCAACCATCAATCATTAATAGCAATATAGTCAATTCATAGTGTTAATACCGAACCTATGAATATTGATATTTATTATGATCAACAGTAATATAAGTAAGCTAAGATTGGTTTAAACAAAAAAAAAAAAACAAGTAACTTTAGTCACGCTATATAGGTTCATCGAAAAACTCTATATCATTATGAGGTAGTATGTGAGATTGACACAACACAAGTTAGTGTATAAAATTTATCCCTTAAAATCTTGATCATATGATATAGTTTATGATAAAATTAAGAAGTATTAATTCAAATCACCATAGAGATTACTTAACGAAAGATTTAACATCAAATATTAAATTAAAATCATAAATAAATCAAAATATTATGTGTGACCGGATGAAAATAAAAATCACACAAACAAGTACTTTTTTTTCCTCAGTCAGAACCAATATTAATTCAAAAGAATTATGCATGTATGGTCTCTAATCTCAATATGTAAAAATATAAATCACATATCATCTACGCTAAATATGAAAGAGTTGTACCTCAATATTAAGCCGTGGATCCAATTCATACTTTAGAGAATATTTGGTCAGATCAAGCGATTAATAAGAATCACCGACTTCTAATAGTCATAGTGGGAACCGTCGAAGCATCGCCCTAAACTAATATAGTAGAGTCGTGCTGATAACGTGTTGTAAAAGCAAAGAACAAGAACTAAAGAAACAAGACAGAGAGAAAAGAGAATGGAGAAAACTATATTATTCATCTCATTAAGAGGTATATATTTATAGTACAAAGATGGATTATCCTCCAAGAAACAATCTCCTAATTATACTCAAAGATCTCTAATCAATATTATAATAGGATATGGACATCCATTCCATATTTATTTCATAACAAATGTTTCATACACACGATATAAAAAATAAAATTTAATACACACAATAGACTTTAGGTGATAGATAAATACATTTACAGATAATTATCCCAAATACACATATCGCGCGTGCATTTATTGGATATCACAAAACTATTTTTTGTTATAACTCGCTAACAATATCAATGGAGATAATAAATAAAGTTCATTACATTACTTTAATTTCCATGTTTGTTTTCTTAAACTTCTTGTACAAACCAGGTAGGAATTGGGTAGCACGACAAAAGGTCAACTAATAAAATGGAAAAACTATAATGTCTAAAAAAATGACAACATTAAAGTTCTGTTTGACCGTTGACCATTGACAAAGGTGGTCATAGTTAGTAGCTTAATTATTTTGAGAAGATGTTTGTTAGGTGATAGTAGACTCATAGTTAAAACCAGAGATACTTTTTACTCCGGTGGATGGTCTTGAACCTCTTGTAAGTTACTCTAGCTAGTGTCTACTTTACTAGCTTACCCTTCTTTTACGGTCTTTACGAAGTTATCTTACTGAAGTCTCGGAGAAGTTATGAAATTGAAGACATGTGCGAGTAATGGATCGGATTCCATCTACCCGTGACCCATATTCGCGAGTTTTTATTAACCTACGAACTCGCAGGTATTTGTCGACTTAGTTAAATTTAAAATCATACTTCCAACCCGCGGATATCCAAGGTTGCGGGTAACCCACGGATTCTATATAATTCAAACAATTTAATGAAATACCAGTAAGTTTATTATCAAGATATTCAAATAGATCAGAATCCAAAAATATTCAACATAGTGTGTAGGGAACATTTTCTAAAGCAATAACTTAGGGGATGTTTAGTTTGTTAATGGGAACGATAATGAATACATTGTTGATACATAAACGTGTGACAAAAGCTTGTATAGAATACTTATTTTAGATTGATTGTGAATTGCGACACTTTGTGTTGTGCGAAACTCAAGCAAGTTTCGCAAGTTGCGAAACTAAGCTAAGTTTCGCAATAGTTGATGTGGTGGTACCACTAGTGTATGTCATTTTCATTAAGTCTTTCATTGTCATATCTTAGAGAGAGAGAGAGAGCTTGAGAGAGAACAAGCTAGTATTGTAAACTTCATTGTCAAATAAATAAAAGTACAAAATTTGTATTTACATTCGCATTCATATTTCGATCTCCTATTCACATTCACACGACTAATTCCTATTTCGTAACGTTTTTGTTCGTTAGATTCGAATCAAAAGGTCCGTCACGGGAACCACAAGTGGTATCAGAGCCGAAGGTTACTAGGACACGTATTCACGTGAATTTGAGCTTGATTTTGTTCGATTTAGCTTCGTTTTGGAAACGCGAATTATAGAGCTTGGTTTTTCTGGAAAACTGATTGATTTATGAACTAAATCCGAACGCTTGTGTGTTACAGAAGATGAAGAAGTGTTCTGTTTTGCAAAATCAGAGCTTAAATCGAAGTAATTTGGAGTTGAAGTTTAGGTTTTTGCAAGATGCATTCGGATAAGTGATTGTTCGTGATTTGATGGCTAACTGGTCAATTTGAACATTCATTTAGACCGTTTTTGTGTTATACAAGTAATTCCGATCACTTTTGTGGTGATTTTCGATTGAATTGAACGATTTATGTGAACTCTTCGAAGTCTGGAACTGCTGGTGTGCGAAACTCGTCACTTAGTGCGAGACTTGTGATAACCGTTTGCGAAACTCAAGTTTTGAACGTTCTCACTTCGCGGGAGATACTGTACCTGCGAAACCTCCTCAATTTGCGAAACTCCAAATTTGTGAAACTTCCTGCGAAACTCTCTCTGAGAGACTTGACTTTTCTGCGAGACTTACTCCAAGTTTCGCATTTTACTGTAGCAACAGTTTCAGTAAAAAAAAAAGTTTTTTGGAGGGAAAGTCGCGAAAATTTATCATGATCGTGTATTGAAAATTGTTCAAGATCTTCGTGAACAACTCACTCAAGTCTCTCACTCAACGGAACAACGTGAAAAAGTTGTGAAGAAGATTTATCGGATTAAATCTTCCAAACCATGTTCTAACATGGATTGTGTGAAAAAGATTTCACAATTTACCAATTATTCTTTGCAAAAGAATAAGAGGTATTCGAAGAAAGCGCAATCAACTAGAACATTCGTTTATAAAAAGGTTTATTGTTGTGATTCCGAAGACTTTGAACATGCCAAAAGATCGGTTTCAAGACTTCAAAAGACAAAAAGAGCTTCAAAACCGATACGACCTTTATTGGAATCTTGTCAGACAAAATGTCTTGTTTACTCCAGACATGAGTTGTTTGCTCTTGCACTACCACGTTCATACCATATGGTGCACAGATGAACAGATTTTGTTCCTTTCTCCCCAAGGATTATTCCTTTACCGGTGATTCCACGGAAACAATTCAAATATGAAACACCGCGTTTCAATTTTAGATGGAATTCTATGTCCTTGGATTATATCGATACAACTTATAGGTGACTTTTAAGACTTTCAAAGCCTGTTGGAACCGTGCTCAGATGGGTTCCTAAAGTTGTTGCTTGATATTGTTAAAAGACCAAGGAAAGGAATCTGCTGTTCAGGGTGAGTAATTTAGAATTTTGATCTTTATTCTAAATTTATTCCGATGATTATCAGAATAATGAAAAGTTAGATTTTATTTGTGAAGGATGTTGGAAGATAATTCTCTCTCATCAAGCTAAAGTTGAAGATTCGAAGACTTATACAAGCTATTGTCAAGGGGAGTTTGTTGATACATAAACGTGTGACAACAGCTTGTATATAATACTTAGCTTACATTGACTGTGAATTGCGACACTTTGTGTTGTGCGAAACTCAAGCAAGTTTCGCAGGTTGCGAAACTTAGCTGAGTTTCGCAATAGTTGATGTGGTGGTATATAAATACCACTAGTGTGTGTCATTTTCATTATGTCTTTCATTGTAATATCTCAGAGAGAGGTTGAGAGAGAACAAGCTAGTATTGTAAACTTCATTGTCAAATAAATAGAAGTACAAAACTTTTATTTACATTCGCGTTCGTATTTCGATCTCGTATTCACGTTTACACGACTAATTTGTATTCCACAATGTTTAGTTTGTTAGATTCGAATCGAAAGGTCCGTCAAAGGAACCACATATATGGGTAAGGATATAAAAAAGGATACAAATGTAAACCCAACCTTTCACATGGGTATGGAGTTTGCCCAGTTTTATGGGTTTGATATGCATTTTTTGAATAAAATCTCGAAAACCCAACACCTCACATGACATGAAACCCAGAGCTTCATATCCATTTCTGTCGTGCCGTCAGCGGTCGGTCGTGTTTTACCCCGGTCGCGAAACCGGCTACTTACAGACGACGGTGGTAGTTTTAAAATTTGTAATAGTCGGGGGGAGCCTAATCCTCCGTACTACCTACTGGAACTGGTATGAATACCTGATACGAGTAAGCGGTAAGGATGATCCAGGGTCGTTCCTCACGACGGCAGAATTGAAACAGAGTTAGTTCCGATTAATCAGTAATTAAGCTAGGGTTTTAATAAGTTGGAAGGGTTTTTGTTTTGGTTTTTATATTATTAAACTAAACTACTGAACTAATAAAACAATAAACTAAAGGGAGACTAGCATACATAACACTTAAGGATGACGAAGACATGGTTCACCATGACTTAGAATAGCTGAGATGCTGTTTTAGTTTGAAAACGTCTTTTAAAGATTTGTGTCTTGCTTTCACGTAGATATCTTGTAGTGTAAACACTAGCACCCTACTAATCAGGTGAACCGATCAGTATGTCACTGAGTGCTAGGTTATCGAGAGTATGGTCAGATCAGACTGCCTTGAAACCCCCCTCACCGTCTCTTGTGATGAGACCAAGTGACCCTCCAGATGGGGTGCTGGAATAAGGCGACAGTCCGCAATTTATCCACTGACCTTTCTTTAACACATACAGAGATATCTAAGCTGGGCAAGGCATTTAAGATTAAGACAATTGCTGACTGCTAACTTATACATTAATGGTTATGATTGAGTTCAGCGTTATTCGGTTGTGATACAGTCTTCGACTTACAGGTTTTCCACGGTTACATTGTGTATTCACCCGTTTTACAGTCTTTCCTGGATCACAGACTACACCAGGATGTAATACAGTGTTCAGCCTACGGCCTTTCCACGGCTTACCGGATACTCGGACGTTTTAGGGCTTTATCCTGGATTACATACTTTACGGCTATCTGAACTCAATATATCTAAGCTTGTATTACAGTAAAACCATCTATGATAGCTAAACAACTCGTTCACTTTATAAATCCCAGCCCAATAAATCTCTGATTAATTCACAGTGTACTATACAATAAGTTGGGCAGTATTTCCACAGCTTCAAAATCAGACCATGTTTATTTTGAAAAACATAGATAGGTAGTGACCGTTTGATCAATGGTTAGCTACTCCTTGTCATAAAGGTTCTAACCACGTTTATTGGAGAAAGGTGATAGTTTAGTTTGAAATCATAAATGTATAGTTAAACAGCACCACAAGTTTTCAATTGTAATATATAATAATCGGGAACATTATTCCACAACGGATTGTGCCCACGACTTTCATAGCTTCCACGTTCCGTACTCCACACATTCGTGATGTTTCCGGCGCTATACAAATGAAAGCCGTATAACGTTACCTCCGTTGTTTCATAACGATATTATCCCAATTAGATATATCACAACAAACTACTCATTAATCAAGGAAAACATACAAGCACACTACTCACAATGCCTAGCAATAGACATTTCTAATATTAATAAATCACATATATCAAACAAGAACAATATGACAAATTAATAATAGAAAGGATAGAAAATACCGATAGGAATTGCGAGCAGAATAACACTTGTATTTCTTCATTAATATCCAAGCATTACATAAGCTAGCCTCTACTAATTAACTACATAAATAATCTACTAGAAAATGAAAGGTTTCCCTCCCTAATCATCTCACTAGTCCAAGGGTTTAAAACCCTAACAAGAAACTAGAGAGAAAGACTAGAGAGATAACCTACTACAAGACTAATTATCCTCTAACTCCTAAGAGTAGTGCTAGAGAGAGAATCTAATCTAGAGAGAGAGTGAATGAGAGATGAGAGGTGTATTTTGAAATGTGAAATGGAGTTCACTATTTATAGGAGAATGGAGGTAGCCATGGTACAAGTCCTTAAGCACCAAGAACAAGCACCAAAGCATCATACGGGACAAGCGGACCAAGGGGGTCAAACGGAACCTCACAAGGCAAAAGACCCCGTATACGGCACCCTAAGGGCCGTATACGGCACCTAGGGTACCGTATACGGTACCTAGGTGTCCAGGGGGGTTGGTGCTCTATTTGGCCTCCGTTGACTTCTCGGTTGCTTGGTTCGTCCGTATCTTCTTCGTTTGGAGTCCGTTTTGCTTGATTCTTGCGCCGTTGGATTCGTTTTTCCGTTACGCTTCTAATGACACTGAGTTTTCCATATTTGGAGATATTTAACTTTTGCATGTTTCGGATGAAGATTGGCGGGCTTCTAGACTGCACATCTTCTTCGTTCTTCATCCGTTTCTTCTGATTCTTTCACCTCCGATCTTGTATTTTCCTATGGAATCATAAAGTATGAATTAAGATCTAATTACATAAGAAAATCAAGAAGGGAATATTTAAGGTGATAGTTTTGCCTCGATTTGCGTGTTATTTGGACGTTTTAACCGATTTTTGCAGCAACGTCTATATTTAGACTACCTTGGTGTTTTTTAGTAAATAATGATGGTTTGAAAATGTTTTCACCAAATAATAGTCCAAAAAGTGCGGAAATATGTACTTAAAAATATGACTTTTTAGGTCACATCAAGTATCCCACACTTAGAAGTTGCTTGTCCTCAAGCAACAACTCAGTTATGTCCAGCGAAAACATTTTTATAATAGTTTGGGTGAGTTAAAACATTTCCAAAAAGTCACCACTTTGTCATATGGGAAAATTATTTAGAGAACACGTGGAAGGTTAAGATGATCTTTTCAGAAATAAGTACTGACTTTCCCAGGCATACTTTCCAAATCTCGTGATCTTGGAGTATACATGACTAGGTGATCTCACTAAAGGTGGTCACTCAATTCACTCATAGTGTATCGGGTTTCATATCATTCTAGCACAATTGAAATCGCTCAAATAGCCAGTCATGCAGCACTCATCATCATAGGCTTGGTCGAGAATCGGATCTCCACCAGTTAGGAAGAGGATGGCGCTAATTATCCCAAGACATTCATGTGGGTTGTAATGTTTGTGAGGGTTAAGGGGTATGGATAGTGGTGATCTTTGGTTGAAAGGGTTGCTTATCTTAGGCATCCTAAGAATCATGAAAAACTTATTGTAGAACGAAGAAGATAGCTACTCGTCTTCTGTCGGATCTTCCTTTGAACGGTTGATACTTTGAAGCACTTAGCTTTATTTTCTTTTCTTTTCCTTTTCTTTCTTTTTCTGCTTTTTTTTCATAACTTCTTTGCCAGAGAACTTCCAAGGATATTTTTCTTTGCTTTTCTTTCGGAAATCTTTTCTTTCTTATCACGGACTTCTTCAAGTCTTTTCTTTGGTGCCAATTTTTTGCACCTTTGATTTTCTTCAATTTTGGTGAACACGAAGGAGTAGATCAATTCAGAAGAAGATTCTTCAAGATGTTTTTCATAATCCTCAGAAATTCTAAGATAAGTTGTTGGAAGTTTTGGATAAGTGGGTTAAAAATGTAGGGTATTGAAGAAACGAAAGGTTTAGGCTCAACAGGGTTTTCTAAGCGGATCATCGATACTAAAAATGAGTATCAGAAGGGTTTTGGGCTTGAAAAGGTATGTAAAAATGGGTTAAATCTTAAGGAATGTCGAGATCATTTAATTGCACATATACCGCTTACGGTACTCACCAATTTGGTCTCGAAACGTATGTCAGGAACAAGTTCTAATTAAGAGATACTAGCATCGGCACACACAAGAAATGAACAATGTATCATATAAGATGAATGCTTTTAAGGCTCAAAACCTCACTGCAAATATGGTTTGTATGTACCTAGTCATGCTCCTTTTAGATTATCACTACTTATTTAAGAAATTTCTACCTTAATTTCCCTAATATTCCTGAATAACTGACTCATATTAGAAATGGTTCCTCCTGAAAGATATTTTAACTCAAAAATAGCAGAGCTAATCGAATGATTTGGCCCATACTTTATTAGTTTTGTTAAAAATTTTGAAAATTTTGAGGAACATTTTCTGAGTTGAGCTATTCGGACGTAAAAATCTGTAAACATTCAATCCAAGGTATTCTATACCTGCTATCCCACACTTAGAGGAACATTGTCTCTAATGTTCTCTTGAGTTGAGATTGTACTGTAAAGTATAATCCCACAC
Source organism: Helichrysum umbraculigerum (assembly GCA_949592205.1). NCBI lineage: Eukaryota > Viridiplantae > Streptophyta > Magnoliopsida > Asterales > Asteraceae > Helichrysum > Helichrysum umbraculigerum. The sequence continues at coordinate 65,776,017 of CATIUR010000001.1, read as the reverse complement.
TTAGAGTTTGAACATATAGAAAATGTTGCTCAATTGTATGTAATGGGCTGGAATCCCACACTTAGTGATAAGCTTTAGGATAGAGTATAGATTACTTCTTAGATTAACAGGCTAACAAAGCAAAATTTAAATCAAGAAACGGAGTGAAGGTTTAGGAAACTCCCCAGATAACGATTAACGTTATGAAGCTGAGATCGGTATTTTAGAAGAGAAGAGTCAATGTGATTCTTGCTCCACTTCTTGCATGAAGAACGGCTCAGCTTCAAATGCGTTGATCTGGCAGTTGGTACCAAGAGTCCAAACTTAGCAATGAATCGTCCCATAATGTAAGTGGAGATTCTCATTAGTGAATCTCACACTTTAGTGTTTAATATCTGGAAACGATTCTTGCTAAGTGTATGTAATGTGGGATGAAATCCCACACTTAAGTCTTTGAAGATCATTGGCACATGCGAGTTTCGAGAGAAGATAGACCACGCTCCTTCCCTTAGAGATGTATGTAAGATCCGTGGTCCGCAGATGTGTGAGCTTGTTTGTCTGCCCTTGATTCCACGGTTTCTTCCTTGAATGCTCGTCATCTCTTGGATCCTCCAGTCATCCAACATCCACTCAAATCACCAACTTCTCTTGAAAATAACTAAGACTAAAAGGATAGATTGTAGAAAACAAAGTAAAGCGATGCCGCCCTCTGGACACAAGCAGAATCAACCAATAAACACCAAATGTATGAATAAGGTAACAAACCCCCAACACTGTCCGATGAGGACAAGTGACCCTTCTTGGGATTAACCCTGGGTGCATGAATAAGGTAACAAACCGATATTTAATTTCTGACTGTTCTTAACACCTAGTTCTAATTGATTTTATTAAGGTTTGTACTAATTGGTTGCTAATGTATGTTAAACTATCAGTTATGTTGGATCAAGGGGTTTAAGCATCTTACACTACAGCTGAATGTTCGCTTTCTTTTCAAGATCCCTTAAACTTAGTTGAGGAGCACAAATACTTCTGTCAAGGGGTAGACCCTCCTTTGCGATCAAAAGTTCATTCCTAGGTTCGTTTCACGGTGTATACTACATTTTTCAGCAGTTCCACAACTTTAATATATACCTAGACCATTGATGTGACGTTAAAAGTCATGTTTTTAAGTACGATATTCCACACTTTTTGGACACATCTTTAGTGAAAACATTCCAAAACAATCATTATTTACTAAAATTCACTAAAGTGCTTCAAATATAGGCGTTGCTACAAAAATCACAGAAAACGTCCAAATAACGAGCAAAACAGAGCGAATAAACAACAACCAATTCTCACACCCTCATTTACCTTATGATAAGCACATTCTAACCTTATGGTATGTTGTAATAGGTAAAAACGAGATGGTAGAATCAAGAATCATGCAAATTGGGTGAAGAACGGAGGAGATACGGCTTCTACAGATCGTTAAAAGTCATTTCGGATATGCTTAAGTTACACACATCAAATTTTAGTGATATTGGCACCATTAGAAGTGTAACGGAATTTTGAGATCGTGGGCGAAAGAATCGGGTCAAACGGACGTCTAACGAAGGAGATACGGGCGTTTTAAGCAACGAAGAAAAGCCGAAACACCCGTTATACGGCCTTGGCAAGCCGTATACGGCCCCACAAGACCGTATACGGCCTTTTAAGACCATATACGGCCCTTCTAATCCCATATACGGTTTTGGCAAGGCTAGGGTCCATCCGGTCATCCTCCTTCATGCTTCGTTCGCTTGTACGATGTGCTTTGATGCTTATACGTATTTCTCCTTTGGCTCCAAGCATTATTCCTTTAGCTCCAAGTTTGGCTTCAACTTTGGCTCCAAGATTGGCTCCATGGCTTGCTCCTTTGGCTCCAAGAAATCTTTCTTTGGCTCCAAGTTGATCTTTACCTATAAATAGAACTCATCACCTCCACATTTCACATACCATTCTACACCTCATTCTCACATTTCACTCTCTAGTTTATATTCTCTCTCTAGCACTACTCTTAGGAGTTAGAGGAGAATTAGTCTTGTCTAGGTTCTCTCTCTAGTCTCTCTCTCTAGTTTCTCTCTCTAGGGTTTAACCCTTGGAACTAGTGTGAAGGCTAGGGGAGAATCCTTTCCTTTTCTTTATTAGTTATGTAATTTAGTTAGTAGAAGCTAGCATTGTAATACTTGGATATTGTACGAAGAAATACAAGTTGTTATTCTGCTCGCAATTCGTATTGGTATCATCTATCCTTTCTATTATTAATTTGTTATATTGTTCTTGTTTGATGTATGTGATTTATTAATATTAGAAATGTTTATTGTTATGCATTGTGAGTAGTGTGCTTGTATGTTTGTCATGATTTAAATAGTAGTGATGATGTTACTTCAAATATATGATATTGGGATAACATCATTATGAAACAACGGAGGTAACGTTATACGGCTTTCATTTGTATAGCGCCGGAAACATCACTAATGTGTGGAGTATGGAACGTGGAAGCTATGAAAGTCGTGGGCACAATCCGTTGAGGAATAATGTTTCCGATTATTATATAATTATACTTTGTTATCTGTCTAAGCTTATCCTGAATATAGATCTAGTGTCTCATCACCCTTTTCAGACTTTCACGTGACTGTTGCCCTTAGGATAGGACTTTGCAAACCCTAATACTACGTAGATACAGTTATCTCTAGTTACTTTAGGAAGCTATGAACTTTCTGTAAAACGGCACAGTACTTTGTGTAGCGTTGGAAACACCACTGGTGGAGTACAAATACATGGAAGCTAAGGAAATGCCGTAGGACTGTTTCATTGTGAAATACCTAGAAGTGACCCTTCTAGAACTCGGGTCTAGGAATTAAAGCTGTGGAAATGCTGGCTGCCCTGTACACCATTAATACACCAAGGTTTAAATACAGCCGTGGAAATGCCCAACACACTGTACACCGTGAGTATACCTTGAGTCAGAAACACTGTGGAAATGCCTAATTGCCCTGTACACCGTGAGTATTCCTAGGGATGAACGCCTGAATATAAAGGAGGGTCGATGTTTATGACGGTAGAATATATGCTTTAATGAATGAATACAGAGTTCTGTCAAGAGAGCTTAATGCTCCATAAACATTACTTAACTCTACAATACCGATAGTTTAGAATAACAACAGTTAACAACCAATACACAGTTAGATAATAACAAATAGACTTAGGGGTTAAGAAAGGTCAGTAAATACAATTGCGGTATGTTGCCTTATGCCTGCACCCTAGATACTTTAAGGGTTACTTGGTCTTATTCAAGACAAGTTCAGGGGGGTTTGAAAACAGTTTGATCTGATCAGGGTTCATGATAGCCTAGGTACTCAGTGACATACGTATTTAGATCCGGAACTAAATAAGTAGGGTCCTAGTGTTTACAACTAAGTTTATCTGTCTGTTAACTGACTGTGTCCCCAATAAACATCATCATAACTGTATGCTATCCTAAATCATGGTGAACCACGTCTTTGTTATGTTTAAGTGTTACATATGTGCTAGCTTCCTTTTACTTTTATGTTTTATTAGTTTTAGTAGTTTTAATTAGATAAAAATCAAATCAAATACCTATCCAACTATCTAAACCCTAACTTGATCACTAAGTTATCTGAACGAGCTCTGTTTCAATTCTGTCGTCGCGAGGAACGACCCTGGATCATCCTTACCACGTACTAGTATCAGGTATTCGTACCTAATAACAATAGGTTGTACGGAGGATTAGGCTCCCCCGACAAAATATAAATTTAAAACTCCCACCTGACGTCGCGCCCAGCGGAAAGGTCCGCAACGACGGGAAGCGATTCCTGAACTGACCGTTAGACGCGCGTCAAGTTTTTGGCGCCGCTGCCGGGGACGGTAGTACGATTCGGAGCCTGTTTAGACAAATTTAGTTTTTAAGCGATCCTTTTGGATTGGGATTCACCATCCCTATCCGAAGTTACTTTATGCCCGTAGATTAGTTAGATTAAGTTAGCGTAGCGTAGTTTAAATTAATTTCCCTTCTCACCCCAACTTTAATTCTAAAACCTTATTCTTGTGTTGTCTTTACTAATAACTTGGCAATGGTAACTGTACAACAACTAAGTGATCAATTGGAAAGTCTCATTAATTCAAACCAAGATAGATGTATGAGTGATGCCCACGTAGATAATGAATGTCAAGGGTATAGTATGACTTATCCAGATAACATAGGGTATTTAGATCTTCAATCATAATACCAATATAACCCTTATGCTGTCCAACAACATCAAAACCAACCTTACTATCCTGACCCATTCAATGTCTACCCACACTCATCTTACCCTGTACACGAACCACAACCGTATGAAAGTTCTAACTTGAGAGATATGCCCATAGCTTATCTCAGCAGTAATGCTACTCTTTCACCCTCTCACAACCCACTTGAACAGTTACTTAGAGAACAAGACGACATGCTTAGAAGATGTTCTGATAAGCTGTCTAAAATAGAAACACTAGTCCAAGTGAGAAGTAAGGGAACTAGGGATCAAGTTACAACCGAAAATATGCTACATGAAGATGAGAGGCACCCACACACCACCTCTACATCACTTGACATAGACTTTCATTCTCATGAATCTGGTTGCAAACTTCCTTCAAATCCTACACCTACCCAATCTTCTAAATCCTCACTTCCACCCGTTCTTAACCTATCTACGTCTGAGACCAACGAAGAGTTCATTCTAGAGGAACTTTCCGAACCAATGCCACTTGAAACTTCCGGCCGGAGTGACGAGTATGACGAGGTAGACGAAGAGATAGAACTAGAGAAACCGGAAGAAGAGATTTACACAGAAGACTCAGCTCCCGAAGGACTAGAGGAATATGCACCGACTCTGAGAAGTGATCTCATTCCAATCCAAACCGACGTGGTTGACAACATCCCACAACAACTTGTGGTTGATGAAATCCCACATATCTTTCCGAATGAATCACCCACTGATCTAGTTGAACCTTCTATTGCCATAGAATTCATTACCCAAGTAGTCGATGAGAATGTTGTTACAAGATTGGAGACAATAACGGATACTGTCCCACCTCCATGCCCAGAGTACAACATTGTCATTGACCCAAAGACCATAGGAAGTAAGGCGGGTTCTGCGTCATGGTTTCCCTACAAACCTTCTCTCCACCACATAATGACATATACGTCCTGGAGTAGTAAGGATTCCTTTGACTAACCCATTCCGACAATCCTACCTAAGGAGGTATTAGAAGTTGAGAGATTTGTTATACATCCGGTAAAACCATTCCCTCACTTTGAACCATCTCCTTATATTGGACATACCTTGGCCATAACCTGTTTTAAACTCTTAGGTATGTACCAATATTACCCCTTGTGTCTACTGATGGATGCAAGGAAGCCTCTAGGATTGCCTGACAAATAGTGCTAGAGTCAAGCTAGAGACTCGAACAAAAACAAGCGCTTTTCGGGAGGCAACCCGTGTCTAACATAGTTTTGGTAATAGTAATATGCTAACCCAATAAGTAGAGTATGAAACCCTAAGATTAATGTTCCAAGTTTTCTTTATTTCTATGAACAAAAAGGATGGTTTGCGAAATTACTAATTGAAAGTCAGATTTTTGTCAAAACCTTAAAACTTCTTACTCCCACTTGTTTGGACTTTATTGCTACATCTATTTTTAACCATTATCTAAGATCTCAAGTTCTTAAAGTCCTTTCACTCACGAACATGGAAACTTACTTGAATTCATGATAATTAGGAACCTTAGTCATCTTATACACCCAATCACATATTTCGAGCATTGGAGGTACTTACATATATTTCTGTGAACATACACAAAAGATCTTTAACTGAATTATCTAATAACTTGATTTGTATGTCAATATGTGTATTATGCTCGAACTCGTTTAAAAATGTGTGCTTTGGACATCTTTATACTTGGTTGTCTGATTTAAATTACTCATGCTAGTATCTCCAGATCTGCTGTTTGTGCTGCGGTGAAATTATAGGCAACTAACACTTTTGGTGTGAGAATAAATTCCAAGTCATACGCTGGTTTGTTTCATCTACAAAGTACTCACTTTGATAGGTTATTTGCAAACCGGTGAATCTATGATTTGGAGAATAATCACTTGTTTGTTAAATTACATTTGTTTGTTCTACTTGTACAAATGCCTAGCAAACAGGGACCGACGCCTATGGATAAAGAATCTTTGAGTATAATGGGAAGACAACAAGGGGAGCTCACAGTTCATTGAATTTGGGAACTTCTTGAGCATTGCTATGAAGGGGAAAAGATGGCTCTTTCAGACATGGTTAACTCTACTTGTGACCGGAGGATGACATCACTTCACATTATTTTCTATAATCTATCCTTTTGGAAGTCAAGCTCTAGACTTTAACAGCAGCGCTGCTCGGGAGGCAACCCGTGGAATAAGACGTGCAGAGAGAAAGTGTCAATAAGTGAAGAAATCTCTGACTGTCCTTCACACTTGAACGTACCCAAAATGCTTTATGAAAACTTCTTCGGAATTACAACTCATTTGCAAATAAATCACTGGTCTCAGAAAATAGGAAACCACTTTGAAAATTGATAATTCATGTGTTTCGAGCATTTGAGATACTTGCATACTACTTTTATGCATTATGCTCGAACTCGTTTAAAAACACATGTTTTATAAAACTGATTTGTAATAGAAAACATCTTTTCAAATTCTGAGACAGTGATTTCTCTTTCCATTTGCAATAAAAACCGAGTTTGTAAAAATGGTACGTCCAATGAGTTCACACTTACGAGATTTGTTCACAAGAGAATGATGGATGAATAAAGCCAGTAGCAAGACGCTTGAAGCCGAACCGATCTTCACGGATGCAGAAAAGGATTTTGGCAACATCTCTTTTCAGCAATTTCAGACTTTCAGCTTCAATACAGCTCGCTATCTGGGGAGTGTCCTTATCCTTTATCCACTTTTGTTTATGATTCTATATTTTGTTTGCTTTGTTAGTTTGTTATGTAGTCTATACTCTATCCTAAGCTTATCACTAAGTGTGGGATTCTAGCCCAAAACAAACAATTGAGAAACATTTTCTTACATGTTCAAACTCTAAGTGTGGGATTATACTTTCAGTAAATCTCAACTCAAGAGAACATTAGGGACAATGTTCCTCTAAGTGTGGGATAGCATGTATAGAATACCTTGGTTAGTTTTTATGATCTTGAATGTCCGAAATAGTAAACTCGGAAAATGTTCCTCAATTTTTCAAAAATTTTCAAGAAAATTAAAAAGTATGAGCTAAATCACTTGATTAACTCTATTATTTTTTAGTCATAATATCTTTTAAGATAAGCTATTTTCAAATATGAGTAATATATTTCGGAATCTAGGGAAAATAAGGTAGAAATTTCTTAAGCAAGAAATGATAATCTAATAGGAGCATAACGAAGCACATACAACCCTATTTGCAGTGAGGTATCTTGAGCCTAAAAGCATTCATCTTTAATGCTTCACTATTCATTTCTTGTGTGTGCCGATGCATGTATCTCTGAATTAGAACTTGCTTTTGACATACGCTTCGAGACCACATTGGTGTGTACCGTACGCGGTATAGGTGTAATTAGATGACCTTGACATTCCCTAGGATTTAACCCTCTTTTACATATCTCTTCAAGCCCAAAACCCTTCCGATACTCATTTTTAGTATCGATGATCCGTCTAGTAAACCTTGTTGAGCCTAAACCTTTCGTTGCATTAAACCCTCATCTTTAAACCCTACTTTCCCAAAATACCCCCAAACTTATCTTAGAATTTTTGAGGTTATGAAGAACATCTTTTAGAATATCCGCTTCACTTATCCTACCATTTCGTGTTCTCCAAAAGTCATCTCTCTTGAGAATCCTTGGTGTGTAAAACTAGCACAGCGAAAAGACTCGAAACGTTCAAGATAAGGGATTTCTTAAAGAATCAAAAGAAGAAAAACATCCTTGGAAATTCTCTGGTAAAGAAGTTCTGAAGAAGAAAAAGAAAATAGAAAAGAAGAAAAAGCAGAAAAAAGAAAATAAAAAGAAGAAAAAGCAGAAAAGAAAAGAAAAATAGTTCTGCAAGAATAAAGCTAAGTCCTTCAAAGTATCATCCTCTCAAGAAGAATCTGATAAGAAGACGAATAGCTATCTCATTTCCGTTCTAAAATAAAGTTTTTCATGATCTCAGTTGTTTTTAAGATAAGCCACCCTTACACCCAAAAATACCACTATCCATACCCTTTTACCCTCACCAAACACTACAACCCTCATGAATGTCTTGGGATAATTAGCACCGTCCTCACCTAAGTGGTGGAGATCCGATTCTCGATCAAGCCTATGACGATGAGTGCTGCATGACTGGCTATTTGAGCGATTTCGTTTGTTCTAGATTGATAGGAAACCCGATACACTTTGAGTGAATTGAGTTACCACCTTTAGTGAGATCGCCTAGTCATGTGTACTCCAAGATCATGAGATTTGGAAGTATGCCTAAGAGAATCTTTTCTTGTTTATGAAAGGATTATCTTATCTTTCCTTATATTCTTGAAATTATCTTACTTACATCTGGAAGTGGTAACTCTTAAAACATGTTGTGACTCGCTCTAAAATGTTTTAAAATGTTTTCAAAAACTAAGTGTTGCTTGAGGACAAGCAACGTCTAAGTGTGAGATAACTTGATGTGACGCAAAAAGTCATGTTTTTAAGTACGATATTCCACACTTTTTGGACACATCTTTTGTGAAAACATTCCAAAACAATCATTATTTACTAAAATTCACTAAAGTGCTCCAAATATAGGCGTTGCTACAAAAATCACTGAAAACGTCCAAATAACGAGCAAAACAGAGCGAATAAACAACAACCAATTCTCACACCCTCATTTAACTTATGATAAGCACATTCTGACCTTATGGTATGTTGTAATAGGTAAAAAGGAGACGGGAGAATCTAGAATCATGCAAATTGGGTGAAGAACGGAGGAGATACGGCTTCTACAGATCGTTAAAAGTCATTTTGGCTATGATTAAGTTACACACATCCAATTTTAGTGAGATTGGCACCATTAGAAGCGTAACGGAATTTCGAGATCGTGGGCGAAAGAATCGGGTCAAACGGACGTCTAACGAAGGAGATACGGGCGTTTTAAGCAACGAAAAAAAGCCGAAACACCCCGTATACGGCCTTGGCAAGCCGTATACGGCCCCACAAGACCGTATACGGCCTTTTAAGACCATATACGGCCCTTCTAACCCCATATACGGTTTTGGCAAGGCTAGGGTCCATCCGGTCATCCTCCTTCATGCTTCGTTCGCTTGTACGATGTGCTTTGATGCTTATACGTATTTCTCCTTTGGCTCCAGGCATTATTCCTTTGGCTCCAAGTTTGACTTCAACTTTGGCTCCAAGATTGGCTCCATGGCTTGCTCCTTTGGCTCCAAGAAATCTTTCTTTGGCTCCAAGTTGATCTTTGCCTATAAATAGAACCCATCACCTCAACATTTCACACACCATTCTACACCTCATTCTCACATTTCACTCTCTAGTTTAGATTCTCTCTCTAGCACTACTCTTAGGAGTTAGAGGAGAATTAGTCTTGTCTAGGTTCTCCTTCTAGTCTCTCTCTCTATTTTCTCTCTCTAGGGTTTAACCCTTGGAACTAGTGGGAAGGCTAGGGGAGAATCATTTCCTTTTCTTTATTAGTTATGTAATTTAGTTAGTAGAAGCTAGCATTGTAATACTTGGATATTGTACGAAGAAATACAAGTTGTTATTCTGCTCGCAATTCGTATTGGTATCATCTATCCTTTCTATTATTAATTTGTCATATTGTTCTTGTTTGATGTATGTGATTTATTAATATTAGAAATGTTTATTGTTATGCATTGTGAGTAGTGTGCTTGTATGTTTGTCATGATTTAAATAGTAGTGATGATGTTACTTCAAATATATGATATTGGGATAACATCATTATGAAACAACGGAGGTACGTTATACGGCTTTCATTTGTATAGCGCCGGAAACATCACTGATGTGTGGAGTACGGAACGTGGAAGCTATGAAAGTCGTGGGCATAATCCGTTGTGGAATAATGTTCCCGATTATTATATAATTGGGAGTTGTTATACTTTGTTATCTGTCTAAGCTTATCCTGAATATAGATCTAGTGTCTCATCACCCTTTTCAGACTTTCAAGTGACTGTTGCCCTTAGGATAGGACTTTGCAAACCCTAATACTACGTAGATACAGTTATCTCCAGTTACAGTAGGAAGCTATGAACTTTCTGTAAAACGGCACAGTACTTCGTATAGCGTTGGAAACACCACTAGTGGAGTACAAATACGTGGAAGCTAAGGAAATGTCGTAGGACTGTTTCATCGTGAAATACCTAGAAGTGACCCTTCTAGAACTCGGGTCTAGGAATTAAAGCTGTGGAAATGCTCGCTGCCCTGTACACCGTTAATACACCAAGGTTTAAATACAGCTGTGGAAATGCCCAACGCACAGTACACCGTGAGTATACCTTGAGTCAGGAACACTGTGGAAATGCCTAATTGCCCTGTACACCGTGAGTATTCCTAGGGATGAACGCCTGAATGTAAAGGAGGGTCTATGTTTATGACGGAATAATATATGCTTTAATGAATGAATACAGAGTTCTGTCAAGAGAGCTTAATGCTCCATAAACATTGCTTAACTCTACAATACCGATAGTTTAGAATAACAACAGTTAACAACCAGTACACAGTTAGATAATAACAAATAGACTTAGGGATTAAGAAAGGTCAGTAAATAAAATTGCGGTCTGTTGCCTTATGCCAGCACCCTAGATACTTTAAGGGTTACTTGGTCTTATTCAAGACAAGTTCAGGGGGGTTTGAAAACAGTCTGATCTGATCAGGGTTCATGATAGCCTAGGTACTCAGTGACATACGTATTTAGATCCGGAACTAAATAAGTAGGGTCCTAGTGTTTACAACTAAGTTTATCTGTCTGTTAACTGACTGTGTCCCCAATAAACATGTAACACCCCCAAATTCATTGATTTCGATTAGCGGAAGCATTTGGTATAAGCTGGGGGTGCCACATATACAATGTACATGCATACGTATCAGAGCTTATGATTACAACCAAACATATATTAAGATGCCAAAAGCATTAGTTACAAAGTTTACGATTCATCAAACCGTACGAATGTCACACCCCCAAAATCCATAATTGTGTTTATTTAATGTTTAGCGGAAGCAAGTTAAGATTTAGCGGAAGCATCTTGTTTAAACAGTTTAACAGCGGGGTGATGACGTATCAATTGTGCATTCATTGTATCAGAGCATATGATCATACAGAACATAATATATTAAGGATGCCAGTTTAAAACAGTTGTTACAAAGGTAGTACGACTATGTAAGTCATACAGTAGTAATAGAGTTTAAAACATTTGAGTTTTACAATACTTATGTTAAGATAAGATTTCATGAGTATAACTGCAATGTCTGCAGTAATACAGAGGAAATCCTCAAAAGCTGTCCCAAAATATATGGCATCCTAAGTAGTCCAGGGTTGTCCATCCTGAATGCATGCGATCCTTACTTACATGGCTAATTTCCTGTAAAACATAGAAAGAAAGTCGTCAACAAATATGTTGAGTGAATTCACAGGTTTTGTATAAATGTAAGGTATGTTAAACCATTTATGTTTAAGTTATTGAAATGTTATTCAATAAATAAATGTTGCAGGTTTTGCAATTTATAAGATATTAGGGATAGTTACCCTAAAATATAGTTTTATGTGGGTTGTTACCCCAAATGTATGTCTGGTTGTTTACCAGAATATAAATGTAATCAGTACGTATACTGAAATAAAACAGTTGTAGGATATGTTCATCCTAAATAATAATTGTGGGAAATTCTTAGACTATAATCCCCTGAAAGGTGAGCTAAACCTCGCAGGTTAAAGTAACGCGACCTAACCCTATAACCAAACCACAACCAAAACTTATGTTTCTTGCCTGAAGGACAGTTAAGTATACGCTCCATCCACAGGAGGGTCGTCACGGCAATAGTACTATTCGTATACTCAGTGGCTAGAGTCACCTAGCTAATGGTTATAGTCTGCATGACATAAGGTCTTTCATGCACACATCTCAAGTCTGGTCCGTACTAGGATTTGTTGTCTAATTCCCAAAACATTTGTGAAATAATATTTCATATCAAACAGTTTGTATAAATCAATAAAGCATTTATATAGTTTGCTGCATGTGTTTGCATGCAGTTTCTATGTTTACACCCCTATGTTTAAAAGCATAAAACATTTGCAAAGTAGGGGCTGTGAACTCACTGTAGTTTGCTCGGTATGAAAGCTAGCTGCCAAACAGATAATAGCCCAAGGTTTGTTAACCTATATAAAATAAATATATTAACATAAGTACGTTTGATTTGTTTTAATCACTTATGTTAACAGTTTGTTTTGTTTGAAGAAATGGTTGATTTCTTATTAATGTAAGTTATTAACTTTGCTAGTGACATGGTGTGGAAATAACGTTATTATTTCTCAGTCGTACACTTGTAAGTGTACAAACCAATATGTAATTGTTTATTTATCGGAAGGTCGTATTGTTTCATTTGTACATATACTTTGTTTACAGTTGTACGTATAATTCGAATGTTATTCCAATATCGTTGTATGTACATATATTTGTTCTATATATGTATACTTATGTAATATACTTGTCGTATATTATTAGATTACACGTTCGTTAAATGTGAAATTCATTGTGTATATATATTTGTGAATATATATTCTTAAGTGTCGTATGTATATCAAAATATATGTAAGTTTTCATTTGTTTAAGAAAACGTATACATTAGTGTCTATATATCTCGTGTGTTCTCGTATATATATATATATTGTAATACGTTGTTTCGTATTTAAAAAGTGTCGAGTTTTATTTGTTATAAAACTTGATAATATATTTATCCCGTTTAATAAATATCATTTGTTTTTAATATCTTTACGTTTGTTTAATAAGTGTTAAATATCCCGATAATGTAATCGTATTCAAATTGTATAGTTCATAAAGTTCATATATATATATATATATGTCATATATCGTTTGTTCGTACGAATTAAATAAGTCCAATGTCCGTATTCATAGTTTGTCTCGGTTTATAATGTCATTTAACAATTTATCAAGTCTCGTATACGTCTTGCACAAATAATATCGTTAACGGAAACGTTTTGTGTTTTAAAATAAAAGTCGAGTGTTTTATAGTTTGTTGGGCTCGGCCCGATTCGTTGGCCCACTAATAATAATGTAACTCGTTTGGTCTGTTAACTCGTTTATATAACCCATTTATTTAATCTTTGGTTTAACCCATTACTTTGGCCCAAAAGACCACCGGCCCAGCCTGAAACCCAGCCCAGTATGTGAATCCGCCGGATTCTATTTGAATCCGCCGGATTCTCGTTAATAGAGAAGGTGTTGCCGGATCTTCGGTTCAAGCCGCCGGGTCGGGTCAAGATTAAGTGAATCCGCCGGATTTAGTTGAATCCGCCGGATTCTTTTGTGTTCACAAAACGTTCATGTGAAGCTTTGGGAATCCGCCGGATTTAGGTGAATCCGCCGGATTCGAGCGTGTCTTTTACTCGTTCACAAATGTTTAACCGATTACGGGGTTTGCGAGTTTTGTAGGGGAATCCGCCGGATTCTACATGAATCCGCCTGATTCGGGCAGTTTCCAGAAGCTGTTCGAACAGAGCCATAATGATGCTCGATTATTTTGGTTCCAAATTCTTTGTATTATACTCTCAAACGTTTTAAGCATCAAAATATCATATTTTATCAACTTGGTAACACATTTTAACAAGATTACACATGTTAATTTTAGATTTATAGTTTTGGTTCTCATAACCCATTTTCAAGAACAATCCATAAATCTTTCAAATATATGTGATATATGTTTAGATTATGATGTATAACATGTTAGAAAACGAATTTGAAGCAAAGAAATTAAAGATTAAAGAGTTTCCTTACAAAGTGGAAAATGGTGAGAATGATGAAACGAAGAAGATGATGATGATGTTGTTCCTGGTTTGTTGTTCCCTGCTGCTTGTGTGCTGCCTCTGATCTTGTGTTACTTAGTGAGATAGAGAAAATAAGATGATGATGATTTTGTTTGTGTGCTCAAAGATCACAGAGGAAAAGAGGAGGGAGTAAGTAAATCAAACGAGTATGGTGATCTACAGCGAACGGTCCCTCAATTATTTGAGGTTTGGTGGCCATTTTTGGTACATCAGTTTCGAGTACGGGTATAATTTTAGCAATATAAAAATAAACATTTTACATTTTTATTTTGTAGGTGTTCTACTGGTTCGTAATTTATGATCAGAATAATGATGTTATCATTATTTTAAATAGTTGTACAATTTTGTACATTTTACTGCGTTCAACTATTTGAGCGCCAAATTTCAGTTAATTTAGGATTTCATATTTTGAGGTAATGTTCTAACTTCCTCCAAACGAATGAGAAAATTTGTATTTTTATGATTCGACCTTTTATGAGCGTTTTAGAATTGTTTCTGTTCGTGTTATAATACGTTTTATGTTAAACGTATATTTAGACCTTTATATCTACATGTTATAGATATGTAAATACTCGTAATTAATAATTATATTATTAATTATTTTTGTATCACGAAACTTTTGTTATTTATTTTTGTCGGGTTCTTTCCGATATATTTGTACGTAACTTTTAAATACTTAGGTATTATGTATTACTTTTTGTTTAAAAGTACGGGCTTGCTAGGCTTACATCACATCAAATAGTTTTGTTAAAACTTAATCAGGAAATTAGCGTAAGAATGCACATGCTTAAATGTTAATTAATACCTAATTTGGAGAGTTGTCACATTCTCCCCCCGTTAGGGAAATCTCGTCCTGAGATTTAATTTGTGTCGTGAGTCGTGGTCACGGGTTCAAATAGGTGTGGGTACTTCTTGCGCATTTCATCCTCACGTTCCCAGGTGAACTCTGGGCCTCTTTTCGAGTTCCATCGAATTTTGACAAGTTTGATCCGACTGTTTCGGAGTTTCTGTGTTTTCGTGTCCATTACTTCAAGCGGTTCCTCCACGAAGTTGAGTTTTGCGTCGACGTAGATTTCGTCGGGAGGTATGATTAACGCTTCGTCGGATAGACACTTCTTAAGATTACTCACGTGAAACGTGTCGTGAATATTACTAAGTTCTTGCGGCAGTTTAAGCTTATAAGCTACAGGACCAATCCTTGCTAGGATCTCAAAAGGTCCGATGTAACGTGGATTCAGTTTACCGCGTTTTCCAAATCGCACAACTCCTTTCCAAGGAGATACTTTGAGTAGGACTCTGTCACCTACTTGAAATTCTAAAGGTTTTCGTCTATTGTCTGCATAACTCTTTTGTCGGTCTCGTGCCGTTTTCAATCGATTAAGCACTTGAGATATCTTGTCCGTTGTCTCTTGGACTATCTCAGGACCTGATAACTGTCTGTCATCCATTTCTGCCCAACAGAGTGGGGATCGGCACTTGCGTCCGTACAACGCCTCAAAAGGTGCCATTTGTATACTCGTATGATAACTATTATTGTACGAGAATTAGGCTAAAGGGAGATGAACATCCCAATTTCCTCCAAAATCAATCACTCAAGCTCGTAGCAAGTCCTCAAGCGTTTGTATCGTTCGCTCGCTTTGACCATCGGTTTGTGGATGGTAGGCGGTACTCATGTCGAGTCTAGTGCCTAAAGCTTGTTGCAGTGTTTGCCAGAAGCGAGAGGTGAAACGTGCATCTCTATCAGAGATGATAGATAATGGAACTCCATGTCTAGAAACAACTTCTTTTATGTAAATTCTAGACAGCTTTTCCATCTTATCCGTTTCCTTAATGGCAAGAAAGTGAGCTGACTTTGTCAGTCGGTCGACAATCACCCATATGGAGTCCATCCCAGATGATATTTTCGGTAGCTTCGTGATGAAATCCATCGTGATGTGTTCCCATTTCCATTTGGGCAACTCAGGTTGTTGCAAAAGCCCGGACGGCTTTTGGTACTCAGTCTTAACTTTCGCACAAGTCAGACATCTACTAACATAGGTGGCAATGTCTCTTTTCATGCCAGGCCACCAGTAAAATCCTTTCAGATCGTGGTACATCTTATCCGCACCAGGATGTATCGAGTAATTGGACTTATGAGCTTCGTCCAATACTAGGCTACGTAGCTTATCAACACAAGGAATCCAAATTCGATTCATGAAGTACAATACTCCATTTTCCTTAGACTCCAGTTGCTTCTCCATCCCTTTGAGGGATTCGTCCTTCATACGTTCTGGAGTAGAGGCTGCTTGTTGAGCTTCACGAATTTGGGTAATAAGATCCAAGTGGATTGTCAGTCCTAAAGCTCGAACTCTTCGAGGCTTTACTCGTTCCTTACGACTCAAGGCATCCGCTACTACATTAGCTTTGCCTGGATGGTACTTGATTTCACAGTCGTAATCATTCAGCAATTCAACCCAACGTCTCTGTCTCATGTTGAGTTCTTTCTGATCAAATATATGTTGGAGACTTTTGTGATCTGTAAAGATCGTACACTTCGTACCGTATAGGTAGTGCCTCCAAATCTTAAGTGCAAAAACGACTGCTCCTAGCTCTAAGTCATGCGTCGTATAGTTCTTCTCGTGAATCTTCAATTGACGAGACGCATAAGCAATGACTTTGTCGTTTTGCATTAACACGCAACCTAATCCTTGATGTGAGGCATCACAGTAGACAACAAAGTTTTCTACTCCTTCTGGTAAGGACAGGATAGGTGCGGTGCTCAATTTCTCCTTCAACAATTGGAAAGCATTCTCTTGCTTCTCGCCCCAATCAAACTTCTTGTCTTTTTGCGTTAGGGCAGTAATTGGTTGAGCTATCTTCGAGAAA
This sequence comes from Helichrysum umbraculigerum, assembly GCA_949592205.1. NCBI lineage: Eukaryota > Viridiplantae > Streptophyta > Magnoliopsida > Asterales > Asteraceae > Helichrysum > Helichrysum umbraculigerum. The sequence continues at coordinate 65,759,036 of CATIUR010000001.1, read as the reverse complement.
TTCTCGATGAATCTTCGGTAGTAACCGGCTAGCCCAAGGAATTGTCGTATCTCAGTTGGGGTTTTTGGGGCTTCCCAATTCTTAATCGCCTCTATTTTGGATGGGTCCACGTGAATTCCTTTGTTATTGATCACGTGACCAAGGAAATGAACCTCACGCATCCAAAACTCGCATTTAGAGAACATTGCATAAAGCTTCTCTTTCTCCAGTAACTCCAGAATCATTCTCAGATGTTGTTCATGGTCTTCCATTGTTCGCGAGTATATCAAAATATCGTCAATGAACACTATGACGAACTTATCCAAGTAAAGTTTACATACTCTATTCATTAGATCCATGAATACTGCTGGCGCATTCGTTAGTCCAAATGGCATAACTAGGAACTCGTAATGACCATATCGAGTCCTAAACGCAGTCTTAGGGATATCTTCATCCCGTACCTTCAGTTGATGGTAGCCCGATCTCAAGTTGATCTTTGAGTAATAACTTGACCCTTGCAGCTGGTCAAACAAATCATCAATGCGTGGCAGTGGGTATCGGTTCTTAATCGTCACTTTGTTCAGTTCTCGATAATCGATACACATCCGCATTGATCCATCCTTCTTTTTGACGAATAAAACCGGAGCTCCCCACGGTGAAAAGCTCGGTCGGATGAATCCTAAATCCAACAGTTCTTGCAATTGTGCAGACAGATCCTGCATTTCTGATGGAGCTAGACGATAAGGCGCACGAGCAATCGGTGCAGCTCCCGGCACTAGGTCGATATGAAATTCAACCTGCCGCGGAGGTGGTAACCCTGGTAGCTCGTCAGGAAATACTCCTGGGTAGTCGCGTACTATGGCCACGTCGTCTATGCGTCGCTCCTCGGGTTTCTTGTCCACAACATGTACCAAAAATGCTTGGTACCCTTTTCGTAGATACTTATTTGCCTTCATGCATGTAATCGTTTTCACCATACGATTACTCTTTTCTCCTTGAATCATCAACATTTCTCCTGACGGTAAAGGTAACCGTACAATCTTCTCATGACAGATGATCTCCGCGCGGTTCAGTGACAACCAATCCATGCCAACCACTATATCGAAGCTCCCTAGTTCTACCGGTAGTAAGTCTATTTTGAAAGAATGACCTTCTAACGTTAAGGTGCATCCTGGTACTATTTCTCCTGATTCAATCAACTTACCATCGGCTAGCTCTACAGTATATTTGTTATCTAGCTTTAGGGATTCGATCTCTAATAGTGGTCTAAACTCAGTGGACACAAAGCTTAAATCAGCACCGGAATCAAATAACACAGAAGCAAAGTGGTTGTTTACAAGAAACGTACCAGTGACTGTGTTAGGATCCTGACGTGCCTCTGGTGCTCCTAACATGAACACGCGTCCACGAGCTGGTTGATTGTTGTTGTTGTTTGTACGGTTGTTGTTGTTGGCTCGGTTGTTGTTGTTTCCACGGTTGTTTCCATTGTTGTTGCGGTTACGAGCGTTGTTGGCGTTACTATTTTGATTATTGAGTCGAGGGCAACGGTTCCGATAATGCCTCGTGTCGCCACACTCAAAACATCCTTGGTTTTGACGAGTAGTGTTTCCCTTAGGGGTAGGGTTTACCTTACAGTTTTGGGCTTTGTGACCCCATCCCTTACAGCTGTCGCAAAACCAACATTCACCCTCATGGTGTTTGCTACACTTATCACACTTAGGTTTGTTACCCAAGTATGGCTTTGGTTCTACAATGGTGGCAGCGTAAGACTTTGGATTTCCAGATCCCTTCTTGTTGGATTGACCCTGGCGGTCATTCCATTTATGCTTCTTACCTCCAGAACTACCAGCTTCAGTACTGATCGGCTCAACCTTGGCTGGCACAGTTTTCTGTGTCAGCGTCCCCATTCTAACTGCTTCATCAGTCAAACTCTGCGCTAGAGTAACAGCGCTCCTAAAGGTGTCAGGTTTGGAGGACGTAACTAAACTCCTGATCTGTGGTGCCAGTCCATACACATAGCGTTCAATACGCTTGTACTCAGGTGTTACCATATGTGGCACAAGACGAGCTAGTTCTTGGAACCTGGTTGTATAACCAGTGATATCAGCACCAATCATTGCAATGTTCCATAGCTCAGTCTCAATTTTCTGCATCTCACTTCGAGGGCAGAATTCTTCCATCATCATATGCTTCAATGTTTCCCATGTCATGGAATAAGCAGCTGGTCGTCCCATCGACTGGACTTGACTGTTCCACCAAGTCAAAGCTTTATCAGCTAGTGTGCAGGCGACATATTTCACCGCAGTGTCTGGTAGACAATCACTGATGTCCAACACAGAATCCATCTTTTCTATCCAGTGTATAATACCAATAGCACCTTCAGTGCCACAGAAGGGAGGTGGTTTACAAGCCTGAAATGTCTTATATGAACACCCTCGGCGAGTATTCACAACAGTCTCAGCATTAACAGGGGTCGATCCACTGTTATGAATCTCATTCTCACGGTTTCGACTTGCCTCATACTCGGCAATACCTTCAGCTATGCGTCTAGCTATCATCTGCTCAGTAGTTTCCTCAGTGTTAGGGGGTGGAATGGTTTCAGATGTAGGGGGTACAGTTGTCTTCTGACTGTTCCTAGTAATTCGTCATTTTGGCGGCATAGTTCAGTTCTGCGATGAATAGAATGCAGAAGTCAATGCCAAAATAATGAATGTGATGAACAAGATTTCACATTGTCTATCAAATGAATAGTATGGAGAATTTGAAAGAATAAGGTTTCACATTGAATGTCGCACGACTTTGAAACACCCATATGTACTTTGTACAATATAATCACGTTGGCCAGGCGTCATTATATAATGCCAATTACATATTTCTTTTCATCATCGATCAAGCGCAAACAATGTTTTAGGGAATTCAAGATAAAATCAATAATTCAAGGCGTAGTAGGTTTTCAAAGTTTGCAAGAAATGGTTTCAACAATTATTACGTGGTAACTTTTCTATCACATGTATATAGAGATGAATATCATTCGCACGAAATTTCGAATCGAACCTAGTTTATAATATACATTAACTAGAACGTTCTTATATTGTTTCATACAAAACTTGATGATATCTTCTATATCCATCAAGAGTGGTTTCCAATACAACACGAGTTGCTACAGTACTAATTAGACTAAACTTAGCTATACCAAGATCTTAACAAAATAGTTATATTCCTACGACAGTTCTTCATCAGTTCATTATTAAGCTATCTTTAGCTATGTTCTCTGTCGTAGTGTATATCTTCCACTTTTACTCCTGATTCAGATTGGGAGAGAAGTAGCGTGTTTCCAGTATAGTTTTGTATCGCAGAGTCGGATAATAGTCCAGATCATTCTCAGTTGAGCATTTGCACAAACGTTTGATCCAAGACTTAACTCTTTTCTTGCGATTACTAGCCACTTTCTTCCAGAAGCGTATTTTATCCTTAACTCGGACAATCATAGGCCTCTTTAGGATTCTCAATTCTAGCTCATGGTTCCTACATTTGACCACAAGCTCCCAATTTTGACCATCCAATCTTTCAGCCTGGTCTCGTACTCTTTCGTACTCCTCTATGTCAACCATGCCGAATTGGTGGTTTTCAATTTCTTCTTCCACAAGTTCCACTATCGGAATTGTTTCGGTATCGACATATACATATTGTATCTGCTCGTCGATGGTTATGTCCTCATCTGAGGAGTATTCACTTATAACAGGTTCTGCCATTTTTCCAGTTTCAAGAGATCTATAGGTTACAAAGACATTTTTCAGTATCCACAGTTATGTAGTCTCTATTGTCAATATATAATCCAATCACAACGCACAGTAACATAAACAATAATAATAAACCAAATACATATGTCATATCATATAACTGATCGTAGTTAGTTCACAGGTTTTTATACAAAACACGATGGATCTATCCTAGATACCCATCGATCCAGAAACTAATCAAAGCATGACGGGTCTGTCTACACACCGTCGATCCAAATGATATACAAAACATGACAGGTCTGTCTATACCCGTCGAACCAAAGTTCCAAGTCTAATACATAGTATATATACAATCCTAAGTAGGCACAACCCGCCCTACATAGGTCTAACGAAAATACGGTAGAAATGATCCCACAGCTGTCCTCAACACAGCCATCACTACACAAACACCAACCACAAGCCCTGCAATCCTAACACGTCTCTCAAGTGTCCTCACACGAGCACGTGCAGACTCAGCTATCTCCTGGGCAGTAAACACATGGTTCAACAGAAAGTGATGATGCTCATGTATACCAGCCATGTCCCCATACAGACGGGAGACCTCATCCTGTACCTGTCCAAGGTGAGAACTCCTGCTAGAGGTAATACAGAACAATGTACGCATAACAGCAACTAATGTAGGGAGAGTCTGCTCTATCGGCTCTCCAGTGGTAGGCAGTGGTGCTGGGGGTCGTGAGGACTCTCCTGTCTCAAATGTGGAGGGAAAACCCTCTAATGACCTCCAGTGCCTCAACATAGGAGTCATCCACTCTAGATGAGCAAACCTGGGTGCCCTCTGTGGAGACTCAACAGACTCGTCCGCTGGTGCTAACGGACCAATAGGAAGATCTCGGACACACATCCTCGGTGTCCTCCTATACACAGGCCTGCGAGAAGTCTCAGCAGCCTGGTGGTGAATACCTGTAGTGATAGGGGTAACCTCATGTGCTGTCGGTGGTGGTGCGATGTAAGCGTCACTAGTGCCATCTGACATGTCTCTCAAATGAACAGATGACTCATCCCCTACAGTGATCGCGGGACCCTCAAAAGTAGCCTCGGTCGGCTCCTCATCCGAAGCATAAACATGGTAAAGTGATTGACTAGACATACTGTGACAAGGGAAATTGTGTGTGACGTGTCAGTCGTATGTTAGATGTATGCAAACGTATGTATGTATGAATGCATGAATGTTCTAGCCAAGGCTATAGTCTAGGTCTCTAAGGTTTTCAGTCACCTAAAGACTTCTAGTTCGCTATAACCAATTGCTCTGATACCAAGTCTGTCACACCCCCAAAATCCATAATTGTGTTTATTTAATGTTTAGCGGAAGCAAGTTAAGATTTAGCGGAAGCATCTTGTTTAAACAGTTTAACAGCAGGGTGATGACGTATCAATTGTGCATTCATTGTATCAGAGCATATGATCATACAGAACATAATATATTAAGGATGCCAGTTTAAAACAGTTGTTACAAAGGTAGTACGACTATGTAAGTCATACAGTAGTAATAGAGTTTAAAACATTTGAGTTTTACAATACTTATGTTAAGATAAGATTTCATGAGTATAACTGCAATGTCTGCAGTAATACAAAGGAAATCCTCAAAAGCTGTCCCAAAATATATGGCATCCTAAGTAGTCTAGGGTTGTCCATCCTGAATGCATGCGATCCTTACTTACATGGCTAATTTCCTGTAAAACATAGAAAGAAAGTCGTCAACAAATATGTTGAGTGAATTCACAGGTTTTGTATAAATGTAAGGTATGTTAAACCATTTATGTTTAAGTTATTGAAATGTTATTCAATAAATAAATGTTGCAGGTTTTGCAATTTATAAGATATTAGGGATAGTTACCCTAAAATATAGTTTTATGTGGGTTGTTACCCCAAATGTATGTCTGGTTGTTTACCAGAATATAAATGTAATCAGTACGTATACTGAAATAAAACAGTTGTAGGATATGTTCATCCTAAATAATAATTGTGGGAAATTCTTAGACTATAATCCCCTGAAAGGTGAGCTAAACCTCGCAGGTTAAAGTAACGCGACCTAACCCTATAACCAAACCACAACCAAAACTTATGTTTCTTGCCTGAAGGACAGTTAAGTATACGCTCCATCCACAGGAGGGTCGTCACGGCAATAGTACTATTCGTATACTCAGTGGCTAGAGTCACCTAGCTAATGGTTATAGTCTGCATGACATAAGGTCTTTCATGCACACATCTCAAGTCTGGTCCGTACTAGGATTTGTTGTCTAATTCCCAAAACAGTTGTGAAATAATATTTCATATCTAACAGTTTGTATAAATCAATAAAGCATTTATATAGTTTGCTGCATGTGTTTGCATGCAGTTTCTATGTTTACACCCCTATGTTTAAAAGCATAAAACATTTGCAAAGTAGGGGCTGTGAACTCACTGTAGTTTGCTCGGTATGAAAGCTAGCTGCCAAACAGATAATAGCCCAAGGTTTGTTAACCTATATAAAATAAATATATTAACATAAGTACGTTTGATTTGTTTTAATCACTTATGTTAACAGTTTGTTTTGTTTGAAGAAATGGTTGATTTCTTATTAATGTAAGTTATTAACTTTGCTAGTGACATGGTGTGGAAATAACGTTATTATTTCTCAGTCGTACACTTGTAAGTGTACAAACCAATATGTAATTGTTTATTTATCGGAAGGTCGTTTTGTTTCATTTGTACATATACTTTGTTTACAGTTGTACGTATAATTTGAATGTTATTCCAATATCGTTGTATGTACGTATATTTGTTCTATATATGTATACTTATGTAATATACTTGTCGTATATTATTAGATTACACGTTCGTTAAATGTGAAATTCATTGTGTATATATATTTGTGAATATATATTCTTAAGTGTCGTATGTATATCAAAATATATGTAAGTTTTCATTTGTTTAAGAAAACGTATACATTAGTGTCTATATATCTCGTGTGTTCTCGTATATATATATATATATTGTAATACGTTGTTTCGTATTTAAAAAGTGTCGAGTTTTATTTGTTATAAAACTTGATAATATATTTATCCCGTTTAATAAATATCATTTGTTTTTAATATCTTTACATTTGTTTAATAAGTGTTAAATATCCCGATAATGTAATCGTATTCAAATTGTATAGTTCATAAAGTTCATATATATATATGTCATATATCGTTTGTTCGTACGAATTAAATAAGTCCAATGTCCGTATTCATAGTTTGTCTCGGTTTATAATGTCATTTAACAATTTATCAAGTCTCGTATACGTCTTGCACAAATAATATCGTTAACGGAAACGTTTTGTGTTTTAAAATAAAAGTCGAGTGTTTTATAGTTTGTTGGGCTCGGCCCGATTCGTTGGCCCACTAATAATAATGTAACTCGTTTGGTCCGTTAACTCGTTTATATAACCCATTTATTTAATCTTTGGTTTAACCCATTACTTTGGCCCAAAAGACCACCGGCCCAGCCTGAAGCCCAGCCCAGTATGTGAATCCGCCGGATTCTCGTTAATAGAGAAGGTGTTGCCGGATCTTCGGTTCAAGCCGCCGGGTCGGGTCAAGATTAAGTGAATCCGCCGGATTTAGTTGAATCCGCCGGATTCTTTTGTGTTCACAAAACGTTCATGTGAAGCTTTGGGAATCCGCCGGATTTAGGTGAATCCGCCGGATTCGAGCGTGTCTTTTACTCGTTCACAAATGTTTAACCGATTACGGGGTTTGCGAGTTTTGTAGGGGAATCCGCCGGATTCTACATGAATCCGCCGGATTCGGGCAGTTTGCAGAAGCTGTTCGAACAGAGCCATAATGATGCTCGATTATTTTGGTTCCAAATTCTTTGTATTATACTCTCAAACATTTTAAGCATCAAAATATCATATTTTATCAACTTGGTAACACATTTTAACAAGATTACACATGTTAATTTTAGATTTATAGTTTTGGTTCTCATAACCCATTTTCAAGAACAATCCATAAATCTTTCAAATATATGTGATATATGTTTAGATTATGATGTATAACATGTTAGAAAACGAATTTGAAGCAAAGAAATTAAAGATTAAAGAGTTTCCTTACAAAGTGGAAAATGGTGAGAATGATGAAACGAAGAAGATGATGATGATGTTGTTCCTGGTTTGTTGTTCCCTGCTGCTTGTGTGCTGCCTCTGATCTTGTGTTACTTAGTGAGATAGAGAAAATAAGATGATGATGATTTTGTTTGTGTGCTCAAAGATCACAGAGGAAAAGAGGAGGGAGTAAGTAAATCAAACGAGTATGGTGATCTACAGCGAACGGTCCCTCAATTATTTGAGGTTTGGTGGCCATTTTTGGTACATCAGTTTCGAGTACGGGTATAATTTTAGCAATATAAAAATAAACATTTTACATTTTTATTTTGTAGGTGTTCTACTGGTTCGTAATTTATGATCAGAATAATGATGTTATCATTATTTTAAATAGTTGTACAATTTTGTACATTTTACTGCGTTCAACTATTTGAGCGCCAAATTTCAGTTAATTTAGGATTTCATATTTTGAGGTAATGTTCTAACTTCCTCCAAACGAATGAGAAAATTTGTATTTTTATGATTCGACCTTTTATGAGCGTTTTAGAATTGTTTCTGTTCGTGTTATAATACGTTTTATGTTAAACGTATATTTAGACCTTTATATCTACATGTTATAGATATGTAAATACTCGTAATTAATAATTATATTATTAATTATTTTTGTATCACGAAACTTTTGTTATTTATTTTTGTCGGGTTCTTTCCGATATATTTGTACGTAACTTTTAAATACTTACGTATTATGTATTACTTTTTGTTTAAAAGTACGGGCTTGCTAGGCTTACATCACATCAAATAGTTTTGTTAAAACTTAATCAGGAAATTAGTGTAAGAATGCACATGCTTAAATGTTAATTAATACCTAATTTGGAGAGTTGTCACAAAAGTATATAAGTTACAAAAGTAGATTTCGTAAATAAGACTAAACAGTTTTAGTTATATAAAAGAAATCCGGTTGTCAAAAGTTGGCATCCTAAAGCTTCATGGGTCGCCTAAGTTCCATGTGTGCAGGCGGTTCTTACGTGCGCAACTAATTTCCTGAAAAACATAGTAAGAGTCAACAACGAGGTTGAGTGAATTCACAGGTTTTATGTTCACAATAATAGTTGGTTGTTTCAAAGCGTCCAAAATAGTTATCGTCATCACAATCAAACAAAGTTTCGTGGAATGTTATCCAAAGTGTACGTTTGGTGGGATGTTGCCCAAAGATGTAGTTACGTGGGATGTTGCCCAAAACACAGTTTATGATTCGTAGGAAAACGGTATCCTATTAGTATTCGTAGGAATGTAAGTATCCTAATAGTTGTTCGTAGGCATAACAATATCCTAATAGTTGTTCGTAGGCATAACAGTATCCTAATAGTTGTTCGTAGGAATGTCAGTATCCTAATAGTTGTTCGTAGGAATGTCAGTATCCTAATAGTTGTTAGTAGGAATGTCAGTATCCTATAAGTCATTCGTAGGAATGTCAGTATCCTATAAGTTACTCGGTGGATCCATGTCAGTAGGATCCAGTGCCCATGTCAGTAGGGACTTTTCAACAGTTCAATAACAATAGTGGATCCATGTCAGTAGGATCCAGTGCCCATGTCAGTAGGGACTTTTCAACAGTAGGGAGTGTCAGTGTCCCTTGATTCATGTCAGTAGGATCTTGTGCCCATGTCAGTAGGGACTTTTGTTCAACAAGTATAGTGGATCCATGTCAGTAGGATCCGGTCCATGTCAGAAGGACCCATCAGTTACCCAATCAGTTTGGTAAAGCGTTGCTGGTCGTTCTCCAGCATTTCCAAAACAAGTGTGGTACGTTTACAGTTTTGTAGTGTGAAAACGTTGTTTCGTAAACATCGGTTTGTGTAACAGTTTAACAGTTCAGTGTACTCTAATCGTTCGAGTAAAACGTGTGTACAATCATGTATGTAAAAGCGTTTGACTATGTTTTCCACCCCTATTCAAAAGTAGTTAAAACGGTGAAAGTAGGGGCTGTGAACTCACCTGTTGAGTTAAGTAATGTGCGAGTGCTAGCAAAGCCTAAAGCCCAAGTATAGTCCAGAATCTCCTAACGCCCTAAACGTTTGAGATTTAATAAGTACGTGGATGTCTAAGTTTGACCATCCATGCTAGTGTTCATGCAACTAAATTATGTCCAAAGTGTTTGTTTAACGTTTATGTTTGTATTTCGCAGTTGTGAAAATGTATACGACTCGTTGGGTAATAGTTTGAAATCACGATTTCAATAAAATAAGTTTGTTTGAAATGTCTGTACAGTTCGTATATCGTATCGTGTGTAAGTATGTCGCACCCCCAAAACACGTGGCAGTGGAAACATGAGGTGTCATGGGGGCGTCGACCAAATCAAATATCACAACACAAGATTAAAGCAAACGACCTCTATATGAGACGTTTGAAAATATTACATACATAAATTCAAATTGTTTACAACCGTTGTACAAAACATTGGAGTTCGCATAAAATGTGTAGATTACATAACTACAAACTATAGTAAAATGCAATCTAAATCCTTTGAGTTTGAAAGCAATGCGACTCGAGCTACGCTATCCATAAGCGTCCTACTGCTGTGGGTTACCTGAGAAATACATACTAAAAAAGTAAACATAAAGTTGGTGAGTTCATACAGTTGTTTAACAATTGTTTAAATGTTGGTATAAAACCCAATAGTATGAAACACGAGTTATGAAACACAAGATTTTAACAGTTGTATCATTCAACAATGATAAGTAATTGTATCGTTTAACAAACGATAAGTAAATGTGTTGAGTAAATGTATCGTTAACAAACGATAAATAAATATGTAGTTGCGCGAATGCAAAAATATGTATACCATTTGCCATGAGCTCATAGTCCGAAGCTTAACAATGTGTGTCGTGCCTCTTTCGAGTACACGATCGTGGGTGCCCCAATGCAAGTGTCTAATCCGGTACACTCGTTATGAACAAATATTAATACGTCCGTTTGACAGGTTAGCGCGACTAACCCGGACGGGGATTGTCAGTCCCAAATAGATCTATTTACTAATATTCACGCTTTAGCAAAACTAACAAACTATGATGTGTAGGGCCTTTGTGGATTAGTGTGTTAACTCATGCAATCCGTATAGCGTCGTTTATGGTACTTGTGTTCATAAAAGCAGTTGTATAAAGCATGAGTAATAAGCAGTTGTAGTATGTATTCTCCCCCAAAATAGTTATAAAACAGTAAAAAGGGGCTATGAAACTCACCTTAGGTTAGCAAGTAGCAAGCAAATATCAAATAAGCAAGCAAAGTCTAAAGCGCAACCTTCTAACGTCCTAAACGTATAAGGTTGTGTAAGTAGATGTCTTATAAGACCATCTATAGCGATTGTATAAGTGGGGGTCAATGTCCACTTAAGCTAATCGTGTAGGTGGAGGGTTAATGTCCACCTAGAGCTAGTTCATCAACTAGTATGTCCAAATAAGTTGTTCGAGTTCGTTTCTTAAAAACGTGTACGACCCTTTGGTGAAAGTTTGTAATAATAAATCATTTAGACATTATTATCAAGTTTGTCTTGTTGTATGTTATTCAGTAGTACAAATCGTGTGTTGCAAATAGATTATTTTAGTTTGTATAAGTCTTAAACCGTAGGTCAAAGTTGGTCAACCCTGGTCAACTGGTCAAACCTGGTCAAACTAGTCAAACCTGGTCAAACTAGTCAAACCTGGTCAAAATGGTCAAACCTGGTCAAAATGGTCAAACCTAGTTAAACCTGGTCAACCTGATCAACTGGTCAAACCTAGTCAAACTTGGTCAAACTGGTTAAGGTTGGTTAAACTATGAGTCACTTCTCAATTTATGAGTCACTTATAGAGTCACTTCTGATTTATGAGTCACTTATAGAGTCACTTATGATTTATGAGTCACTTATAGAGTCACTTCTGATTTACGAGTCACTTATAGAGTCACTTCTGATTTACGAGTCACTTATAGAGTCACTTCTGATTTATAAGTCACTTATAGAGTCACTTCTGATTTATGAGTCACTTATAGAGTCACTTCTGATTTATGAGTCACTTATAGAGTCACTTATGATTTATGAGTCACTTATAGAGTCACTTATGATTTATGAGTCACTTATAGAGTCACTTCTGATTTATGAGTCACTTATAGAGTCACTTATGATTTATGAGTCATTTCTCAATTTATATGTCGGTTTCTAATTCGGGAAGCTTTCTAAGTTTAGTTTTTGGTCCAAGTTACCAACTAAGTCACCCAAAACCATTTTTGTTACCACTTTCCAAAAATAGTAAGTTTTGTCGTTTTTAGCCACCGAGCCATTTTTGTTGACTTGGTCAAACCTACTCGGTTTGACCTGAAACTTTTACCCAACCCATACATCAGTTTGTAGGACCCATAAAATTTGTCGGTTCGTGTCGGAGTTCATCCAAAGTGTCGGTTTTTAACAAGCAACTTAAAACTTCAATGTTTCGGTTTTTGTCGGGTTTTTACGCCACATGATTTCACCTACTTCTGGTCCAAATCAAACTTCACAATTTTTACCAACTAATCATTAAGGTATCTAGTTTCTATCATCAAAATTTCAGGATTTATCATGTCCATTTACATATTTAATTAAGCTCGCGAAAGTTCCGAACACATTTCTCGAAAACTAACAGGTCAGTACTATAAATCGGCTCGTAGAGAAAAATGAGTACGTTTCTGGAAAAAGTTCAAAACATGAAAGTTGTAGATCTTTTCGATACGCAAATTTCAAAAAAAATGCATCGTCTAACTCTTATTATAAGATTTTATACGAATATTTTTGTAAGCTGTCGATTTTTAGGCAGATTCATGCATGTTTAAGTTTGCTTTATAAAAACGATTTTTGCACTTGTTTTTGGACATAAACAAGATAGATGAACTAAATAACATCTAAATATACATTAAGCAAGTATGTAAATGAGGAGTTTAGGTGATTTATACCAACAAAACGATGGAGAAACAAGAGGGAGATGAAGATGATGATGTCCTAAGCTTGGTTCCTTCTTGTTCTTGATCTTCAAGATGATAGTGGTTTAATGGTGATGATTATTAGGTGGTAAGAGGGCTGGAAATCCCTGAGTTTTTGAGAGAGTTTGAGTGTAATTAAAAATAAGAGTGGAGTGTTAAGTGATGGAATGCATGGATAAAGAGTGGTGTTGTAAGAAAAGGGTAATCATCATATTGCATGGTCAAGGAGTGGGCAACAAGAGGGGTGGCACATGGGGGGAGGGGGCCAGCCAGGGGTGGCCCCACTCAAGGGTAATATAGTCATTTTCTTGTTCCCAATTGAATTAGTTACGGTCTCCGTTCGTTTACCCGATTGTTAGGACGTTTATTCGTACGTTAAATATTTAGTTGACGTTTTTATTTAACGATATAAATTTCGATATTTCCACTTGAAATATTTAATATTAAAACTCTTATAAATTGTTTCGTTAATTTATCGGCCTCGGTTTGCGTGCATGTTTTACGAAAGTTTAATCGCGTAACATTTTAAATAGACGTTTTAATTGCCGAATCATTATACGATGTTTTTAATAATAATTTCACATAAAATAATATATTTTAAATTATAAAAATATATTTCGACTTTCGTTCAGTTGTCGGCCGCGTTCCGCGCATTTCTGTTGCGTTTGAGACGTTTTAGCCAAAACGCCTAGGTTTTTCGTGTATTAATTTAACAAATTAACAATATATGATAAATAACTTCTAAAAATAGATTAAAGTTATTTATAGAAATGTTTTCACCAACGTCGTATATTAAGTCGGACTTCGTCCGGTTATTTCGCACAATTTCACCAAATTGCGTAAGCGTAATATAAAATAATTACGGAAGTGTATATTCACATAAATATACAAATAGTTACAAGTAAGTATAAGTAGTTAGCCTAATACTAAACTAAACACACGTAATTAAGGTTTCTAGCAGGTTAATCCGTAACCCTAAATCGTCGGGTGTCACATTCTCTCCTTGTAAGGAGAATTTTGTCCCGAAATTAGTTTGTTGTCGTGGTCTGTTGGGCATCTAAAAATAGATGTGGATTTCTTCGAGAGGAATAACAAGTGTCTCATCAGACAGACATTTCTTTAGGTTAGAAACGTGGAATGTGTTGTGCACGCTACTGAGTTGTGGCGGTAGCTGCAGTCTATATGCCACCGGACCAATTCTTTCAAGAATCTCAAAAGGTCCGATGTACCTAGGGTTTAGTTTGCCACGTTTGCCAAAACGAATGACACCTTTCCAAGGTGACACTTTTAAGAGTACTCGGTCTCCAACCTGGAATTCGAGTGGTTTGCGTCTCACGTCAGCATAACTCTTCTGATGATCACGTGCGGCTTTCAGCCGATTTTGGATGGTCACGATTTTCTCGGTCGTTTCATGGATGATTTCAGGACCGGTGAGTTGGCTATCGCCGATTTCGGTCCAACAAATGGGTGATCGGCACTTTCTTCCATAAAGTGCCTCGAACGGAGCAGCATTGATGCTGGTGTGATAACTGTTGTTGTAGGAGAATTCACATAAGGGTAGGTGGTTCTCCCAGTTGTTTCCGAAGTCAACTACACTAGCGCGTAGCATATCTTCCAAAGTTTGGATGGTTCGTTCACTCTGACCATCAGTTTGTGGGTGATAAGCAGTACTCATATCCAGACGAGTACCGAGAGCTTTCTGAAGTGTTTGCCAAAATCGAGAGGTGAAGCGGCTATCTCGATCGGAGATGATTGAAATGGGTATGCCGTGACGTGCCACAACCTCTTTGATGTAGATGCGAGCCAATCGCTCCATCTTGTCGATTTCTTTGATGGCTAGGAAATGGGCAGATTTCGTGAGACGATCAACGATCACCCAAATGGTATCGCAACCGCTCAGTGTTTTCGGTAGTTTGGTGATGAAGTCCATGGTTATGTTTTCCCATTTCCATTGAGGTATTTCGGGTTGTTGCAGCAACCCGGAGGGTTTCTGGTATTCGACCTTTACCTTGGCGCAGGTTAAACATTTGCTAACATAAGTAGCGATGTCAGCTTTCATGTTGGGCCACCAATACCGTTGTTTGATGTCATGATACATTTTGTCGGAACCAGGATGTATGGAGTATCGAGATTTGTGAGATTCATCCATCACCAAATCTCGTAGGTTTCCAAAGTTTGGTAACCAGATTCGGTTAAAGAAGTATCGAGTTCTGTCGGATTTGGTTTCGAGTTGTTTTTCCATGCCGCGCAAGGCTTCGTTTTTGATGTTTTTCTCGTTGAGTACTTCGAGTTGAGTGGAATGAATTTGAGAAATAAGATCGTTGTGGATGGTTAAACCAAGGGCTCGAACTCGAAGGGGGTTTCACTCGTTCTTTTCGGCTTAGGGCATCGGCAACAACGTTAGCCTTACCCGGGTGGTATCGGATTTCGTAGTCGTAGTCACTAAGTAACTCAACCCAATGACGTTGTCTCATGTTTATGTCCTTCTGATCAAAGATATGTTGAAGGATTTTGTGGTCAGTGAACATAGTACATTTTGTACCGTACAGATAGTGTCTCCAGATTTTGAGTGCAAAAACTACAGTTCCTAATTCGAGGTCATGGGTGGTGTAGTTCTTTTCATGGATTTTCAGTTGTCGTGAGGCATATGCGATGACTTTATCACATTGCATTAACACACAACCTAGTCCTTGGTGTGAGGCGTCGCAGTAAACTACGAGATCATCGGTGCCTTCGGGTAAGGACAGGATTGGTGCGCTGCAGAGTTTCTGTTTCAGAAGTTGGAAGGCTGACTCTTGTTTATCGGTCCAGTCGAATTTCTTATCATTCTGAGTCAGGGAGGTCAATGGTAGGGCTAGTTTGGAGAAATTCTCAATGAATCGCCGATAGTATCCAGCGAGACCTAAGAATTGTCGTACCTCGGTTGGAGTAGTTGGTGCTTTCCAGCACTTGATGGCCTCGATCTTGGCTGGATCAACATGTATCCCTTGACTGTCAACGACATGCCCTAGGAACTGTACTGTTCGCATCCAGAACTCACACTTGGAGAACTTGGCGTATAACTCCTCGTGTCTGAGTAATTCCGAGATAGTTTTCAGGTGTTGGCCATGTTCGGTTTCATTGCGAGAGTAGATTAAGATGTCGTCGATGAACACGATGACAAACTTATCTAGATAGGGTTTGCACACCCGATTCATAAGGTCCTTGAATACAGCCGGTGCATTGGTTAAGCCAAAAGGCATCACTTGGAATTCGTAATGCCCGTAGCGGGTTCAGAAGGCGGTTTTCGGGATATCGGCGTCTCGAACGCGGAGTTGGTGATAGCCAGACCGAAGGTCGATCTTTGAGTAAAAGCTTGAACCTTGAAGTTGGTCAAATAAGTCATCGATTCTAGGAAGTGGGTATCGGTTCTTGATGATAAGTTTGTTCAGTTCTCGGTCTACCGGTCTCCCCTTGTTTGATCAAGGTTCCACTGGTAATGAAGGGAATACTAACGATTTTCTAGAGACAATTGATTTCGGCACTGTGTTTGTACAATCGGTCCATGCCTATGATGAATTTCAAGGTTCCTGATTTTGACGGTTATGAGATCTATGGGAAATGTTCGCTTGCGATGGTGTAAAATCAGTTGATAAATTTCTATGATAATAATTTGTTTGGAACTATTAAGCCCGTTGAAAACCTGAGTTAGTTAAAATATGTTGGGAAAAATCTAGTCGTCAATAAGACGTTGAAAATTTCTGTCTAGCCAATTTAATTGGACATTAGAAGTTGTAAATAGTTCCGGGTAGTTGTTTGATGAAAATTCTTTGAAAACTTGAATTGGAAGAAAATCTGGTGAAAATTCTTGTTATTGTAAAGTGTTGAAAGTTTCGGATGATTCTTATAGTGGTGTCTCCTTAAACGAAAGGGGGACGAAAGAATGAATGAGATCTTTGTATGAGAGCTAAGATTATCACATTCATGATTAAAAGTAATATGTGGCTTCATAGTACGATGATGAATCAACAACAAGAAGGTTTAGTCAATATCGTAGTTTCAAAGAGTAGCCACAAAAATGACCGGGTAGTTTCTCAAAGTAGTCAATCATGACTATATTGTTGTTTCGAAATGAACAATTGCTTGGTGAAGGTGTTTGGTGAAGATAGTTGATAGTTGATAAATTCGTAGTAGCGGGTGGTCCTTGCAGTAGTGATTGGAATGTGCAAGTCATAGTTTGAAATAGTTTGAAGTAGTTTATGGATTTAGTCGTTGTGAGTATCCCTCGCAATACTAATCCAGTGATGTTCAGAACAGACAAAGTCGCGAATCAAGTTATGAGTAAATCGTTTGACAACCGTGTCGAATTGGTGACCAAACATGATCAAGTAGTAAGTCTCGTGCTTGATAGAATTGTTGACATACAAGTCAAAGAGTGATCAATCATGATCAAGTAAAGAGTTAAGTGGTTTGTTGAAATTCATGCAATTGTTCGAAAAGTTACTTCCATTATGTAGGTGTTGTGGTTGACCAAGTTCACCCGCAGACCCTTGTAGACAGGTCCTATTGGGTGGAGTGTCAGTAGTGGTAGTAAGGTCTAGTTCGAGGTGGTCAGTCAGTCCTTCTAGTTGTGTACAACACACGCGATTAATAGGTCTACAATAAGAGGGGAAGGGAGATTATAAAGTAGGGGAAGTACATGTAGCGCGTTTAGGTGACGAATTCTCGTGCGGTTCGTGTTTCCGAATGATTAGGATGAGAGTGGGGAGGAAAGAGGGTGAAGCAGATGTCACTTGTTTGGGTGGCGAATCCTTTGGTGGATTCTCCTCAAGTGAGTCCTATTCGATTATATCGTTGCCCGATGCGGTTGGACGAGCGGGTACCGTGGAAATCTCCACATTAGTGAGTAAGGCTAGAGCTTCATTTTCAGAGTTGGGTGACGTAGCTGTGGGAGTGGTTGCCGTGAATAGTGGCAAATAATTTCGTATACGTAAGGTTACATATAGAAATATAATAACCTAGCACATAAGCACGTATAAGGGTTGGTCCCGTTCTATCCTCGGTTTATGTTACTACCGTATTCTCATTTACTACAACCATTTCAGGTCTTGCATCGGTTCTCCTTTAATTGTACATAGTTGATCAAGCTATGTTAAATTAAATTCAAATGATGCAATTACTGAACCAGTTATACCAAAAGAGGAATACTAACCTAACGGTCATAGTCTAGGTCACTAATGCAATCCTAGTTCGCTATAACCTTAGGCTCTGATACCAATCTGTCGCACCCCCAAAACACGTGGCAGCGGAAACATGAGGTGTCATGGGAGCGTCGACCAAATCAAATATCACAACACAAGATTAAAGCAAACGACCTCTATATGAGACGTTTGAAATATTACATACCATAAATTCAAATTGTTTACAACCGTTGTACAAAACATTGGAGTTCGCATAAAATGTGTAGATTACATAACTACAAACTATAGTAAAATGCAATCTAAATCCTTTGAGTTTGAAAGCAATGCGACTCGAGCTACGCTATCCATAAGCGTCCTACTGCTGTGGGTTACCTGAGAAATACATACTAAAAAGGTCAACATAAAGTTGGTGAGTTCATAGAGTTGTTTAACAATTGTTTAAATGTTGGTATAAAACCCAATAGTATGAAACACGAGTTATGAAACACAAGATTTTAACAGTTGTATCATTCAACAATGATAAGTAATTGTATCGTTTAACAAACGATAAGTAAATGTGTTGAGTAAATGTATCGTTAACAAACGATAAATAAATATGTAGTTGCACGAATGCAAAAATATGTATACCATTTGCCATGAGCTCATAGTCCGAAGCTTAACAATGTGTGTCGTGCCTCTTTCGAGTACACGATCGTGGGTGCCCCAATGCAAGTGTCTAATCCGGTACACTCGTTATGAACAAATATTAATACGTCCGTTTGACAGGTTAGCGCGACTAACCCGGACGGGGATTGTCAGTCCCAAATAGATCTATTTACTAATATTCACGCTTTAGCAAAACTAACAAACTATGATGTGTAGGGCCTTTGTGGATTAGTGTGTTAACTCATGCAATCCGTATAGCGTCGTTTATGGTACTTGTGTTCATAAAAGCAGTTGTATAAAGCATGAGTAATAAGCAGTTGTAGTATGTATTCTCCCCCAAAATAGTTATAAAACAGTAAAAAGGGGCTATGAAACTCACCTTAGGTTAGCAAGTAGCAAGCAAATATCAAATAAGCAAGCAAAGTCCAAAGCGCAACCTTCTAACGTCCTAAACGTATAAGGTTGTGTAAGTAGATGTCTTATAAGACCATCTATAGCGATTGTATAAGTGGGGGTCAATGTCCACTTAAGCCAATCGTGTAGGTGGAGGGTTAATGTCCACCTAGAGCTAGTTCATCAACTAGTATGTCCAAATAAGTTGTTCAAGTTCGTTTCTTAAAAACGTGTACGACCCGTTGGTGAAAGTTTGTAATAATAATTCATTTAGACATTATTATCAAGTTTGTTTTGTTGTATGTTATTCAGTAGTACAAATCGTGTGTTGCAAATAGATTATTTTAGTTTGTATAAGCCTTAAACCGTAGGTCAAAGTTGGTCAACCCTGGTCAACTGGTCAAACCTGGTCAAACTAGTCAAACCTGGTCAAACTAGTCAAACCTGGTCAAAATGGTCAAACCGGTCAAACCTGGTCAAACCTGGTTAAACCTGGTCAACTGGTCAAACCTGGTCAAACTGGTTACGGTTGGTTAAACTATGAGTCACTTCTCAATTTATGAGTCACTTATAGAGTCACTTATGATTTATGAGTCACTTATAGAGTCACTTCTGATTTATGAGTCACTTATAGAGTCACTTCTGATTTATGAGTCACTTATAGAGTCACTTATGATTTATTAGTCACTTATAGAGTCACTTATGATTTATGAGTCACTTATAGAGTCACTTCATATTTATGAGTCACTTATAGAGTCACTTATGATTTATGAGTCACTTCTCAATTTATATGTCGGTTTCTAATTCGGGAAGCTTTCTAAGTTTAGTTTTTGGTCCAAGTTACTAACTAAGTCACCCAAAACCATTTTTGTTACCACTTTCCAAAAATAGTAAGTTTTGTCGTTTTTAGCCAACGAGCCGTTTTTGTTGACTTGGTCAAACCTACTCGGTTTGACCCGAAACTTTTACCCAACCCATACATCAGTTTGTAGAACCCATAAAATTTGTCGGTTCGTGTCGGAGTTCATCCAAAGTGTCGGTTTTTAACATGCAACTTAAAACTTCAAAGTTTCAATGTTTCGGTTTTTGTCGGGTTATTACGCCACATGATTTCACCTACTTCTGGTCCAAATCAAACTTCACAATTTTTACCAACTAATCATTAAGGTATCTAGTTTCTATCATCAAAATTTCAGGATTTATCATGTCCATTTACATATTTAATTAAGCTCGCGAAAGTTCCGAACACATTTCTCGAAAACTAAAAGGTCAGTCCTATAAATCGGCTCGTAGAGAAAAATGAGTACGTTTCTGGAAAATGTGCAAAACATGAAAGTTGTAGATCTTTTCGATACGCAAATTTCAAAAAAAAATATGCATCGTCTAACTCTTAGTATACTATTTTATACGAATATTTTTGTAAACTGTCGATTTTTAGGCAGATTCATGCATGTTTAAGTTTGCTTTATAAAAACGATTTTTGCACTTGTTTTTGGACATAAACAAGATAGATGAACTAAATACCATCTAAATATACATTAAGCAAGTATGTAAATGAGGAGTTTAGGTGATTTATACCAACAAAATGATGGAGAAACAAGAGGGAGATGAAGATGATGATGTCCTAAGCTTGGTTCCTTCTTGTTCTTGATCTTCAAGATGATAGTGGTTTAATGGTGATGATTATTAGGTGGTAAGAGGGCTGGAAATCCCTGAGTTTTTGAGAGAGTTTGAGTGTAATTAAAAATGAGAGTGGAGTGTTAAGTGATGGAATGCATGGATAAAGAGTGGTGTTGTAAGAAAAGGGTTCATCATATTGCATGGTCAAGGAGTGGGCAACAAGAGGGGTGGCACATGGGGGGAGGGGGCCAGCCAGGGGGGCCCACTCAAGGGTAATATAGTCATTTTCTTGTTCCCAATTGAATTAGTTACGTTCTCTGTTCGTTTACCCGATTGTTTGGACGTTTATCCGTACGTTAAATATTTAGTTGACGTTTTTATTTAACGATATAAATTTCGATATTTCCACTTGAAATATTTAATATAATACTTGAAAACTCTTATAAATTGTTCCGTTAATTTATCGACCTCGGTTTGCATGCATGTTTTACAGAAGTTTAATCGCGTAGCATTTTAAATAGACGTTTTAATTGCCGAATCATTATACGATGTTTTTAATAATAATTTCACACAAAATAATATATTTTAAATTATAAAAATATATTTCGACTTTCGTTCAGTTTTCGGGCGCTTTCCGCGCATTTCTGTTGCGTTTGAGACGTTTTAGCCAAAACACATAGGTTTTTCGTGTATTAATTTAACAAATTAACAATATATGATAAATAACTTCTAAAAATAGATTAAAGTTATTTATAGAAATGTTTTCACCAACGTCATATATTAAGTCGGACTTCGTCCGGTTATTTCGCACAATTTCAGCAAATTGCATAAGCGTAATATAAAATAATTACGGAAGTGTATATTCACATAAATATACAAATAGTTACAAGTAATTACAAGTATTTAGCCTAATACTAAACTAAACACACGTAATTAAGGTTTCTAGCAGGTTAATCCGTAACCCTAAATCGTCGGGTGTCACAAAGTATTCGTTTCCGGTTAAGTTTGACACTTAGTGGAAAAATGATTTGCAAGTTGAGTTCCGCAAGTTGAGTTCTGCAAGTTGAGTTCTGCAAGTTGAGTTCTGCGAGTCGAGTTGAGATCCGCGAGTCGAGTTGAGATCCGTGAGTCAAGTTGAGATCCGCGAGTCGAGTTGAGATCCGCGAGTCGAGTTGAGATCTGTGAGTCGAGTTTGCCCCGCGAGTTGAGATTGAATCTCAACTCGCGAAACTCGCTGTTAGCGATTTTTGTGCAAATTTCGACTTTTAAAGCGTTTTTAATGGTGTTTTTGGACATAATAAGTTAATATAACACTAATACATGGTATATCAAGTATTATAAGGATGAAATAACAAAGGAAAAACAGAAATCTAAGAATTTTCGAAAGGTGTCGAAGACTTACGATTGTCGGTTTTGAATTCCGAAAAGGTAGTAATGTAGATCGTGATC
This sequence comes from Helichrysum umbraculigerum, assembly GCA_949592205.1. NCBI lineage: Eukaryota > Viridiplantae > Streptophyta > Magnoliopsida > Asterales > Asteraceae > Helichrysum > Helichrysum umbraculigerum. The sequence goes on along the minus strand of CATIUR010000001.1, from coordinate 65,736,921 downwards.
TCGTGAATGTTTTTCTCTAAATGGGCTTGATGATTTATTACGTTTTTGATGTAGTTTTTGTTGATTTTTGTTGGTTTTTAGTGAGAAGATGGAGAGAAAAGAGAGGTAGAGAGAGTGTGTGTGAAATGAAAATGAAAGGGAAATGGGGAGGGGGAGCCGGTTTTGGGGAATCCAAAATAGGGAGGGGACTTTGTCCCAAACTTTATGGTATTTTACCCGTGTTCGTTTACCCGATCGTTAAATGTTAAGATATTTTAAATATAAATTTTTAAATACGCATTCCATTATATTTTTATTTGAGATATTTATAAAACTAATCTAGTTGAGTTTATAAAATCCTAAACTTTATTTTGTTTCAGTTTTACATAATAAATGTTATTCCTTACGAAATACTTGTAAATATTATCAACATAATATTTAATAAACTTTAATGTTATTTAATAAATTTCGTTTTACTAAATAATTTTGTTCACCAACAGTCGTATATTTTGTCGCGTTTGTTCCAATTGTTTAGTACGTAATTACGAGTAATAACGAAATGTAATACTACGCATATTAACTAGTTGGGCTTTGCTAGACTTACCTCTAAAATGTGTTGTGAATTCACTCAAGTAGAGAATTAGCCTAATAATGCATGAGTTTAACGTTTATAATTGCTTTGTGTCACAAAACATCATCATAACTATATGATATCTTAAATCATGGTGAACCACGTCTTTGTTATGTTTAAGTGTTACATATGTGCTAGCTTCCTTTTACTTTTATGTTTTATTAGTTTTAGTAGTTTTAATTAGATAAAAATCAAATCAAATACCAATCCAACAATCTAAACGAGCTCTGTTTCAATTCTGCCGTCGCGAAGAACGACCCTGGATCATCCTTACCATGTACTAGTATCAGGTATTTGTACCTAATAACAGTAGGTTGTACGGAGGATTAGGCTCACCCGACAAAATATAAATTTAAAACTGCCACCTGACGCCGCGCCCAACGGAAAGGTCCGCAACGACGGGAAGCGATTCCTGAACCAACTGTTGGACGCACGTCAACCATGTTCCGGAAGGGTAACTTTCAGGAATCCACTGTGTCATATGCCTACGACCGGTCCGTAGCTTCCACGCATTTGTACTCCACCAGAGGTGTTTCCAGCGCTATACTAAGTACTGGGCCATTTTATGGCATGTCCACAGTTTCATACAAAAACACAGATAACTATGCTTACGTAGTATTAGGGTTAGCTAAGTCCTATCTTAAGGGCAATAGTCACGTGAAAGCTTGGAAAGGGTGAAATGGGTGGTTTAGATCTACAGCTTGAGAAATTTAACCGGATACATAACAAAGCAATTTCCAATCACATATTTGATAAAAGATTAATTTAACATCATCCCTACTCCTAAATATTTACATTTCAACAATCACAATATTACACTACTCAATAAACATGGCAATAAATAAAGCACATACCATAATATCATGCATAGATAAATCAGACATAATAACAGTATGAGAGAATAGATATCACCGGATAATAAAGCAGCGTAACAAGAGAAAAGAACTTGCAATCCTTGAATAAAAGCTTGAACACCAATACTCCTTGATTACAAAAGCTAATCTCTACTCTAATCTACTAGCTACCCAATATTTCTCCTCTAACTCCTTAGAGAAGTGTTAGAGAGAGAAACTAACTAAGAAATGAAAATACAAGAGAAATGTGAAAGTGGGAGTGAATTGTTTTGTGAGGGATGGGACGAGAAATGAGGAGCTGAAGGCCTCTATTTATAGGCTTACAAATTACAAATTTACACTCAACACCCTCGCTCCCATTTTAACACTGAAATACACCCTCGAGCTATTAAATTCGACACCAAAAGGGGCGTATTCGACACCAAAAGGGACGTATTCGGTAGCAAATAGGGCGTATTCGATAGCAAACGGGGCAAATCAGGCACCATAGAGGGGGTATACCACCCCTAGAAGGGGGTATACCACCCCAAAATGGGGGTATACGGCCCTGTAAGGGGGGTATACGGCCCCTAAGGGGGGTATACGGCCCTATGGGGTGGTGTAGCCCTGGTCGTTATCTTGTGAACTGGATCGTAAGTCTTGCGTGCTGGATCGTAATTCGTTTGGCCATAACTTCTTCATCCTTGGTCCGTTTCAACGTTCTTTATATCCACGCGTTCGTATTTACCTGAAATCATAATGAGATAATCAAAGAATAATTTTGAGGTAATATGCTTAAAAAGTGCTTGTAGAACGTGACCATATCGTTTATGCTCTATTTTGTACGTTATTTAGCCATTTTACTTGATTTTTGAAGCAACGCCTTAGTTTTAGCCTTAGTAATGAATTATGGTGAAAAAGTATTGATATTGAATGTTTTCATCCATTTTGGGGCTAAAAAGATGAGAATTATGTACGCAAAAACGTGACTTTTTACATCCAATCAAATATCCCACACTTAGACGTTGTTTGTCCTCAAGCAACACTTCAACTATCCTCACTTAAAAAGATGTTTTTAGGCCCGATTTTTGCGAATTAAAATATTTCTAAGAACAACCATTCTTCATACAAGTAACTTGTTTCAAAAGATCGAGACAAATAAGATATTTGTTCCAGAAATAAGAAATGAATATCTTTGGGCATGCTTCTGATTCTCGTGATCTTTGGCATACACATGACTTAGGAAATCTCACCGGGTGGTCACTCAATTCACTCAAAAGTGTATCGGGTTTCTTATCATTCTAAACAAACGAAATCGCTCAAAAGCCAGTCATGCAGCATTCATCATCATAGGCTTGATCGAGAATCAAATCTCCACCACTTAGGTGAGGACGGTGCTAATTATCCCAGGACATTCATCGGGTTTTGTGTGAGGTGAGGGTTAAAGGGTATGGATTGTGGGATGTTTTTAGGTAAAAAGGGTTATGCTTATCTTAGAACTTTTAAACTTATGAAAAATTTTATTTAGATACGCTTTTTAATGTAAACGGAAACGGATAACGGTAAGGGAGGAAGATAGCTATTTTGACTTCTATCTTTTTGAAAACTCATGGAAGATTGTATCTTTTTGAGATCGGAGTATTTCGAGAGATTTAAAACACTTAGCTTTATTTCTATGACATATTTTTGGCTTAGAATTTATTTGCCAAGGAATTTCTAAGAAAATTTTTTTTTTCTTACTTCCCTTTTTGGGATCCTTTCTTACTTTCATTTTTTCGATCTTTTGATATTTCGAATTTCACTTGGTGCCAATTTTTCGTACCGCAAGATTCTCGATCTTTTTGAGATTTTGATCATGAAAACGCACACGAGATATTTTAAGTAAAACACGAAATTTGTGATTTTTTAATGAAAGCAAAAAGAATATCTAAATAGCGTTTTTCAAAAATTTAAAAATTCCAAGATAAGCTTTTGGTGGGTATGGAAGTGAGTGGGTTTTAAAATTTGGGTTTTCAAGAAACAAACAGGTTAAGGCTCAACATGGTTTACTAGGCGGATCATCGATACTAAAAATGAGTATTGGCAGGGTTAGGCTAGAAGAGATATGAGAAAATGGGTTCATTTCCTAGGGAATGTCAAGGTCATCTAATTGCACCTATACCGCGTACGGTACTCGCCAATATGGTCTCAAAATGCATACCAGGAGCAAGTTCTAACTCAGAAATGCATACATCGGCACACACAATCAAATGAATAGTGAAGCATTTAAAATGAATGCTTATATAGGCTCAAGATACCTCACTGCAATTAATATGGGTTGTATGTGCTTAGTCATGCGCTGCCCCTAAGATTATCATTTCTTAATTTGAGAAATTCCTACCTTATTACACTATTTTCCAAAATAACTTACTCATATTTAAAATAGCTCCTCTTAGAAACATTTAAATTCAAAGAAACAGCAGAGCTCAACTGAATAAGTAACGTATCTACTGTCGAAGTTAAGCTCATGCTTTTCTCTGTTTTACACAAAAATTTTGAAAAATTTTGATCAATTTTTTAAAGTGAGGAACATTTTCTGAGTTGTTATTTGGACATAAAAATCTATCTAAGGTATTCTATACCGCTATCCCACACTTAGAGGAACATTGTCCCTAATGTTCTCTTTAGTGGAGATTATACTACAAGTATAATCCCACACTTAGAGTTTGAACATGTAAGAAAATGTTTCTCAAGAGTGTTTGTTTTGCGCTAGAATCCCACACTTAGTGATAAGCTTAAGATATGGTATAGATTACTTTTATTAATTAACAGTACCACGTAAAGCAAAAAGATAAAAATAGAGAAAGGATGAAGAAACTCCCCAAATAGCTAAAGCTGAAGGTCTAATTATGCCGCGAGAAGAATTTCTTGAAATCTTCATTTGGTGGCAGCTCCATCAGCTCTAGGGGTTTGCTTATAAATACGGGCTTCGCCTTTCATTTCATCCAAAACATTTGTGAAGTAATCTCGTAGGTGTGAACAAGTTGGATATACCTTTTAACTCCATATTTTTGTAATGAAAAGGAATCACTGTCTCAGAATGAAAATATGTTTTCTTTTACAAATCATTTTATAAAACATATGTTTTTAAATGAGTTTGAGCATAATGCATAAAAGTAGTATGCAAGTACCTCAAATGCTCGAAACTAATTTTTGAAAAGTGTTTCCTATTTTTCTGAGACACGTGATTTTGCAAAAATGAGTTGAAATATTTTGAAAATATTTTTGGGTATATCCAAGTGTGAAGGATATTCAGAGATTTTCTTCACTTATTCATTCACAATCATTCACACGTCTTATTGCACGGGTTGCCTCCCGAGAAGCGCTGCTGTTATAGTCGAGAGCTCGACTTGGATAGATTGTAGAAAATAAAGCGAAGTGATGGCGTCCTCCGGATACTGGCAGAGTGAAAGCCTCTCCTTGATCAACTAGAAATCATATACGTGTCTGAAAGCGCCATCTCTTCCCCTGCAAAGCAATGCTCAAAAGTGTTCCAATCTTAATGAACTATAAGCTCCCCTTGTTGTCTTTCCATTATTCTCAAAGATTCTTCATCCATAGGCACCATTCCCTATTTGTTAGGCATTTGCACAAAGAAAACAAACATAATCTAACAAACAAGTGATTATTCTCCAAATCATAGATTCACTGGTTTGCGAGAAGAACTATCAAAGTGAGTACTTTGAAGATGAAACAAACCAGTGTATGACTTGGAGTCTAATCTCACACTAAAAGTGTTAGTTGCCTAAAACTTCACTGTAGCAGATATGGAATACTGGTATTATAGGTAGCCAAGTATAGAGATATCCAAAGCACACATTTTTAAACGAGTTCAAGCATAATACAGATATTGACATACAGATCATGATATCAGATTAAGCATTAGTATCTTATGTATGTTCACATAAATATATGTAAGTACTTCAAACGCTCGAAACATGCCAGTGGGTATGTAAGATGACTAAGGCTCCTAACTCCTAGTAGGTTTCCATGTGAGTGAAAGGGATACTAAGAACTTGAGATCTTAGATAATGGTGAAAATTGAATTTTGCAATAAAGTTCAAACAAGTGGAGTAGGAAGTTTTAAGGTTTGAAAAAAAAATTTAACTTTTAATGAAGTAATTTTGCAAACCATCCTATTTGTTCATAAAAATAAAGAAAACTTGGAACATTCATTTTAGGGTTTCATTTTCTACTTATTAGGTTAGCATAATACTCAATAACTATTACCAAAACTATGTTAGACACGGGTTGCCTCCCGAGTAGCGCTTGTTTTTGTTCGAATCTCAAGCTTGACTCCAACACTATATGTCCGACAATCCTAGTGGCTTCCTTGCATCCATCAAAAGACGCAAGGGGTAATATTGGTACATAGGCAGGTTAAGGCTAGGGTATGTCCAATATGAGGAAATGATTCAAAGTGAGGGTATTGTCTTTCTGGAGGTATGATAAATTTCTCAACTTTGATTACCTCCTCGAGTTGGATGGGTGTTGGCACCCGATCAGGTCGGTGTCGTTAACGATTACTAACCGGGCACCAGCAGTGGGTTGTTTTTAAATTTGTAATTGCGGGGCCTAAGTTTTCCCTAACTATGCTAATCCTAAGGGTGAGCAAGTGGTATGTATGACCTAGAGTCGTTCTTCAAACCGACTGAATTGAAACTAAGGCGTGGCAGATGAGGGCTTTCAAACTAGTGAAGGGTTTATAAAATAGTGGGGGTTTTGGTTTTTATATTAACTAACTTAGGCAAGCAAATAAATAAAAGCGAAATAAAAGTAAAAGCTAAAGCAGATAAATAAAGATAGTGTTTGCTGAGATTTCGTTAATTAAGTTATGGGATGATGTTTGGAGAAACTGTTTTGAAAGATGTTTGTTAATTGTTACTCTTGAATACTTGCATGTAAACACTAGATTCCCTACTAATTAAAATCTCATTAGCATGTCACACCGGGAGCTAAGTTATGATAACAATACAAAGTATTTAGAATAATAAGCAAAATCTTAATATGATTTAATGATACTTTCATATGAACGGGAACGAAATCTTAAGGTACTAGACATAACTGAATCATATAACGATTCCTCATCATCCTAACATATTTGTATATGTAAACAGTTCATTTATGACTTTAAACCAGCCCTTGCTTAAGACTACCCAATAAATCCCCTAATTATCCACAGCGTTCCTCACTTTAAGTGGCTCCGCCGCTTTAAACCTTGGCCATGTCTTGTCCTATGATAATTCCCCATGTAGCCTTGCGGTTCCATAGTTTCATACCTTTGACAAATTGTATTGACACAAATGACTGACTACCTTTTAATTGGACGTCGTAAAAAGGTGTTGTAATCACGTTTATTGGTGGAAAGGCGATAGATTAACTTGAAGTTTAAAAGTCTTTTAAGAAAGGTTAATTAAACTAGGTTTCTCAATTTATAAATTAGTTTGTAATATAACTACCTTCGGTCGTTACACAGCTTCCACGTGTTTGTACTACACCTAAAGTGTTTCAAACGCTATACTGTATAACAGTCGAATAGGGGCCGTCATATTACTTTACGATAGTTAAGGCCGGTTATATTTTACTACTATGATAACCCTAAGGCAACAATCAAACAAGAACATGCAATAAGATGATCAAAGTAATACTACCGACCTTAAACATTTAGTTATCAATCATCCCATAATTAACTAACTACATCACAAGCAAACACAACAAGTATACTACTCTTTAATTATGGCAATGACTAAATCTAGCATAACAAATATAAACGTAATTAATTAAGATAGATAAGGATAGAAAGAACCAGGATTAAATGAGAGAGAAAGTGGACTTGAATTAATTGACACAATTCCGAGCATACACCGAAGATTACAATGCGTTTCTTGCTTTTGTTCTATTCTAAACAAGCTCCTCTAGCTCTAACCGCTAACTTATATCTCTCTAATTCTCCTCTAACTCCTAAGAGTAGTGCTAGAGAGAGAAACTAGAGAGAGGAACTAACTACAAGAATAATTCTCCTCTAACTCCTAAGAATAGTGCTAGAGAAAGAATTTTAGAGAAAGAAAGAGAGAAATGTGCTTAATGTGTGTAATTCCAAGGTAGGAATGGTGTGTCTTACAAATGAACCTAAGAAACCTATTTATAGGTGAGATTTGGCTCACATTAGCACCAAGTGGTGCATGTTAGCAAAAGGTAGCCAAAAGGGTGCACCGGGTACCGTACAACGCAAAAAGTAGGCGCACCGGGTACCGTACAACACGAAAAGTAGGCGCACCAGGTACCAAAAGTTACCAAAAACGGAAACCGTGGCGGGACACTGGTGGCTGGCGGCGGTGGGGGTCCAGCCAGCGGCGGCTGGCTGGTGGCCGGCGGAGGTGGGCCCACCCCCGCCCCGTTGCGTCGTTTATTGCTTCGTTTTTTGATTCGTGCGTGTTTTCTTCGTTATACGCCCGTTTGAGTTGATTCTTTTTTTGTTGGATTCGTAATTCAAAAATGAAGATTTTGACATAGGATAGGCCCTGAGATGAGGTCCCTAGCTCCAGATATTGCATTCGGATCATTTGGATCTTCAGGCGGGCGCGAAATCTTCATTTTTCACCCGTTTTGGTTGATTCTTCTTCTGTTGGATTCGAATTTTAAAAACGAACATCTTGGAAATAATGGATGTTGGTGGAGGGCACCTTAGTCTTGAAATCTCGTTTTTATGCCTCGAATCTTCAAACGTGTGTGGAATCTTCGTTTTACATCCGTTTTGCTTGATTTTTCTCGTGCAACCTTGTTTTAACCATCTTGGCATAATGTTAGTGATTTGTAATGTTTTTGAATTAATATGCCAAGAATCGTTCCAGAATGAGAGAGATATCGGTAGTAAAAACGTGACTTTTTACGCGATATCAAGTATCCCACACTTAGAACTTTGCTTGTCCTCAAGCAAACTCGTTTTCAATCATAGTTAAAGATAAGAAGATAATGCAAAATTTTAAGGCGGAACTTTTTACTAAGGGGGCTTTTGAAAAAAATAAAGTACTTGTTCTTTGAAAAGGAAGGATTGTAATCTTTAGGAGCATGCTTGTGATCTTTGACCTTGGATACATGACTAGGCGATCCTCTCAAGGTGGTCACTCAAATCACTCAAAGTGTTTAGGGTTTCCTATTCTATTATATCAATCGCTCAGAACGCTAGTCATGTATCGTTTATCGTCATAGGCTTGATCGAGTATCAAATCGTTACCTTTTAGGTGAGCGCGAAGTCGATCTAGCCACAATCATTCTAAGGGAGGTGATGTAGGGTTTGTGGAGTGGAGTGTTGGTGGTATGAGAGGGGGTTGTGTTTGTTTTTCATAGGTTTTCTTTTTGGTGAAGCGGAAAGCTGAAATTTTTGAATTTTCGGGAGATTTGACGCCTTTTTCTTTTGGGAGGAGTCTTTTTCTCCATTTGACTTTCTTTTCTTCGAATTTTCTAAGATATTTTTTTTTCGACGTCATATCCTTAATACTTCTCTTTTTTCATCTTCGGAACTTTCTATTAAGTTTGAGGGATGCTTTTGAGTAGGTAAAGGGGGTAACGTACTTATTTTTGGGTGTATGGATGGGTTCAAGAATGATGTGATTCGATCTCCTTTTTGATTCACCAGTTCGGATTCGAAATGCATAGCAAGAGCAAGTTCTGATTCTAAACGCAAACCTCGGCACACTCAAGAATCAAAAAAGTGAAGCATTAAAAGTGAATGCTTTTCATATGGCTCAAGATACCTCACGAATCGAAAGTTGGGTTGTTGTGTGCTTAGTCATGCGATGCTCTTTATGGGATTACTAAACTTGTTTTTCAAAAGAATTTGTATTTTATTTTTCCTTCTTCCCCAAAGTAAATCATTCTTTGTTTAAATTTTTTCATTTTCAACATATTTTTAATTCAATTTTGAAAATTTTGTTTACTTTTATGGAGAAGCAGGGTCTTATAAAGAGCAACGAGTTTAGAATCAAGCATATACCATTATCCATTTTACAGTAGTGCGATTACTGCTATACCACACTTAAAGGAACATCGTCCTCGATGTTATGCTAAGCTCTGAATGGGGTAAAATCCCACACTTAGGATTTGAAAACATCTAAGACATATTCTTTTAGCGGTGTGTTTTGGGTTTGAATCCCACACTTAGTGATAAGCATAGTGGATATTGCATCTTTAAAACGAATGAAAGGGACTAGTAAAGAAGTACTCCCCAGTAGTTGCAGTGTATGCGTTTGCCGAACTTCGTCTTGCTGGGTTTGCTCTTGATCAAGTCTTCTTGTGATTGGTCTCGTAGGTGTGAACACGTTGGATATACTTTTCTTAATTAGGGTGCCGAAAACTTGATGTTTGATGCGGCGCCAAAAACTTGATGCATCGGTCTTCTTCGTATATCCAAGTGTGAAAGATAGTTGGAAACTTCATCACTTCTTGGAATGTAAAATTGCAGAAATGTAAACACGGGTTGCCTCTCGAGAAGCGCTCTTTTAAGGTCGAGAGCTCGACTTCTTTTCTCCTAGCTAGATGGAGATGGATGCATCCATGGCATCCCCTTTGTTGATGTTGTGGGCCCTAGGTTGCGGAAAGGTGTATCGAGGTGGATAGATTCTCATGAAATGATTGACTATTATCGTAATCAATTCAAATGGACTATCTCTCGATTCTGACTTGTAGTTCTGAAGATGTTCTAAAGTTGTCCTCGCAAGTTCGTGAAGTCCGAAGGTGATGTAGTCGACTGCTTTAGTGACAGTCCCACTAGGGTCGGTCATGGTGGTTGTGTCTGTCTTAACAACCTCTCTTGGCGGTGGGTTTTGCCAGAGAGAGCAAACAAACGCCAAGAATTGCAGTTTTATGCCTACATAATTCTCGGTCTTGGGGTCTCCGTTGAATCTTCTTATGCATGTGCACAGGTTCTCTATTTGCCGGTGCTGATGGTTGTTGAATGGGAAATCGGATTCTGAGAAAACTAGAACAAGCTGACGAAGTATCTCCTTGCATCCTGAGTAGAATATGAACTTGGTTCTGGAGTTACTTTTTCGTTGTTGAATCTCCCGTAGATGGATCGTAACAAAAGTAGCGATATCAAGTGGTGATTCATATGTAGCCCTAAAAGGTCGTTCGCGCCTTGATTCCTCCGAAACAAGATCACTAAGTTCTTCAATCAGTAACTCAACTTGTTTTTCAATAGTGGAGTTGATAACCATAGATCCGCTTTCTTTGGAACTAAGGTGATCTTCTCTATTTAGCAAGTCAAGCAATGATGTGAGGTCATTCATCGTCAAGATGTTGGCACGACTGCTTGGATGTCCAGTAGTTTCTTTCCTATGCGCTCTAATGGATCCCAACATCTCCCATTGTGTTGAGGTGAATGGGATGTTAGATCTTTTAAAGGTATTGTAGATCCTAGCGTAAGTCCGTTTCTGTTGTTGACAGAATTGCAGTTCAGCAGGGGAAGGAGCAAGCAAGTTGACTGCGTTGCTAATTCCTTCTACCGCTTTGTCAAATCTTTGGATGAATTCTTCGAGCACTTTGTGATCCATGATGGTTTGTGGTTGGTATCCAGTGCGTTTGGAATATTCTTCCAGTGTTTCTCTTCTCATGGGATGGTTGTGGTTACTTCCTGCCATTTCTTCAGTTGTAAACGGTTTAGTTGGCGGCATGCTTCTTTTGTTTTCTTCTTCCATCTTTCTCGTTCTGTTCAATTCTTCCATCGTCGGGTTGTTTGCTGATGGAGATGCGTTTTTCATCTCTTGTCCTATTCGTCGGAGGGCAATCGGGAAATATGGCGTGATTGCCATTTCATTGCTAGATTTACTTTCATTTGTTGACTTTGCAGTTTCTTCATCTCTGGCGGTCTTCATGGAGATCATGTACATATCGGCTTGTTCTCCAGCGTTTGGATCGTCGATATGGAAAGTGATGGTTTCTCCCTGAGATTGCAAGCTGATGGTTTGTGCGAAGACGTTGATGATTGCCTTGGCCGTATTCATGAAAGGTCTTCCTAGTATGATTGGGATGTGTACGTCTTCCTGCATATCCATTACTACAAAATCTGCTGGGTAAAGAAATTTGTCAATTCTAACTAAAATGTTTTCAGCTATTCCCCTAGGGTATTTGACTGAGTGGTCAGCAAGCTGTATGGTCATTTTGGTAGGTCGAAGATTTTCTAACTCAAGCCTCTTGAAAAGCGAGTATGGCATAAGATTAACACTAGCTCCTAAATCGGCGAGAGAACAGATAATGCCTGAATTGTAGATGGAAATAGGGAGAGTAAAACGTCCGGTGTCTCCGAGTTTTTCAGGAATGGTATTGTTAAGAATAGCTGAACATTCCTCGTTCAGCGGGACATTGGGTACTTCGGGTACCTTATCCTTGGTTGTAAGAAGTTTTCTGAAGTACTTTTTGGAGTGAACTTCGGAGGCGGTATCTAGGAATTTCCTATCAAGCTTAAAAGACTTAAGCTTGTCGGGTCGTTGTTTAAGACGAGCCGGAAATGGGATTTTCCTATTTGGTGTAGACTCTAAATCCATTGTCGATGGGACAATAGGTGGTTCCTTCACCGGAGAATAAACCGTAGGTGGGCTATGTGCTACCTGAGAGTCTTGAATATGGGAAGCCTCATTATGGCAACTAGTTGGACTATCCTGAGGTTTAGCTTTAATACACTGTGCTAATTGTCCTAGGATGAGATCAGCTTGGTCTTGTCTAGCCGAGATTCCTTGAATGACTTGTATCAGGGTATCGTCAAAACTAGAGGTCTGTGAAGGAGAGGGTTCGGAAGGTTGGAATTGGTAAGCTGGTAGTCTATTCCTAGGTAGGTTAAGAGAAGGGTTAGTATTGGGTGAAGTTGGATGAGACTGAGGAATTTGAGCTGAGTGGTTCAGATTAGCACAATTAAGGCAGGTTTGAACTTGGTAGACTTGTTGTTGTTGACTTTTCAATTCCTTAATCTCCTTGGTTAGGTCTGCCACTTGCTGAGTGAGGGTTTTGATAGCTTCATTCCCGATTGTAGTAGGTGAATTCACTAGCGAGAGGTGATTTTCATTGTTCCAGTCATGGTTGTGTATTGTCATTTTCTCAATAAGGCCCCAAGCTTCATTTGCCGTACAGTCTATGAAACTACCTTGAGAGGCGGTATCAAGTAAAGGACGGTGATGTGGGAAGAGACCATTGTAGAAACTGCGCAACTGGTCCGAACGCTTAAAACGATGATTTGGACATTTCTTAAGCAATCCCTTAAAGCGCTCCCATGCATCGAAGATTGATTCATCATGCACTTGACGGAAGTTTATGATGTTGGTCCTAAACATGGCTTGTTTTGATGGGGGGAAATATTTGGCCAAAAATTTGGTTGCTAATTCTACCCAAGAGGTTATAGAGTTAATCTCTAGTTCCTCAAACCAGGTTTGTGCATTGAGAGTGAGTGAATAGGGAAATAGGTATAGGTAAACTATGTCCTGATTAACCCCAATCGGCTTAAAAGAGTTGGATAAGGAAATGAATTTGTCAAGGTGGGAGTTGGGATCATCATTTGGTAGGCCACGGAATTGACAGAGGTTTTGGACTAACTGAACAATATGGGGCTTTAATTCAAATGAAGTTCTATCGGTTTCCGGATAGACAATTGGTCCTCCTCGACCTTCAATCAGAGGTTTAGAGTTTTCAGCGAGAGTTATACGTGTAGCTGTCACAGTCTCGTTGGCAGGTGGTTGACTGGTTGAGTGGACAGGGATAACGTAATTTGCAAAAATAGTAAAAGGAAGGAAAAATAAAGAAAGACGTAGGGGTCTAAGGAGAAGAGATAATCCTAAAGGTTCACTAGCGAGTAAGTTCATATTGACGCCTAAGGATCGTACAATTGGTTCCCCGTCAGCGGCGCCAAAAACTTGTTGGCGCCCGATCAGGTCGGTGTCGTTAACGATTACTAACCGGGCACCAGCAGTGGGTTGTTTTTAAATTTGTAATTGCGGGGCCTAAGTTTTCCCTAACTATGCTAATCCTAAGGGTGAGCAAGTGGTAGGTATGACCTAGAGTCGTTCTTCAAACCGACTGAATTGAAACTAAGGCGTAGCAGATGAGGGCTTTCAAACTAGTGAAGGGTTTATAAAATAGTGGGGGTTTTGGTTTTTATATTAACTAACTTAGGCAAGCAAATAAATAAAAGCGAAATAAAAGTAAAAGCTAAAGCAGATAAATAAAGATAGTGTTTACTGAGATTTCGTTAATTAAGTTATGGGATGATGTTTGGAGAAACTGTTTTGAAAGATGTTTGTTAATTGTAACTCTTGAATACTTGCATGTAAACACTAGATTCCCTACTAATTAAAATCTCATTAGCATGTCACACCGGGAGCTAAGTTATGATAACAATACAAAGTATTTAGAATAATAAGCAAAATCTTAATATGGTTTAATGATACTTTCATATGAACGGGAACGAAATCTTAAGGTACTAGACATAACTGAATCATATAACGATTCCTCGTCATCCTAACAGATTTGTATATGTAAACAGTTCATTTATGACTTTAAACCAGCCCTTGCTTAAGACTACCCAATAAATCCCCTAATTATCCACAGCGTTCCTCACTTTAAGTGGTTCCGCCGCTTTAAACCTTGGCCATGTCTTGTCCTATGATAATTCCCCATGTAGCCTTGCGGTTCCATAGTTTCATACCTTTGACAAATTGTATTGACACAAATGACTGACTACCTTTTAATTGGACGTCGTAAAAAGGTGTTGTAATCACGTTTATTGGTGGAAAGGCGATAGATTAACTTGAAGTTTAAAAGTCTTTTAAGAAAGGTTAATTAAACTAGGTTTCTCAATTTATAAATTAGTTTGTAATATAACTACCTTCGGTCGTTACACAGCTTCCACGTGTTTGTACTACACCTAAATTGTTTCCAACGCTATACTGTATAACAGTCGAATAGGGGCCGTCATATTACTTTACGATAGTTAAGGCCGGTTATATTTTACTACTATGATAACCCTAAGGCAACAATCAAACAAGAACATGCAATAAGATGATCAAAGTAATACTACCGACCTTAAACATTTAGTTATCAATCATCCCATAATTAACTAACTACATCACAAGCAAACACAACAAGTATACTACTCTTTAATCATGGCAATGACTAAATCTAGCATAATCAATATAAACGTAATTAATTAAGATAGATAAGGATAGAAAGAACCAGGATTAAATGAGAGAGAAAGTAGACTTGAAATAATCGACACAATTCCGAGCATACACCGAAGATTACAATGCGTTTCTTGCTTTCGTTCTATTTTAAACAAGCTCCTCTAGCTCTAACCGCTAACTTATATCTCTCTAATTCTCCTCTAACTCCTAAGAGTAGTGCTAGAGAGAGAAACTAGAGAGAGGAACTAACTACAAGAATAATTATCCTCTAACTCCTAAGAGTAGTGCTAGAGAAAGAATTTTAGAGAAAGAAAGAGAGAAATGTGCTTAATGTGTGTAATTCCAAGGTAGGAATAGTGTGTCTTACAAATGAACCTAAGCAACCTATTTATAGGTGAGCTTTGGCTCACATTAGCACCAAGTGGTGCATGTTAGCAAAAGGTAGCCAAAAGGGTGCACCGGGTACCGTACAACGCAAAAAGTAGGCGCACCGGGTACCGTACAACACGAAAAGTAGGCGCACCAGGTACCAAAAGCTACCAAAAACGGAAACCGGGGCTGGACACAGGTGGCCGGCGGCGGCTGGCAGGTGGCCGGCGGCGGCTGGTGGCCGGCAGCGGTGGGCCCACCCCCGCCCCGTTGCGTCGTTTGTTGCTTCATTTCTTGATTCGTGCGTGTTTTCTTCGTTATATGCCCGTTTGAGTTGATTCTTTTTTTGTTGGATTCGTAATTTAAAAACGAAGATTTTGACATAGGATAGGCCCTGAGATGAGGTCCCTAGCTCTAGATATTGCGTTCGGATCATTTGGATCTTCCGGCGGGCGAGAAATCTTCATTTTTCACCCGTTTTGATTGATTCTTCTTCTGTTGGATTTGAATTTTAAAAACGAACATCTTGGAAATAATGGATGTTGGTGGAGGGCACCTTAGTCTTGAAATCTCGTTTTTATGCCTCGAATCTTCAAACGTGTGTGGAATCTTCGTTTTACATCCGTTTTGCTTGATTTTTCTCGTGCAACCTTGTTTTAACCATCTTGGCATAATGTTAGTGATTTGTAATGTTTTTGAATTAATATGCCAAGAATCGTTCCAGAATGAGAGAGATATCGGTAATAAAAACGTGACTTTTTACGCGATATCAATGGGCCGAATGGGTTGATCAAAGGTGTCCTCATCAGTCCATGACGTATACATCAATATATGGTGGAGAGATGGTTTGTAAGGCAACCATGATGCAGAACCCACCCTACTTCCTATGGTCTTTGAGTCGGTGATAATGTTGTACTTTGGGCATGGAGGTGGGACAGTATCCGTTGAAGTCTCCAATCTTGTAGCAACATTATCATCAACTACTTGGGCAACTGGCTGGTCTAAGGTAGCAGGTTCAACTAGATCAATGGGTGATTCATCGAGAAAGATATGTGGGATATGATCAACCATAACTGGTTGTGGGATAGCATTAACCACGTCAGTTTGAATTGGGATGAGATCACTACTGAGAGTTGGCGTGCATTCCTTCGGTCCTTCTGAAGCTGAGTCTTCTATGTAAACATCCTCCTCCGGGTTCTCCATTTCTATCTCCTCGTCTACCTCATCATACTCGTCACCCTAGCCAGTAGATTCGAGTTGCAGTGGTTCCGAAAGTTCCTCTAGAATGAACTCCTCGTTGGTCTCGGACGTAGATTGGTTATTAATGGGTGGAAGTGAGGGTTTAGAAGATTGAATAGGATTAGGATTTTTGCAACCAGGCTCATGAGATGTAGGTATGGTGTGTGAATGCCTCTCATCTTCCTGTAGTTTATAGTTAGTTGTAACTTGATCCCTAATTCCCTTACTACTTGCTTGGACTAGTAATTCCATTTCCGACAGCTTATCAGTACATCTTCTAAGCATGTTGTCCATTTGTTTTTGTTCAAGTGGGGTGAAATAGGATGAGAAAGTAGCATTACTGTTAGGAAAAGCCATGGACATTTCTCTCAAGTTAGAACTTTGGTATGGTTGTGGTTCGTATACAGGGTAAGATGGTTGTGAGTAGACTATGAATGGTTCAGGATAGTGAGGCTGATATTGATGTTGTTGGAAAGCATAAGGGTTATACTGATATTGTAATTGAGGATCTAAGTTCCCTATGTTATCCGAATAATTCATACTACACCTTTGCCATTCATTTTCTAAGTTGGCATCACTCCTATATCTATCTTGGATTATCTTAAAAAGACTATCAATTTGATCTTTTAGTTGTTGTTGAGTTGCCATTGCAAAGTTATCAGTAAAGACAGCACAAGAAAAATGTTTTTTTTTTAAATTAAAGTTGCAGTATGGAGGGAAGTTATTCTAAGCTATGCTAATTTAATCTAACTACGCTAATCTACGGGCAGAAAGTAACTTCTGACAAGGACGGTGAATACAAGTCAAAAAGGATCGCTTAAAAACTAATATATCTAAACAGGCTCCGAATCGTACTACCGTCCCCGGCAGCGGCGCCAAAAACCTGATTGCGCCCTAGCGGTCGGTTCAGGAATCGCTTCCTGTCGTTGCGGACTTTCCGTCGGGGCACACGATTGAGTGGGTGGTTTTAAATTTATAATAGTCGGGGGTAGCCAAAACCTTCCGAACTACTTACTATTATTAGGTACGAATACCCGATACTAGTATGTGATAAGGATGATCCAGGGTCGTTCCTCACGATGGAAGAATTGAAACAGAGCTAGTTCTGATAACTTAGTAATTCAGCTAGGGTTTTGATAGATTGATAGGTAATTGTTTTTGGGTTTTTATTTATTTAACTAAAGTGCAGGAAAATAAATACTAAACTACGGATAGGGTAAGCAGATAGATAGAGTTGTGACTGCTGAAGTTTCAATCTTCAGGTTTTGGGATGATGATCATTATAAAAGGTGATTGGAGACTTGCCTTAAATATAATCAACAGAGGTTCGGTGTAAACACTAGCACCCTACGATTTAAAGCGGAAACCCTAAGTCGTATGTCACTGAGTACTAGGCTATCATGATTCTGATCAGATCAGGCTACTCAACCCCCAACACTGTCCGATGAGGACAAGTGGCCCTTCTTGGGATTAACCCTGGGTGCATGAATAAGGTAACAGACCTATATTTAATTTCTGACCGTTCTTAACACCTAGTTCTAATTGATTTTATTAAGGTTTGTACTAATTGCTTGCTAATGTATGTTAAACTATCAGTTATGTTGGATCAAGGGGTTTAAGCATCTTACACTACAGCTGAATGTTCGCTTTCTTTTCAAGATCCCTTAAACTTAGTTGAGGAGCACAAATACTTCTGTCAAGGGGTAGACCCTCCTTTGCGATCAAACGTTCATCCCTAGGTTCGTTTCACGGTGTATACTACATTTTTCAGCAGTTCCACAACTTTAATATATACTAGACCATGTTCAGGAAGGGTAACTTCCAGGTATCCACGGTGTCATATGCCTACGACCGGTCCGTAGCTTCCACACATTTGTACTCCACCAAAGGTGTTTCCAGCGCTATACTAAGTATTGGGCGGTTTTATGGCATGTCCACAGCTTCATACAAAAACACAGATAACTATGCTTACGTAGTATTAGGGTTAGCTAAGTCCTGTCCTAAGGGCAATAGTCACGTGAAAGCTTGGAAAGGTTGAAATGGGTGGTTTAGATCTACAGCTTGAGAAATTTAACCGGATACATAACAAAGCAATTTCCAATCACATATTTGATTAAAGATTAATTTAACATCATCCCTACTCCTAAATATTTACATTTCAACAATCACAATATTACACTACTCAATAAACATGGCAATAAATAAAGCACATACCATAATATCATGCATAGATAAATCAGACATAATAACAGTATGAGAGAATAGATATCACCAGATAATAGAGCAGCGTAACAAGAGAAAAGAACTTGCAATCCTTGAATAAAAGCTTGAACACCAATACTACTTGATTACAAAAGCTAATCTCTACTCTAATCTACTAGCTACCCATTATTTCTCCTCTAACTCCTTAGAGAAGTGTTAGAGAGAGAAACTAACTAAGAAATGAAAATACAAGAGAAATGTGAAAGTGGGAGTGAATTGTTTTGTGAGGGATGGGATAAGAAATGAGGAGGTGAAGGCATCTATTTATAGGCTTACAAATTACAAATTTACACTCAACACCCTCGCTCCCAATTTAACACTGAAATACACCCTTGAGCTATTAAATTCGACACCAAAAGGGGCATATTCGACACCAAAAAGGGCGTATTCGGTAGCAAATAGGGCGTATTCGGTAGCAAACGGGGCAAATCCGGCACCATAGGGGGGTATACGGCCCTGTAAGGGGGTATACGGCCCCTAAGGGGGGTATACGGCCCCTATGGGGTGGTGTAGCCCTGGTTGTTGTCTTGTGCATTGGATCGTAAGTCTTACGTGCTGGATCGTAATTCGTTTGGCCATAACTTCTTCATCCTTGGTCCGTTTTCAGCGTTCTTTATATCTACGCGTTCGTATTTACCTGAAGATCATAATTAGATAATCAAAGAATAATTTTGAGGTAATATGCTTAAAAAGTGCTTGTAGAACGTGACCATATCGTTTATGCTCTATTTTGTACGTTATTTAGCCATTTTACTTGATTTTTGAAGCAACGCCTTAGTTTTAGCCTTAGTAATGAATTATGGTGAAAAAGTATTGATATTGAATATTTTCATCCATTTTGGGGCAGAAAGGTGAGAATTATGTACGCAAAAACGTGACTTTTTACGTCCAATCACCTTCTTTCCATTATTCTCGAAGTTTCTTTATCCATAGGCATCAGTCCCTGTCTGTTGGTGTAAGTCCCCTAGTTTTAGGATCGATAACTTCGTTATCTGTAGTATTAAGGTGCGGAAATCCTCAATACGGTGTTATCTTACTAACAACGAGTACGTTCGTAATTGCGTATACTAATACTTAGCTTTAAACGATTAACCGTCAAAGCCTAGCCGTTAGGTTTGTTTTTCTCTGGGTTTTGTGAATTCGCCGATCAGAAAGAATGCCAAAAGTTATGTTTTTCACCGTATGAAAAACATTATATAGTCTGGTCTCGGCTCGGCTCGCATGGGCCTACGAGTTCGGTCCAACTCGCAGCCCAAGCCCAGTAAAGGACTCGGCTCGCCAGACTAATGCCTCGCGAGTTCAGATCTCATCTCACAGCTCAACTCGCTGCGACCTGAGATCTCGACTCGCCTCGCATTAAACGTCTATTATTTATTTCGTCTTTAAACATTCGTCTAACTTAGCACAATAATATGTTTAACGAATATTACTAACAAAACAAATATTTATTTACAAATCTAAACCAATATACAAACGTAATAATAATTACACCAGTCCTATTTCAAGCTAGATCTGTTGTCACAATCTATGTTCCAACAGACTCCCCCTTGACAATAGCTCTAGCGTCTTTATCTTCACGCTGTCTTTGGTCTTTATTTGTAAATCTTACTTCCTGCAAAAATTTTAAGCTTGATGCATGTTTTAACCATCCTGTGATAATCTCGTGCTAAATCACCCCAACCAATAGTAGATTTGATCTTGTTCTTGTATAACATAATCAGATCTTCCTTTGATAAGTTCATCAGATGTCTGTGATCATATACACGAAGAATCTCTTTTTCACCATCAGGATAATCATCATCAGCTTCAATCATAAAGGCTTCTCCTGTTCCAGCATCTACCCCCCAATATTTCAATTTTCCCAAAATATTCTGAGGCATAGTCTTCATAGGTATTTGCTTAATACAGTTGACCGCTGGATAAACCTTCTTTCTTCTTCTTCTTCCAGTTCTCTGACTGAGTTCGTTCAGCTTTATCGTTTTACCTTTCCTTGGCTTAATCTTCGAAAACTTCATAGATAATCCTTCAGTCCTAATGATACGCTCAACATACTTAGCATAGTCATCATCACTTGAATTGATCACATCTAATCTAGCCAAGTCTCGAATCTCATATCGAGGCAATAAACTAAACACTGCAAGCTTCTTCTCAAAATATTGAACCCCGTCAAACCTTTTGATCGCGAAGAGCTTCAGGTCAGAGTCATAATACCATCCAATAATGCCAGTTTTAAGTACACGCTTTCCAGTAATATCAACTTCTTTCAAAATGCGTGGCTTATTTTCCTTTTTCTTCTTAAGCATTCCTTGGATAAACATTGGATTACCAACCAAATGTTTGTATTTGTCCTCTATTTCTTCAACTTCAGTATCCGAATCTTCAGAAGCATTCTCAAAAGCTTCTAAATCAATAACTGATTCTCCTTGTTCATTTACAAAAACAAATTCAGTCGTGGATGGATTCACAACATGTTCATCTATATTTGCATCCAGATCAACACCTTCATCTATCACAGATTCAAATACTGCAGTCCAGTCTTCAGGAAGTTTGAACTCTCCTTCTTCAATATCATAATCAATCTCTTCATCTATCTCATCCAAAATGTCATCTTCCGAATCTGATAGATTAAGCATTTCCATTCCTAGAGAAAAATGTAAATACAAATATATTAATAATTCAAATTCTTCATTGATTTCCCTGAACCAATCTAAGAATTTCTTTATTAATTCTTTTGTATATTTTAACCTAACATATAAACGCAATTTACATATAACTTATAAAATCTTTTATTGATTACCCTGAATCAATCCAAAATCTCTTAAGTCTACTTAACAAATATTAATTAACTTTAAATTCTAATGCATTGTGAATAATCACCAAACATTTAAATTTACTATTAATTACCTTATATAATTTCCAAGCGTTAATTGATCTCCTTCATTATCAATTTAACCTTTAAATTATATATCATTTGTCTAGTTAATACAAATACATTTTTTTTTAACTTGTTAATTACTTATATACCTTACGGTCTTAAGTCCATAATCAAATCTAAAATGCATATGTTATTATAAATTTTGACCGCCGAAATTAATCGGAACACGCCGCTCGACTACTCAATGAGTCGGAAGTCTTTCGAATACTATTTTATCTTAACATGATTATATAAACTTAAATTACATCAAATATATTTTACTTAAAATAATAATAACCCTAAGCCGAATATATTTACACAATAAATTAAGTTTACATTTGTTCACTACAAACTATTACAAATATTACAGTACTATGATAATACTAAGCTATCTTACCAGCTTCAGTATCACCCGGTACAGTCTTATCTGCACTTGTATCCACTCCAGAACCACTAGCACCAGCACCAGACTCCCCCTGAGTTGTAGCTTGCTCACCAGTCTTTGAAGGACCGGTCTGCTCACCACTCGGTGCATTGGGATCATCGTCCTTGTCAGAGTCTCTCTTCCTCTTCAGCTCATCCTCTCTGCAAGACTCCAGATATACCAATATCTCCCCTTGAGTAGACTGTCCTGAATGCGA
Source organism: Helichrysum umbraculigerum (assembly GCA_949592205.1). Classification (NCBI taxonomy): domain Eukaryota; kingdom Viridiplantae; phylum Streptophyta; class Magnoliopsida; order Asterales; family Asteraceae; genus Helichrysum; species Helichrysum umbraculigerum. The sequence continues at coordinate 65,714,851 of CATIUR010000001.1, read as the reverse complement.
TCTCAAGACCAGACTCTCCAAAGAAGATAACTTCAGTCTCTGTACATTGAATTCCGCAAGCAAAGTCTCATGAGTCTTCATCAACAGATTGTACGATTCACTCTGCTTGAGTATCTGCTGAGAAAGAAGAAGATTGCTCGACACCAGCTCTGGAATCTGAGAAGTAAGCTTCTCTAATTCCTTTACCCTCGACTCTAAGGATGTAATCCTTTCAGCATCAGTCGTTGGAGTAACAGGTATCGTCGTTGGTCCAGGCGGTGTAAGAGACTCAATATGCCAGTCTCTGGTCAGCGGTGTATGAGGTTGAGACAAAGCCTGCGTAAGCAAACTTGTCGCAAATCTAGCTGTTTTGTTCGTCGGAAAATTAGCTCCACGAACTAGATCAGCAACCTCATGCTATAAAGTTAAACACAATTAAAATCAGTTATTGTTACAGATTATTCTGTCTCAAACTCTAATTAATTGCATAACACTCATAGTTATAGAACTTATATCTCATACCTGAAGCGGTAAAGACATCGGTTCAGTAACCACCGGTGCATCCATCTCTACCTGTGGTGTATCCTGAGCAACTGTATACAGAATAAACTGTCTCAGTTTAACTCCTGATAAACAACAAGTTAAGATTATTTAACTTTTATTATCAATACTAACCTTCTCGAATAGTCAGCGTTCTCGGACGCTTCATCAAAGGAATCTCAACTTCCTCAGTACCTGCCTCCATAACACTCTTACCTTTTCTCTTCCTTTCAGAGATAGATGGAGGAGGAGAAGGTGTATTCTCAGAATCTTCATCTGAAGCCGTCTCACCATCACGACCTCCAGATGATCTAACAGGATCCTAAAGTTTAAATATATTAAACATTTATGATTAGCGTAAGCTCTATCATACAAGTTCTATATATTTAAGATTAATCAGATATAATACCTCAGTCGGTACAACAACTGATCCATCAAGCTGTGTCTGCTCCCCCTCAAGTAATATAACTTCTGGGTTTGCAGCCTCAGCTTCAGCTTCCTGTTCGGTTAATGATATTTATATTTTAAAATCAGAAATAATATCCAATTTACTAAATATCTAATATCAGAATCATTATATAATAATATTATGCATCTATGATTAATAAAACAATCTATTAACTAAGCATCTATATTATTACATAAATAAAAGATTACCTCAGGTGGTGCTAAATAACTCTCAATGTCTTGAAGCAAAGGATTGGTCGCATCGTCATTCTGCTCCAAAACCTCTTGCACAACCTGTGCAGCAACCTCTTGGTTCACTTGCTGATCAACCTGACCAGCCTGAATAAGGACATCCTCAAGGAGCCGTTGTGGATCTTCAGGTTGAGCTTCCTCAGCTGTAGGTTCTGGTAAAATATCATCATCAGCAGGAGCAGCCGCAACAGCAGGAGCAACGTCTAACCACCCATGATTTGGCGGTGCAACGTAGTTCGGGTCAATAACATACCCAAAAAGTGGCCTAACTTCCGGTTTTACCACTCCCTCTTTCCTAACCGTCTGCATAAACATGGCGTTATACCCACGATGGTCAATCGTATTAACCACTAGATGTGGTTCTGGTATAGCCAAATCCGGTAGACGCGCACGGATAATCAACATGCAAAATCGCGGGTAAACCAAAAATCTTGATCTAACAGACCCCGAAATCTGTTTTGCAATCTCACCAAAAATATAATCACAAAAACTGTATGGTTTATTATAAACCAGTGACAGTGCACCGATAGAATCGCAGGGCTTAACTCATCAAAACCACCCTTCTTCGCTGCAAAAACGATATTCATCACGTGCCAAAGAAACCTCCACTGACCAATGACCAGAGGTTTCTGGAACTGACGTCCACGTCTATCTCCTGTATAACCCATACGACCTATCGCACCCTCTATAAAATCCATAGGGTACTCAATATCTCCGTTCTCCTGTTCTACTGTACCAAGCTGCAAAATCTCACGGAGATTTCCATCTGAAAATGTAACAGGCTGACCACTAACCGAGCTCGAATCTCTGGTGGGTTGACAGATTCGTCATATACTATATCCGTCCAGAAATCGTTCAGTATAGCCTGAGAGATAGGAGGATTGGTCGTAATGGCGTATCTAATCCGTGATCGTGCAAGGAATCGTAGTATATCAGCAACCCTATCAGCCCGCTTGGCTTCAAGGTTCAGATCAACCAAAATGTTGTGACCCTTGTCAAATGCTCTAGCCATATCTGTAAAATAAACACAAACAACAGATATAATTTAATGCACGATTAAAAGTATTTAAACTATTACGTATTATGAATCAAGATTCATCAAACTTCTTAGTTTAAAATTGAAATTATATATAACTTGTTACAAAAATAGTCTCAAGTCGTATATAAAGATTTAACTTATAACTAAAAGTCTTAAGTCTAATTTAAATTAATTATATAAAAGTTATTACTTAAAAAGTCTTAACATTTATATCACTACTTTAAAAAATAAAATTTTTCTAAGTACTGGACTCGCATAAACTGGCCTAACGAGTTGAGGTCAACTCGTTTTGCTTATCAACTCGCTATACTCATCAACTCGCTACATTGATCAACTCGCTATACTCATCAAGCAGCTATTGAAGTGAACTCGCTAATCACACCGATTCGCTAGTCAACTCGTTGCGAGTTGATTTCACAATGTCAACTCGTTCGATGAACTGCCGTCGCGAATTTACACTTAAAATCAATTAATCCGTTGATTTTAACATGATCTATCGATTGATTTACGTTCATTAATTGTCGTTTAACATAAACCCTAAAGATATATGTCCAATAACATCGTAATCGACGCAAATCAATTAGTTTATAATCCGAAACCCTAAGTTTATAAAAAACTTTGATTTCTCGTTATTTACACGGTGAAATCCGTTGATATATACCTCAAAATGTTCGTAAACTGAAGGTGTATAAAGTCTACGGATTGAAAAACTCATTCCCATACTATAAAAATCGAAATCAAGCGAAAAGATAAAATCGCCTCGTTTCGCCTGTGTGACGGATTCGCAAAGTTTTACTGAACTCGCGAAGTTTGTGGGTTCGGTGGGTGAGCTTGACTCGTTTGACCCCCTTTATACTTTGTATCCGATTCGCGAGATTTGAAGCGGACTCGCAAGTCCATGTCAACTCGCAGAAATAAATAAAAACGCGAATTTAATTCTAAGTATAAATAAAAACCCGATATTTTACAAGTCTAAATTATAATTAATTTTCACTTGTATTTGTCACGTTTGTTCAACTCAAAAATATTCAGTATAATTTAATTCCAAAGGGTAAATTCAGATAAACATAAAAACTTAAATAAATAAATAAAAATAAAATAAAATAAACATACGATAAAAATACAACGATATAAACATTGGTATCAAGTACCATTTTATTAATCACTCGAAACAAAGTAAATATACAAAGTAAATAAGATTTTATCTGCTTAGGGATCATATTAGTAAGAATAAGCAATTAATTGTATATTAAAAAGTCTAAGCAGATTGGTAGTATACATACCTCATGAAATTCAAGTAAATTACTATAAAATTACAACTAAATTCATCATTGATACATTTATATTTATAAAACTATATCTTAAGTACCTTTATCCACATAGCATAATTAATAAATGCATTACTCACATAAAGTGAATATTTAATTATAGACAGTTCAAGACGATTACCGGTATTATGATCCACATAAACAAATTATACTCAATTTTCTAAGCAAACACTTTATTGTTAGTATGAATATTATCAAGTGCTTCCTATTATATGACATACTGAAGAATTCAAGTAAAACACATAACACTGCATCATTAAATTTCAAGGTAGCGGTTACTAAATGATGTATCTTTTCGAAACATATAACATACACTTGAATTTTAAAGATTAGACAAATATCAAACATATTTTGAATATGCTATGTTATCTAAGTCTGTACGTAGTACAACAAAAGATCCCTTCTAGCATAATTTAAAATATATTTGAGAATATTAATTTAATTAAAGGTTTCAGTTCTGTACTTAGTACAACAAAGTTACCAGTAATTAAGTTAATACCCATATTGCTACTATTTGTCACTTTAAATTAAGATGCATGATAACAGTGTATAGTAATACCATCATTCAACATTTAAGACTTAATGTCATACATCATAGAATAGTAACACAAAATAATAAACAAGTAATTAATTAACTTTTTAAGGCTTAGAAAATTTCATATAATTTGCCTACCAGTACATCATATGATGAAGCCATCTAAAGTTTTCACTAAAAATAGACAAATTATAACTTGTGGATATAGGTGTATAAACAAATAAATATAAACACATACCTGATAGAACCGATGTAGTTCTAAAGCAACTTTATTTGAACCTACTTACCATATCATACTTAGGACTTAAGCTTATTATTATGAAGCTTATTCTCCTAATGTACTATCATTTCCCTTAGTTTTTGCAAATAAAAACTTAAATGAAGGCGATTCCCCTTAGGTAACAAGCAAATAAATGCCATACGCCTATTTTTTTTTTTTTAATGAACATTGAAATACTAACTATTACAAAAATACCCTTGGAAGACTAATCACTCTGGATTTCTCATTCCGTTAAGTTGAACCAACGTCTCAAATCTTGCTCTGTCGAACGCCTTTGTGTATAAGTCTGCTAAGTTATCCAATGATGGAACCTTAACTAACTTTATCAACTTCTTCTCAGCACAATCTCTAATAAAATGATGTCGAATATCAATATGCTTAGTTTTACTGTGCTTCACTGGATTATTGGTGATCGACATAGTAGATTCGTTATCAATCATCATAGGAGTATTGGTTATATTTAACCCGTAATCCCGCAGTTGCTGTTGAATCCAAAGAACTTGCGAGCAACAGCTGCCAGCTGCAACATACTCAGCTTCACATGTAGAAATGGCTACTGAGGTTTGCTTTTTGCACTGCCAGGATACTAATCTACCTCCTAGGAATTGACATCCTCCGGTCGTAGATTTCCTATTATGATTGCATCCTCCGTAATCCGAATCAGTATATGCTACGAGATCTAAGTCTCCATCAGTCGGATACCAAAGACCCAGCATAGGTTTCCCTTTGAGGTAACGAAAGATTCGTTTAACAGCTTGCATGTGTGACTCTTTCGGATTAGCCTGATATCTTGCGCATAAACAGACAGCAAACATTATGTCAGGCCTAGAGGCTGTAAGATACATTAGTGATCCAATCATGGCTCTATAAAGAGTTGGATCCACATCGCTATCACTCGATGTATCTGGACCTAGTCCATGATTGACTGGAATTGGAGTATTGTAGACCTTACTTTCATCCATCTTGAAGCGTTGTAATAGCTCATATGTATATTTAGATTGATGAATAAAGAATCCATCCTTCTTTTGATCAACTTGTAATCCTAAGAAGAAATTCAACTCTCCCATTGCAGACATTTCGAACCTTTTTCTCATGACTTTCTCAAATTCTTGACACATCTTTTCATCAGACGATCCGAAGATAATGTCATCAACATAAACTTGCACTAGAAGAAAGTCTTTCTTTTTCCACTTCACAAACAGTGTACTATCAATCGATCCTCTTGTAAATCTATTCTCAAGTATATACGTTGATAGTGTTCCATACCATGCCCTAGGTGCTTGATGTAATCCATATAGAGCCTTATTCAAACGATATACTCTATATGGATACTCAGGATCAGCAAACCCTGGCGGTTGTGAAACATACACCAATTCTTCCACTTTGCCATACAAAAAGGCACTCTTAACATCCAACTGATACACTTTTATATCAAAATATGATGCGAATGCTAAGAATACTCTAATTGCTTCTAGCCTAGCAACTGGTGCAAACACTTCATTATAATCTATACCCTCTTGTTGATTAAAACCTTGAACCACTAGACGAGCTTTATTGCGAGTAACGATTCCTTTATCATTTCTCTTGCACTTAAATACCCATCTAGTTCCAATTGGATATTCTCCCTTTGGTAGGTCAACCAACTCCCATACTTGTAATTTAGAGAACTGAGATAGTTCTTCTTGCATTGCTTCTACCCACGAACTTTCTTTTAAAGCCATTTGAACATTTTTAGGCTCGATTTGTGAGATAAAGCATGAATATAGACATTGATTAGGAATCCCTGTCTCTTTCATTGCAGTATACAAGCTTTGGTATTTTAAATTCTCAGATGTACTAGCTCTGGATTGATGTCTAGTTTGAACCGGAGTATTAATATCACCGATGATATTTTCAACGGGATGATTCTTACTCGTTCTAGTTGTAGTAACTGGTTCAACCGGTTTCTCATCTTCCAAATTAGTACCAATCTCTTCCAATTCAGGTACATCTTCCGTACGAGCAGAAGATATCCTTAAGTGTTTCAAAGGAGTAAGTATATCATCAAACTTTGTAGAAAGATCATCAGGATCTTCTGTTTCTTGAGACTTATCCTCTGAAGGTTGTTGTGACTCACTTGTGGAAGCTTTATCTGAGTCAACATTAGTCTTAATTCCAGACTGCTTAACACTTGATGTTGAAGCGGGACCAATATTCTCATCTTCAAACAATAAATGTTCAGCTATCTCTGAATCACTGACATAGTCACTAATAGGAACTTTAAAAGATGCAAAAAGATCATAATAATCAAATTGCCAATCTAATCCCTTATGAACATCAGGTGAGTAGCTCGTAACCTCAATATTATAAACTACCTCCAAACGTCATGTGACTTTATTAAAGACTCTCTTGTTTGGCGAATTGGGCATATAACCTAGAAAAAATCCTTCGTCAGCCTTCTCACCAAATTTTGCTCGATGTCCAGTCTTTAATATGGTGCATGAAACTCCAAAGGGTTCAAACCCTTTTAAGTTAGGTTTCTTATTGTTCAAAAGCTCATAACAAGTCTTTTTATGTCTCTTAACCGTAAGAACTCTATTAAGAACATAACATGCTGTATTCACTGCTTCTGCCCAAAAGATGACCGGAAGCTTTGAATCAGCAAGCATTGTTCTAGCAGCTTCAATCAACGTCCTATTTTTCCTTTCAGCAACACCATTCTGTTGAGGTTCATACGGTGCACTGAATTGATGTAATATCCCTTTGCTTAAGCAATAGATATTCAACGTTGAATTCTTGAATTCTGTTCCATTGTCACTACGAATACGCTTAACTCTCTTTTTATAGACATTCTCTACTAGATCAAATAACCCAATTAGAATTCCAGGAGTTTCATCCTTTGATCCCAAAAAGAATACCCATGAGAATCTAGAATAATCATCTGTGACAACCAAACAGTACCATTTGCCACCTATACTTCTCTTGCTTATTGGGCCGAAGAGATCCATATGTAGCAATTCAAATGGCGAGGAGATAGAGTTTTCAGTCTTAGGTCTGTGTGGTTTCTTGTGCTGCTTTCCTTTCATGCAAGGAACACACTTATCCTCAGACTCGAAACGTTTTTGTGGTACACCTAGAACCAAACCATTTTTGGTTATATAATTCATCTTTCTCCAGTTCAGATGTGCCATTCTCCTATGCCATAACAATGCGTCTGTTTTCGAAGCCTTGGATAATAAACATGTAGACACCATTGAAGAGTTAGGAACACCCATGTTGATAGCATAGATGTCCTTCTTCCTTGGCGCCCTCATCAATATCCATTCATCAGGAATTTTAAAACCTGGCTTCAGGACTAAGGCCTCCTTTTCATTAAAATAAACTGGATGACCTTTATCACAGACTTGGGAAACACTCACTAGGTTGTGAGTTAGTTCTTCAACATAGTTCACATCCTCAAGAGTCAAAGTTCCATTTGAAACTTTTCCTTTTCCCGAAATTACTCCTCCTTTATCTCCTGCAAAGTTTACTTTTTCTTGAGACTCTCCTTGAAGTCCTTCAACAGACTTCTTTCTCTGGTCATGTGCCTTGAGCATCCACTGTCTACATACCACCAGCTGTCCTTGTTCACAGCATGCTCCTTCTTCTTGTCAGTTTGTAATTCAGCCATGCGTGCCACGAATTCTTCAGGACTCATATCTGGAGCTGAATCCATATATAGCACGTCATCATCACTTGCCTTCACTTCAGACTCAGGCACCTCTACTTTCTGTTCCATATTAGTGGGCATGTAGGACACTGATCCAGCAGTTGTATCTTCGATCTCGGCCATCAAAGCTTCCTCAGAATGAGCTTGCCAATCATAAGAGCCATCCAACTGCTTCACCACTAAGGCTTTGGAAGCGAGAGTACTTCCCGAACCTTGTTTTCCTTGTGCTTCTACTTTAGGTCTTTGGCATTCTCTAGCAAAATGACCAATACCCTGACAGTTAAAGCATCTGACCTTGGTTTTGTCAAACCCTGATCTATTGCCCAATACTTTTCTACCAGTTCTCTTGAGGAAATTCTTCACCTTTCTAGATATCAACGCAAGTTGATCTTGAAGCTCCAATTCCTCAAGATAATCAGAATCTATCTGCTCATAATCCTCATCAAACAGAATAGGATCATTGATCTTTCCCTCTATGTAGTTCTCATATGATGCCACAAAGGAAGCAAGAACAGACAGTTGCTGTTCAGCAGATTTCACACTCATCGGCATCTTCTGATGCTCTTGAGGTGACTTCTCAGAATTCTTTCCCTTTGTCTCATCACCGGAGGAGAAAATAAAGCACAGATCTTCAGTAATCATTTCTCCATTTTCACTAATATCACCAACTAACAGTGCAGTGGTCGAACTAGATGACGCAGTCGAAAGACTTGACTTTCCATGATACAACCCAGGGTTCTGAACCTGATCAGAATCACTATCTCTTGACTTCTTGGAGAAATCATAACCTTTCAGCTTGTCAATGACTTTCTCTAAGGTCATAGTAGAATACCTAGTTTCGTTATCCTTAATCATAACGCCATACATTTCCCATTTAGAAGGCAAACCCTCAAGAAACTTGTCGGTTTTAGCTACTTCTTCTTCAACAATTTCATGGTATTCCAGTTCACTTAGTAGATGGTAGAAACGCGTGACATAGGCATCAAGATCTTCTCCTTTTAAAGCTTTAAACATAGTAAACTACTTTTTAAGAAGACTCCTTTTGCCAGCTCTCACCTGTGGACTTCCCTCACCTCTTTTCTCTAGAGCTTCCCAGAGCGTTCTAGCAGTATGAAAAGATTTCAGTTGATGAGCAATCTCTTTAGGAAGACACATCTTTATGCATGAATGTGCTTTATTCTCATTTCTGTAAGCTTCCTTCTCTTGATCACTCATGTTCGCATAGGTAAGAACCACAGTGGCATTCTGAACAGTTTGAGTAGGTGGGGTGTATCAACTCTTGATACACATCCAGATTGACAGGTCATGGAATCTACAGTAAGATTCAAATCTGTCCTTCCAGTTGTAGTAATCCTCGATTCTTAACAACTTAGGTGGAACGTTTGACTTTCCCACCTCGTGGTCCATTTCGATCATTCTACTTAAGTCAGACATCTTAAAAACGTAAAATTAAACTGTCTCAGCGAATTCAGAAAACTCAACTCGCAAGACTCAGCTCAATTCGCAATCTCAGCTCGACTCGCAGAATTCGCGGATTCGCAAGCCTCAGTTCGGATTGCTAAAGATGTGATTCGCAAGTGATGTCGATTCGTGAGGGATCTCGGTTCGACTCGCAAGCCTCAGTTTGACTCGCTAGTTCAACTCGGTTCGCAGGCGACGCTGGAACCCTAATCTCGACTCGCGAAACGGCTGTTAAACCCGAAAACGAATTTTTAAGGTATTTTTACGACTGAAACTTAGAATTTCGGCTGTAAACAAACCCTAAAACGTCCAGAGAATGATTTTGATCGTTAGTATTGCAAGAACGCACGTAAAAACGACCCGAATCAAGAACGCAATAACACTAAAACTTATGAACACACTCGTATTTAGCCCGAAAGCTCTGATACCAGATGTAAGTCCCCTAGTTTTAGGATCGATAACTTCGTTATCTGTAGTATTAAGGTGCGGAAATCCTCAATACGGTGTTATCTTACTAACAACGAGTACATTCGTAATTGCGTATACTAATACTTAGCTTTAAACGATTAACCGTCAAAGCCTAGCCGTTAGGTTTGTTTTTCTCTGGGTTTTGTGAATTCGCTGATCAGAAAGAATGCCAAAAGTTATGTTTTTCACCGTATGAAAAACATTATATAGTCTGGTCTCGGCTCGGCTCGCATAGGCCTGCGAGTTCGGTCCAACTCGCAGCCCAAGCCCAGTAAAGGACTCGGCTCGCCATGTTGGTGCATTTAGTGTGTCAGTCAGTTGGTCAAACTATTGTAATTGTCAAAGTCAATTAGTCTACGAATGTATAATGTTTAGAGTGTGTATTCGAGTCTGTAAATGAAATATACATAGAATGGTGACATTGTATTTGGGCCTGCGACGTCGGGTCAGACGTCGCAAGGGTCTGGGCCTGCGACGTTGGGCTTAACGTCGCAGGGCCCAATAGGTTTCGTATAAATAGCGAGTTACAAGTTAGTTTTAGGGTTGGACGTCATAGAGAGAGAGAGGGCCGTTTTGTGTGAGTTAGGAGAGGAGAAAACGAGTTTGAGTCTGTAATCGTATATTATCAATTGTGAATATATACAAAAGATTATAGTAAACGTTTGTGTTTCGTTTGTTTGGATTCCGCACTAACAATCGATTAAACGATCCGATCAGATCCCACGAGTACGGGACTATCAACTGGTATCAGAGCCGAAGAATCAAGGATTCGTTGGTTTCGGATCGTTATTTTGGGTGTTCTCGATTGATTCGCGAAGGTATTAATTGTTATTAATCGTTTCTAAGTTGATTTGCTTGATTAAGATCGATTTCTGGAGGTGTTTTTGGGTTAGATCGACGTTTGGTTTTCGAAATTTCGTTAGGGTTTCGAAAAATTTCGATTTTTTGGGGTTTTGGCCGCTGCAGCCCGATTGTGCGACGTCACCTGCGACGTCGCTAAGTTTTGCGACGTTACCTGCGACGTCAGCTGCGACGTCGCGTGCGACGTAGTAATTTGGACTTTAATTAGTCTGTGCGACGTACTCTGCGACGTCATCTGCGACGTACCTCTCAACGTCGCATAGTGTGATTCTGCGACGTCCTCTGCGACGTAACTCTCAACGTCGCATTTTCGATTCTTAATTGAGTCATCGGACTTCTGCGACGTACCGCTGCGACGTTGCTATTTTTCCCCGACATTAACCTCGTTCTAAGTTCGTAAAAAAAAAAAAAAAAAAAAAAAAAAAAAAAAAAAAAAAAAAAAAAAACGCGAAAAACTGTTCAATTTAGCGGGAAACTCCGAAATTTTTTTGCGTTTTCAAAATTTTTCCATAGGCTTAAAACTGTTCAATTTTAGTCTGGAAAAAGTTTCATTTTACCCGGCCAGTTTTTGACGTTTTCGGACGAAATTTTGGCGGGAAAAACGCGAAAATTTTGTAATTTCAAATTTTGTTTTTAGGCTTATAATAGCTTAATTTTAGTGTCGGAAAAGTTTCGCTACACTCTGTCAGTTTTCGAAATTTTCGAATTCAATTTTGGAGGGAAAATTCGGATATGGCTTTTGGTGCGAAAATGCTTCCTTCTACATCTTTGTTCTATAGTGATTTTGCGAGTTGGAAGATTAAGTTATGCAATTTCATTGAATACAAAGATCCAAATCTGTTCAATTGGTTTAACACCATTGATCGATATGAGCAACCAAGACTCGATGGGGTGCTTAAGTCAAGAGCACAAATGTCAGTCAAGGAACGAGCAGAGTTTGATAAAGACAATAGCTTGTATGAGATGATTACCAAGTGCTTGCCAGAAGTTGTGATTAATAAATTTAAAAATCAAGCAACTTCTATAAGTTTATGGGATGCTCTTATAGTGGCTTACGATCAAAAGGAAAAGAAGTCAGAGGCTAATATTCAAGTTCCTAGTCTAAATGATACTTCCAGATCTACTTCCAACTCAGCAGCATCTACTTCTACTAGCACTTCATATGCTTCCTATACTTCTCATACAGATCATACAGCTCCTTCAAAGGCTACTGAGGATCATGCTACAATCTTTGCAGCTTTCCTCAACTCTTATGAGACTTTCCTTTCAAAGAAGGCTAGTACTCTACAGCTTACTGAGGAAGACTTTGAACAGATCGATTCTGATGATCTCGAGCAAATGGACATCAAATGGAGCATGGCCATGATAACCCAAAGAACCAAGAAGTTTCTTCAGAGAACGGGTAGAAAAGACCTGGATGATGATGGTGATACAGGTCTTGGTTTTAATAAAAGCAAAGTGAAATGCAAGAACTGTCAGATTCATGGGCACTTTGCTAAGGAGTGTGAGAAAGTAAAATATCCTTCATCTGGATTCACTACTCCTACAGCTCCAACGATTCCAGAGAAGAATACAACATCACAGGCTATGACGGTGTATTCTCAGGGAGTGTTTGATTTTAGTGCACTTCAAGGAGAGGTTCAACACAGTGCGCTTTTGGCAAAGATACATGCGGTACATGATGAACCTAAGGTACCCATAAACTGTGTTTCTTGTTTAACATTGACTGAATCTCTTAAGAATTATCAATATGACAATTTAGAGTTGCGAGAAAAAGTTGTTAAACTCACCGAGTCAAACAAGTTTTTGAAAGCTAATGAATTTCTTTATGAAAAACAAATTGAGGCTTATAAGTTAGACACTGAAAAATACAAGTCTAAAGTTTTTAGCCAACAGGATGCTATTAATAGCTATCTTAAAGAAATGGAACTTTTGAATAAAGAACTTTCTGAGCTAAAGTCTGAGTCTGACAATTTTAAAAAGGGAATCACGAATTTCTCAAATTCTCATAAACTCTTCGATGAAATGGTTGACAAGATGAGGACAGATAAAAGTAAAGCGGGACTTGGGTATCCACCTCCCACTAACTATTATCCTAAGCCTGTTAAGGAAGGCACCGAAGAACTTGTGGCTGACTACTCATCATGGTCAGCTACAAAGTCTAAAGAAGCTACATCCAATCCCAAAAGGCAGGCAAAGGAGAAAACTAAACGGACAGAGTATCCCTTGCCTACTTTTGTTAAGTCTGATAATACACCTCCAGTTAGTGTAGAGGAGGGTGTTGAGATAGAGGATCTACCGGAAGAGGCTGAAATCAAAGTTGAAAAAGTTAATGTAAAGCCAGAAAATCATATACTTACCAATGAAACTGTAAAGGTTTCAAATACAAAGGGTAAAAACAAGGTTGAAAATGAATCCAAAAGGGTTCAATATCAAATGAAGGATTCAAATGTAAAATCTAAAAGTGAACAACCTTCAACATCAACTTGTTCAACTTCTGAGGCTTCTACATCAACGTGTACACATAAGTGTTCACGTCCTGTAAATGCCTCATCTTCTAAGCCTCCAACAGTTCATTCTCCACCTCAACCTTTTGTGGGTAATCATTGGAATAGGTCGTACATTGAACGACGTTCTTGTTTCCATTGTGGACAACAAGGACATATAATTAGGGATTGTCGGTTATTATCCCTAGATAGGTTTGGTAGAGGGATGCCAAGAACTTCCTCCTTTAGGAATTCTTATTCAAATTCGTTTTCTAGGCGTGCTTCATATTCGCCTATATCAAGATATGCATCCTCTTCTCCAAAACCCGTGGCTAGAGTAAACAAAGTTGTGTCTAGTAAACCTCAAGTTCAACAGCACAACATTGTTGAAAACAACTCATCTGAATCTACAAAGGTTTGGAAACCAAAATCTACAAACAACACATCAATGAAATCTTCTGAGTTTTTAAAATATCATAAACTCATTGATGTGATGATTATGGATGACCATGGACAACCCAAGTCTATCAAGGCTTGGGTGTCCCATAAGTACTAACGTTTAATTGTTTGAGGTGGTGCAGTCAGGTTATTGAAAGCTAACATTTTTAGTGACTGCATGGATGTGGATATTGTTGGAAAAATGCGATGATGATTTGTGATTGGATGGATGAGATCATTGAAGTTTCGAGGTGGTAAAAGTGCTAAAAGTCATTTGATTTGACTTGATATGTGATTTTGATAATTATCTATTTTTATTTGTTACTCAATGCAACAGCCATTCTTTATACTTTTTAGTATTAAAGAAATGCAATGTTGCGAAATTTATTCAATTAAAAAAAAATACAAAAATGTGTTTAATGTTTAAGGGGAGTATTTTTGGATTGGATATAAGAATTTGCTGTTCAGGGGGAGTAATTCTGAATATTGAAAATTCTGATTATTTAATTCAGAAATGTGAATAGCAAGATTCTTAAGTCTTGAAAAGATGTTGGATTGTGTGTCTGTAAAACAACTTGGGATATGATAGTACATCGGGTGACATGCACAAAATGGAATTTTAAGGTTTATCTTGGATGTGTCAGTAGGTTTATCTGACACACTTAAAACAGTTTTTATCTAAATTATCTTCATCATACGATGTATTGGTAGGCATGGTACACACCGGTCTCTGAGATATTAAGAAGTAATTTAAATACTTGTTTATTACTTTGAGAAAAATGTTATATGATGTATGACATAAGTCTTAATTGATAAATGGAAGTACTATCATACACTGTCATAATTATGTAAATGTAAAATGGGCATATAGTGATAATATGATTATTCGCCTAACTAATGGTGACTATTGTTGTACTCACGTACAGACCTGAATCCATTAGTTATGCAAATAGTCTCAAACTTGTTATGTTCATACTAAGGGACCCTCTGTTGTACTTTGTACAGATCTGGGGCCACTAGTATCTTCATAGTCGGTTTGATGTATGCCTAAATATAAATATCAAGTGTATGTTACGAGAAAACCGAGATAAACTTGGTCTTGTAATCTCTACCTTGTGTGAATATGCAGTGTTTGTTTTACTGAAGTTTATCAGTATATCATATAATAGGTTTCTCAAAATTAATATTCATACTAACAATAAAGGTTAGCTCACAGATACGGATGTAATATGTTTAAGTGGACAAACAATACCGATGATCGTCTTGAACTAATTTTTATAAAAGGTGCTTTAAATATGTCAAGTAAATTTAAAGTGGACAAATATACTGATGATCGAAATAACACTTACTATTCCCTAATAATTGCATGTTGGCCTGATATGATCCCTAAGCAGACTTAAAACAATCCTATCCCCAATGTTATTTTAATCTTCGTTCTTTACTTTTCATTTATAAAGAAAAATACAAAAAGATTTTATTTCTATGTTATTTTCTTCAAACATCACATATCTTGTTAAAGTCAATTTTTGAAGATGCAAAGGATGTCAGCTATTCTCCAAAGACTGTGAAGATGAATTCTATCGGAGAAGCTGCTGATGATTGAGAGATGGTCACAGAGTTTGAAGATCTTATTGTATGATAAATTTGTGTCAGTCACATGAATTTGGACATCAAGATTTCTTGGAAGACCATGCTATCTCAAAGGGGGAGTTTCTGATTGTCAAAGACATGAAAGAGTTTGTTGATGAAGACTAATTGAAGACTTATTTGACCAAGCTGCTGACAAGGGGGAGTTTGTTGGTGCATTTAGTGTGTCAGTCAGTTGGTCAAACTATTGTAATTGTAATGATATTGTAATTTAGGATCTAAGCACCCTATGTTATCCGAATAATTCATACTATTCCTTTGACAATCGTTATCTACGTAGGCATTACTTCTGCATCTACCTTGGATTGATTTAGCAAGACTATCAATTTGATCTCTTAGTTGTTGTTGAGTTGCCATTTCCCAAGATTTCAGCAAAGACAGCACATGAAGAAGGTTTTTAGAATTAAAGTTATAGTATGGAGGGAAGTTATTCTAAGATAATCTAAGCTAACTACGCTAATCTACGGGCGGAAAGTAACTTCTGACAAGGAAGGTGAATCCAAGTCAAAAAGGATCGCTTAAAAACAAATTTATCTAAACAGGCTCCGAATCGTAATACCGTCCCCAACTGCGGCGCCAAAAACTTGTCGTGCCGTCAGCGGTCAGTCGGGTTTTACCCCGGTCGCAAAACCGGCTACTGACAGACAACGGTGGTAGTTTTAAAATTTGTAATAGTCGGGGGGAGCCTAATCCTCCGTACTACCTACTGGAACTGGTATGAATACCTGATACGAGTAAGCGGTAAGAATGATCCAGGGTCGTTCCCCACGACGGCAGAATTGAAACAGAGCTAGTTCCGATTAATCAGTAATTAAGCTAGGGTTTTAATAAGTTGGAAGGGTTTTTGTTTTGGTTTTTATATTTAATTAAACTAAACTACTGAACTAATAAAACAATAAACTAAAGGGAGACTAGCATATATAACACTTAAGGATGACGAAGACGTGGTTCACCATGACTTAGAATAGCTGAGATGATGTTTTAGTTTGAAAACGTCTTTTAAAGATTTGTGTCTTGCTTTCACGTAGATATCTTGTAGTGTAAACACTAGCACCCTACTAATCAGGTGAACCGATCAGTATGTCTCTGAGTGCTAGATTATCGAGAGTATGGTCAGATCGGACTGCCTTGAAACCCCCCTCACCGTCTCTTGTGATGAGACCAAGTGACCCTCCAGATGGGGTGCAGGAATAAGGCGACAGTCCGCAATTTATCCACTGACCTTTCTTTAACACATACAGAGATATCTAAGCTGGGCAAGGCATTTAAGATTAAGACAATTGGTGACTGCTAACTTATACATTAATGGTTATGATTGAGTTCAGCGTTATTCGGCTGTGATACAGTCTTCGACTTACAGGTTTTCCACGGTTACATTGTGTATTCACCCGTTTTACAGTCTTTCCTGGATCACAGACTACACCAAGATGTAATACAGTGTTCAGCCTACGGCCTTTCCACGGCTTACCGGATACTCGGACGTTTTAGGGCTTTATCCTGGATTACATAATTTACTGCTATCTGAACTCAATATATCTAAGCTTGTATTACAGTAAAACCATCTATGATAGCTAAACAACCCGTTCACTTTATAAATCCCAGCCCAATAAATCCCTGATTAATTCACGGTGTACTATACGATAAGTTGGACAGTATTTCCACAGCTTCAAAATCAGACCATGTTTATTTTGGAAAACATAGATAGGTAGTGACCGTTTGATCAATGGTTAGCTACTCCTTGTCATAAAGGTTCTAACCACATTTATTGGAGGAAATGTGATAGTTTAGTTTGAAATCATAAATGTATAGTTAAACAAGTTTCCAATCGTAATATATAATAATCGGGAACATTATTCCACAACGGATTGTGCCCACGACTTTCATAGCTTCCACGTTCCGTACTCCACACATTCGTGATGTTTCCGGCGCTATACAAATGAAAGCCGTATAACGTTACCTCCATTGTTTCATAACGATATTATCCCAATTAGATATATCACAACAAACTACTCATTAATCATGGCAAACATACAAGCACACTACTCACAATGCCTAGCAATAGACATTTCTAATATTAATAAATCACATACATCAAACAAGAACAATATGACAAATTAATAATAGAAAGGATAGAAAATACCGATAGGAATTGCGAGCAGAATAACACTTGTATTTCTTCATTAATATTCAAGCATTACATAAGCTAGCCTCTACTAATTAACTACATAACTAATCTACTATAAAAGGAAAGGTTTCCCTCCCTAATCATCTCACTAGTCCAAGGGTTTAAAACCCTAACAAGAAACTAGAGAGAAAGACTAGAGAGAGAACCTACTACAAGACTAATTCTCCTCTAACTCCTAAGAGTAGTGCTAGAGAGAGAATCTAATCTAGAGAGAGAGTGAATGAGAGATGAGAGGTGTATTTTGAAATGTGAAATGGAGATCACTATTTATAGGAGAATGGAGGTAGTCATGGTACAAGTCCTTAAGCACCAAGAACAAGCACCAAAGCATCATACGGGACAAGCGGATCAAGGGGGGTCAAACGGCACCTCACAAGGCAAAAGACCCCGTATACGGCACCTAGGGTACCGTATATGGTACCTAGGTGTCCAGGGGGGGTTGGTGCTCCATTTGGCCTCCGTTGACTTCTCGGTTGCTTGGTTCGTCCGTATCTTCTTCGTTTGGAGTCCGTTTTGCTTGATTCTTGCGCCGTTGGATTCGTTTTTCCGTTACGCTTCTAATGACACTGAGTTTGCCATATTTGGAGATATTTAACTTTTGCGTGTTCCGGATGACGATCGGCGGGCTTCTAGACTGCACATCTTATTCGTTCTTCATCCGTTTCTTCTGATTCTTTCACCTCCGGTCTTGTATTTTCCTATAGAATCATAAAGTATGAATTAAGATCTAATTACATAATAAAATCAAGAAGGGAATATTTAAGGTGATAGTTTTGCCTCGATTTGCGTGTTATTTGGACGTTTTAACCAATTTTTGCAGCAACGTCTATATTTAGACTACCTTGGTGTTTTTTAGTAAATAATGATGGTTTGGAAATGTTTTCACCAAATAATAGTCCAAAAAGTGCGGAAATATGTACTTAAAAACATGACTTTTTAGGTCACATCAATTTTCATTAAGGGTGTGTTTGGCAAAACTAGCTGGTAGCTGGATGTAACACCCCGAATTTTAAAGGTACTAAAGAAGTGGAATCTATAATTGATCAATCATCACAAAAGTGCTTAATACATCAAGGTGAGTTATATGAAAGTGATTAGATGATAATTAAGTGATTCGGATTGCTTCCGAGCAAGAGATTCACTTAGTTATGTAAAGTTTGATAATTAGATTATTTGTTATGAAATGAACTTGATAAGATGAAAGTGATTAGTTTGGTTAACTTATGTTAATATGTTGCGATTAGAATAGCTAGTCAAGATTAAATATGCCATGATTAGTAGCTAACTTATGTTGGCTAATTTGTGATTAGATATGTGCACATATGAAAGTGAAAGTGAACTCAAGAAAGGGAAGTAGCCTTTATATTTTGCTTATTATTATGATTGTTGTTTATATAATAATGCATTGTATTTTATTAGTATATAATTTGATTAGATATTCATATTCTCACTAAGCTAAACCCTTATCTAGTTAAGTTCATATGTAGGTACAAGTGGAAGCGGGAAAGGGAAGGATATAGCACAAGGGTAGCGTGGATTGCTTGTTGTAAGTTAATGACAAGCTTTATCTCCATAATTATCGTAATGATCCAATCTTGTTTAAGTCGCCCAACAAATTATTTTGAAGTTGTTTAAATAGCAAATATGTATTTTGAAAGTATAAGTGGTTAGAAGTTATATTGTTGGGTTATGTAAAGAATATGAAGGATAACTAGACAAGAAATGATCTTTTGGTGAAAGTTATTAGTAACTGTTGAGTTTTCTATTCCCTAACTAGATTAACATATGCAGCACAAAATAACAATTAATCTAGAGCAACTACGAAACTAAACCCCAAAGGACCTTGACTTAATAAATCTATTAACAATAACAAAATAAATAGATAAATGAGAAAATACTAACCTTTGAGAAAACCAATTTCTCACGCGCAGACTCCTTGCTTGACCTTCACGCAAACTCCTTGCTCGACCTTCCATGCTTTGGATGGCAAGTACCCAAACTAGAATACCTCTAATGCTTCACACCCAAGAACCAAGAGAAACTCCAAATCCTAGGGTTCCGACTCTAAGTCATGTAAACTCTCACAAGGATTAGGAATGAGAAAGAGAGAAAGAAACGAACTAAATTCGAATCTGGGATACCTTGAAAGCTTAGGCTATGCCCCTATTTATATAGGGAGATGTTGGCTTGGGGTTTGGTTTCTGGCCGATGTGGGATTCCTGATTTCGGCTTCCAACCGCCGGTTGAAGCCTTCAGCCGGCGGTTGGGATTAATCCTTTCCCAAGTCAAACACGCGTCGCACTGCCTTACAAACCCTAACCTCCAACCGCCGGTTGAACCATCCAACCGCCGGTTGGAACTTGCTTCCAGAATATTCCTTTTGGTTTCTTATTAATATTCAATTAATAAACCAACTAAACATTCTTATTGTTTCTGTTAACTTCTTTTAGCTTCTTATTAATTTATCAACTTTGATAAATTAACAAACTAATTAATTAACTACAATTCTAATTAATATTATCTCTCAATTAGTTTCTCTTACTATTCATTGAGGGCAACCCAAAAAGGACTCCACTTTTAACGATAGTCTTACCAATTAGTTATGACCTTGGACATACCTTGGATACTATTCCAACAGTCTCCCACTTGGACAAGTCATCAACTACTATTTTTTCTAAGTCTCTATCCTATTAACTAAGTAGAGATCGAGTGACATCCAATGCAACTGCCGAACTCTGAATCATATCTAGAGACAGCCCTTTAGATAAGTGATCAAATATTCCTTTATTTCAGATATCGTATGAAACTTGGACATGAATTTTTCTCAATCTCCAGATTCAAGATTATGTTTTCTGATCTCCGATCAATTTGACTATATGGGACTACTGAATTGTACATATCAATTTAGTCATGGCTTGGCCAAGCACTTTATGAGTCAACATTTAATTATCAGAGGCCCCAGAGATATCACTTTTCTATTTAGGCAATAGGAACAAATAATTTCGCTTAAATAGTACTAGTCAACTCATCATGTCATACCTAGCGTATCCTTTATGACTGGCATTTACGCACAGCGTTTGAATAAACTAAAGTATAACAGACTTGAAAAACTAGAAACTCAATGTATCTCCATTTTAAGAATATAAGATATTATCATCTCAGAATTACTCGTGATTTCAATCCATGAAGTAATCTCTCTGAGTGCGGGTATGTGTGTTATATGGACCTAATATGCTTCCAACTCAGTTAGTAACATTGTTAAGAGTATTCAAAGTATGTATAAAAAAAAAAATTTGGGCGTTTCAGTGGAGCTGGAAGCTTATAGCTGGAGCTGGTAGCTGGAGCTTATATTATAAGCCAGAAGCTGAAGCTTATGTGTTTACAAGTGTTTGGTAAAATTAGTTGGAGCTTATTGATGTAAATTGACCTAAAAGGACAAAAAATATATGATAAATAATGATATAAAAAGCTACTAAAGTTTTGTCTACCAAACGATGCTAAAAGTTTAACCTTGTGGAAAAAATAAGCTTAAGCTCCAATAAGTTCGCGTGCCAAACACACCCTAACCAAACCTACCTCTAGATAATAAAGTTTATCTTTCATACTTGAAAGTTGAAACATACGACCAAATAACTATAATAACTTGTTAGTATTAAAGCTTGATAAAAATAGATGAGAGAGAATTTATTTTTAGGAAAATTAGACGAAGGATTAGTGCATTTGGCAATCCTAATTTTTGAGAAATTGTGGTATAGCACTTTTTACGTATCCATTATTTGGATTTGGATTTGGATTTGGATTTGGATTGGTTTTTATAGCTAGTTTCTTAGATGATATGTCTCCTTACGATCCTAATCGTTTTTGAGTTTTCATACGTCCTAGACAAAAACTTATTAATTACCGGTATCTCTAGCTATAAGATTATTTTATTTTCTTATGACCCTCAATTGATTTTAAGACAACTAGAACGTATTCTTTTTTTCCTTGCAATGAACAATCAAGTTACATGTATATATATTCACACATATATAAACAAACACGCACATTTAAGGTCCTTATAATTAGGAGACGCTGGACACTTGACCACCTTGAAACGTCCCGGTCGACTAGTTAATAGTTTTAGACTTTAGTAGAGAATATATTAGAACCAACTGGGCTCGTTGTCTTAATTGGGCTCGTTGTCTTAATTGGGCCGGCCCATATATGATACATCCAAATCTAGGTTACGGTCCTTACGGATAAACTTTTCAAAAAAGTAGATAAATTCATGAAAACGCAAATGGAGCCCTAGAAATAGTAATTGAATCCGACCCGAAAATTGTACATTTTTAGGTACTGATTCCATAAAATGTAACGAGTTTATTTTACCCAATTCACTGGATTTAACCCGAAACTGACCTCAATTTGACCCGAATTTGACGAACACTTTCTTCCCTTTTCTTCTCGATTATCCAAATTTCTTAGCTAACGACGGCAGGTAACCTTCCTGAATTAGCTATATATCTTTCATCGGAAGACAAATTAGGGATCTAGGGTTTCGTCTTCATCTTCACGCCGTACAACTGGTACCAATTTCAAGTTTTCAGTTTTAATTAAGCAATTAGTAACTTTGTAATTTCAGCTACCTAGGGTTTGTTAATTGCTCCGTTTAAGCAAACTCATTTCTTGAAATTATGAATTAAAATCTCACCTTTAGAAAATCTTATTGCTTTAATTTAAATGTTTTAATTGTAAACCTAATTGAATGTAATAAATTTCCATGTTTTGCCTAAATGTTAGAAATTTGAACTTTAATTTGGTAGTTATTAATGTATTAATTGTTAATTCTGTCTGTTTGTTTGTGAAGATGAGTTTTGTTAGATATAATTACTGCAACTATATTGATTGAAATTTTTTTGGCAACAGCAGTCAGTCATAGCATAGTGGAACTTTCTTCTTTTTGGAAGAGAGTAACATTAAGCTGTTTTCCTTAATGAAACTCAACATTTTAATGACTGAAGTTGTTTGATGGTGCATAAATTGACCCGATTGGAGAAACCTGATATTGGTTGTCTTTGATACACTGCTTGTGTTGCCTGAATCAGCAAATCTAATTAGGTCTCAAGCCACTGCCGTAGTTGAGGACTTGAGGTACCCTTTTATTTCCTTTTTTTTGTCACGTCTGTATTAATGTTATTTAGAGTACGTCTAACATTCTAAACCATGGTTATTATCAGTAATTTATATATATTGTATACAATGTTATAAATCACCTTTAAGATAGGTAGACCTTCAAGAACGTGTTCTTTTAGCACACTTAAGTCTGTCATCCGAACATCAATCTATAACATACTCATTAGAAATATGTTTGCACTGTGTATATGCTAGGTTTTGGATATCAAGTGTTACATGACAAGAAGGTGATTAAAAATGAATTATTCATCTGATGAGGATGACAAGCCCTTAGTTTTTAAAAGGAGCTCAAATTCTGATAAATCAAAGCAATCTGCTCAACAAAAGGCAGCTCCAGTCATTAAACAGGAGAGACCTTTGACTAAACCTCCTCCTAAACAAGAAAGTGACTCAGACGATTCTGAAGATGACAAACCATTGAGTTCAAGAATTTTATCTGTACCTAAGGCAAACTCCAACCATGTGAAAGTAGGAACCAGCACGAGTGCATCTCAACGTCCAAAGCCACAATTTAAAAATGAAGATTCTGATGATGAGAAACCTTTATCTTCAAAATTCAATTCCAAATCCTCTGTGGGAACATCTAATAAAAAACAAGAGGATTCTGATGATGATAAACCATTATCATCGAGAGTTAAGCAAAATGGTTTTGTATCTAGGGATAATAATCAAATTAAAAAACCTAATACTGGCTTGAATAAGAGACCGCCTCCAAATGAGGAAAGATTACCAGGGCAGTCATCTGTTAAGAAGTCAAAGCTTTCAGATTCATCCACACCAGTCAACCGTAAACCGGTTTCCGTAAAACCAGATTCATCCACACCAGTCAACCGTAAACCGGTTTCTGTAAAACCGGCAGCTGATTCAGATGATGAGAATGACCATGTTCCTATATCTCAAAGGGTGAAGAATCAAACCCCATCTAGTAGTAAATCATTATCTGTAAAACAGAAGGTTATGAAAGTTAATTCTTCTTCGATGAAGAAAACGATTAAGAAGTCAAAGAAGGTGGAGAAAACTTCGAAATACTCAAAGCCGTCTAAGGTTCCCCCTGGATCTGGTGAAGGACAGAAGTGGTCAACCTTGGTTCATAATGGTGTTATTTTTCCACCGCCATACAACCCTCATGGGGTTAAGATTCTATACAAGGGGAAGCCTGTTGACCTGACTCCAGCACAGGAGGAGGTGATATAATTTGTAGCTTTTTCTTATCCCTTTTACTATGGTTGTTTTCTTTATCATGTTGATTTATGTGGTCTAATATCTAAATAAACTAATCTGGCATACTTAAAAGTTGCATCTGTCAACCTGACTATGGGTGGTAAATGGGTCGATTCTGCATAAACCTTCTCTAATGGGTCGTGCTCCCCAACTTGCCGATCCACTCATATTTCTACCTGTAGACGTACTCCTGAATCCTATTTCTTTTTTTGCTGGATTGGTTGGCATTGCAGGTTGCAACAATGTTTGCAGTGATGTTAGATACTGATTACATGACCAAACCTGTATTCAAAGAAAATTTCTGGAATGATTGGAGGAAGATACTAGGAAAAAACCACACCATCCAGAATTTAGATGACTGCGATTTCAAACCAATATATGAGTGGCATCAGATGGAAAAGGAAAAGAAGAAGCAAATGACTACAGAAGTAAGTTTCAATATATTAGCAATTAGCAAATGGTATGAGAAAGAAATCTGGAGTTCAATATGAACTTGTTATATCATGGGAAAAACTTGGATGCTGTAAACCTTGCCATTAGGGGGTGTTTGGATGCATGCTTTAAAAGTAATTGAAATTGAAGAAATGAAGAATATGAATAATGAAATGTAATATATTGAGCTATAAAATATAGTATTTGGATGTGCTTCAGGTGGTTGGTAATAAGATAACCAGATGTTGAGTGTTCAAAAAGTTCTGAATTACAGTATCAAAAAATTAATTAGATTGAATGACCGAAAATGACTTTTTTGTGAAAAATTAGACGCTTAGTGAAATGGATTTGTAAGTCTCTCAAATTAGGTTTAAATAAGAATATCGTTTTACCGATAAACAATCATTTTTGTTGCAGCTTATTTGAAACTAAGATTAGATTGATATCTGTCGAAACATTAACATATAACAATCAGTTCCAAACTATGTAAGATTTACAGATAATAGGGGTTTTGTATTTTTGGCAGGAGAAGAAGACCATTAGAGAAGAAAAGATGAAGCTTGAGGAGAAATATATGTGGGCAATAGTTGATGGTGTCAAAGAGAAGGTGACTTCTGGTCTCAATTCATCTTTATTATGTTCTTTTTCTTTATATTCATTCACTAAACAAATTAATATAATAAATGACACAGGTTGGAAACTTTCGGGTTGAGCCACCAGGTTTGTTCCGAGGCCGTGGAGAGCATCCGAAGGTTCTAATGACCACTCTTTTCTCTCATAAAATATTTTAGCCTAATCTATTGAAAATTGATACTTCTGTTTACAGCAGCAATTGTCTATAGTGTTCTTTTTTGATGAGCAAACCGTGATTGTTATATTTGATGCGTAGATGGGAAAGCTGAAAAAACGTATCCGTCCAAGTGATATTACGATAAATATTGGGAAGGGTGTTCCAATTCCGGAATGTCCCATTCCAGGTGAAAGGTTTGTGTCTCAGTTTGTTTTTCATTTGTTTCTCGAGCAAGTTTGTTTGGATACGAATTTTCTTTCTGAGAGTTGAACTTTGATACTTGACAGCTGGAAAGAAGTTAGGCACGACAATACTGTGACTTGGTTAGCATACTGGAATGATCCAATAAGTGGAAAGGACTTCAAGTATGTGTTCTTAGCTGCTAGCAGTGCCCTAAAGGGCCAAAGTGACAAGGAAAAGTACGAGAAGGCTAGGTCATTGAAGGTAAAGTCAGATGAATGTTCATTTTGATGTTTTGTAAAATGACACTTCAAGATTTCAAGACTTCAAGTTAAAGTTTTCTATTTATTTGATTAACTATAATTATGATATTGTTATATCATTCATTGTTGGTACCCCAATGTAATTGTAGAGCTACATAGAAGGCATCAGAAAAGCTTATACTAAAGATTTTGGCAATAAGGATTTGACAAAGAGGCAAGTGGCAGTGGCTACATATCTCATCGATAAATTAGCACTCAGGGCTGGAAATGAGAAGGTTTTTTTTTGTGTCCTTTCGCTCACTTTAAAACACTATTGTGCTTGTTCTTGTTTCATAGTTATTTACTGTTCTCTATGATGCACACTTTAAGAATTTGATATACTGTTTGATGGTTGCAGGATGATGACGAAGCTGATACAGTTGGTTGCTGCACATTAAAAGTTGAAAATGTCGAGCCACAGCCTCCCAACATCTTAAAGGTTGGTTATTTGTATGTTGATGTTCACAGTGTTTGTCATTATGAGAGTATTACACAACTTATAATTAAAATGTGCATGTTCTGAACAGTTCCATGTTGGACTGGCAACCTCAAACTGTTCACGTGGAAACTGGTTTATTTGGGCCTGTTTTTATGCTTAAGGTCAAACAGATATATCTGAAATTTAACTGAATGGAGAAGATTTAAAAGGAGCCTTTACACAATAGATTGTATATAGCTTCGTAAAACGTTTTGCTAAATAAATAAAAACGGGTTATGATTTTAATATTAGATTTTATGATCTTTGTGACAATATTAGTATTATTTTCAAAGTTGTTAAGAGAAACAAAAGAGGTTGGTGGATCAACCCAACCCTATCTGTATTAAGCAGCCCAAAATTTACTGTTTTAATCAGATGCGAAAGCCCAAAGATTTACACATGATATTTAAATGGAAAACATTTAAATTGGTGTCTTTAATTGCTCAAATTTCTTTGCTAACCTCATTTTCATTTGTTTTGATCATCACCAGTTTGACTTCCTTGGTAAAGATTCCATAAGATACCAAAATGAGGTTGAAGTAGAGCTTCCAGTGTTCAAAGCAATTCAACAGTTCCGAGCAGGTTAGTTGCTTTTGTAGTCAGTGAAGATCATATTGTTAACGTTTCTTGAAGTGTGATTCAAGTGTTGCCACCTCAGGAAAGAAGGGTGGTGATGATCTTTTTGATAAGCTGGATACTAGTACATTGAATCATCATCTTAAGGACCTCATGCCTGGTCTTACAGCTAAAGTTTTCCGTACATACAATGCATCTATCACATTGGATGATATGGTATGATTCTCCCGCTCCACCCATGTGTTATGTTATGTTCTCATTGCATATCTGTAGAAAAATTTTAAAATTTGAAGAGGGTTCTCATCGTGCACATTCAAGCATTTTTTATATTTGGGATGGTAATCTTTTTTGGCGGTTGCAGTTAAATAAGGGCATGAAGGGTGGAAATGTTGCGGAAAATGTCGTTGTTTACAACCAAGCAAACAAGGAGGTGAGAAACCTTACCCTTTTGTATCTTTCGACTTATTTACAGTGTTGATTTACTGTCATACCCCAAAGGGTTAATTAACACCCCCTTTCACATTTTACAGGTTGCAATCATCTGTAATCATCAACGTAGTGTTTCAAAGTCTCATAGTGCACAAATGATGAGATTGAATGAGAAAATAGAGGAACTAAAGGTAACATGTTGTTACTTTTCTCTATGGATAATTCATATTATATTTGAGATGTAGATATACAATGGCTCGATTCAGGTTTGTGTTTTATCTTTGACGGGTCTAATAGGTAAAAGTAAAACAAAACAGCCAAAGAGGGAGCAGGTCAAATGGGTTGAAAGTCATACAGAGTGTATCTGTAGTACATACGTCACCTAAATCATTTTTCTTCGAAAAGTTTTAATATTTTTTA
Organism: Helichrysum umbraculigerum; assembly: GCA_949592205.1. Taxonomy (NCBI): domain Eukaryota; kingdom Viridiplantae; phylum Streptophyta; class Magnoliopsida; order Asterales; family Asteraceae; genus Helichrysum; species Helichrysum umbraculigerum. Next base: position 65,687,217 of record CATIUR010000001.1, on the reverse strand, counting down.
AATACTTCTGTATAACAACCCCATTTTGAATATTTTTCTTCGAAAAGTGTTTAGCAACCCCATTTTGCCTACTCTAATAAATATATAATTTATTTGAGAAATGCTTGATCAAGAATAGCGTGTTTTGGCTGTATGATTGAGGTTGTTTAATATTCTTGTCTTGTGAGTCCCAATTATATGATGCAATAATTGGTCCTATTTACTTTATGTGAGGAAAATGGACGATGTGAACCTTAGTCTTGACAATGGAGGAACATGCCATATTCTACATTTGACTACTTAACGACGGCATTCTTTAATTTAGGGTGTTGTACAAGAACTGCAAACTGATATGGCTCATGCAAAGAAAGGGAAGCCTCCATTAAAGGGTTCTGATGGGAAGTTAAAAAGGAATATGAACCCTGAAGCGTAATACCACTAATCTTTCATCTTGATGCAATGACGCATGATACTTAAAATTTATAATGTTCATTAATTATTGCAAGTGAAAATTATAATTAAACACGCAGGTTACAGAAAAAGATTGATCAAACTAATGCTAAGATTGAGAAAATGGAACGAGACAAGGAGACTAAAGAAGATCTGAAAACAGTTGCATTGGGTACTTCAAAAATCAACTATCTCGATCCTAGAATAACTGTGGCGTGGTGTAAACGTAGTGAAGTTCCCATTGAGAAGGTAAGGCATATCGTGTTCTTAGTAGAGGTGGCAATCTCAACCCTGTTATGTGGAAACTGGGGCCGATTCCGGGTGTATATTGTTGTTAACGTTTCAAATGGCTTAAGTATATTAGTCTATTAGATTACAAATAATCTGTTGGATCATTAATCACCTAGTGTTTCTGCGAATTTATGATGTCCCAAATTGTTTAACTACTAACTAGTAAGAATTTAGTTTATTATCTAAATATTTATAAAGCTTTTGAAATCTTTTTAATGTGTATTGAATATACAATTTACCAACAAAAAAAAACCTGGCCCAACCTTACCTGTTGTGCCGAACCCATGAACCGTTGTTTAATGCACGGGACCGGACCCACTTTAATTTGTATATAAAAATGTGAAATCCAAATCCATTTGACCCATTACTACCCGCCTTACTGATTTTTCTCCCTCTAGTTTATTGGTCTTGTAATGCAGCTAAGTGTTCTTTTTTGTATCTGAAGTTTTGCAAAATAATAATCATGTTAATCTCATGCAGATATTTAACAAGTCGTTACTGGCTAAGTTTGCATGGTCAATGGATGTGGATCCTAGCTTCAGGTTCTGATCTCTATCATAGTTCTAAACTCTACTAGCCAAAAAATTCAAAAAAAGAAAAAAAATGAAAAAAGAAGGAAATGGACAGAAGGAAACAATGAATTTTACAATTTTTGTTATATTTTTCTTTTTATTTTGTTATGTAGCAACTGTTGCGGAAAATTCATGTTGTACTAAGCAAGCATGTTAAACAAACTAATGATGAGTTACTTTGAGAATGTGTTACTGTTATCAGGTTATGCAATCCTTTTCAAGTGTAAGAAACGTGTAAAGAGTGGTTTAGGGTTGAGTGTTGCTATGCTACTGTTTCTCTATAAGAATGCAGATCTGCATTTGGTGTAATGTGTCCATTTTTCCTTCTAATTTTGTATGATATGGTAGTAGAAAATGGAAGATGTGATTGCAGGTTTCTTAAAACGTATATTTCATACATTATGCTTTACATTTTTGAACAAAATATTTTTACTCTTAAATCGTTTTAAAGAATTAACTTATTTCGCTTCAAGTGTAATTTAACTGGCCAATACTGTATCACTTCGAGTAAGCAGATCAAGGTTCATCACTAAACAAAACGCAAAAGCCAACTTCTGACTATAGGGAATTTCAGCTTCTTTTTAATAAGCTACTTGTTTATGAAAGAAGTTGCTTCTTTTTTTGGTGGTTGTTTGGTAAAATTGTGTTCATAATTGTTAACTTGTGACTCGACTTGTTACTTGAAAATCTTAATTTTTTACTCATAATTTGTGACTCGACTCATAAGAATCACTATTTTACACAATATATATTCGTGACTCGACTCATGAGTTGTGACTTAACTCGAATCGTAAGAGTCAATGGTGACCTAAGTCACTGATCTAGTGACTCAATGAAAATGATGAGACAAACTCGTTTACTCAATAAAGAGCACATTATCCTTATCAATTCCGTGCAATGGTCCAGGACAAGGCGGGTACTTGTGATATTTTGGCTTGGGACGCATTTTATTGCTAAATGTTTAATATAAATGAATTAACGCAACTGTATGTGTCACTAGTCACTGATGTGTCACTGGTTACTGATGTGATCAGTAAGTGTTCTTATTCATTACGTATTTGTAATATGAACTTGCTACTAATAACAATGTGTAGTCACCGGAGCTGAGGTTTTGAAGATCAAGCATTCATGAGAGATAGTCAAATGATGAATGTAATGCTCAAGCTAACATCAAAGAGCTACCTCACCAACAACAATTACTGAAGTGTTTACTACAGTTAAAATGTAGTAAATCACTGGTCCCTAGTCACTTCAATTAATCAAATATCTAAAGATAAATGACGTGACATAAGATGTTTGTGATTGGTTAAATTGTACCACAAAATATTCTCTATAACCTTTTTATGATAGAGATAAGCGACAATTGTCATTTCTTATAGTCCGTAAATTATGGAAGACGAAGATTCTATCAGCAAAGTCTATAAAAGGAATAGTACTGTGTACTTAGAAGATTGCCGATTTGTGTTAATCAAACACAAATTGGTGTCATCAAGTGACTGTGTTTGTTATGTGTTCACGAGCAGTCGTCTTCCTAGATTGTAATAATTAGCTTTTAGTGTTTGATTTGATCTTAGCCTTGGCTCAATTTAGAAGTGAGATGTGTTTGTTATGTGTTCACGAGCAGTCGTCTTCCTCGATTGTAATAATTAGCTTTTAGTGTTTGATTTGATCTTAGCCTTGGCTCAATTTAGAAGTGAGAATTAGTGGTCATGTAATTATTCTTACGAAGTATTATTATTAAAAGAGTACATGCATAGGAAGACTCTTCAAACCTATCCATATTTATCCTAACAGAGTATGGAAACTAAATAATATCATATCAAAACATATACACCGACTAATACCCCCTCAAGTTGGAATGCGAAGATTCTGAACACCCAACTTGGAAAACAAATAATCAAATTTAGCTTTTCCGATAGCTTTAGTAAAGAAGTCTGCAATCCGTTCTTTAGTTCGCACATGTCGAACACAAATATTTCCACTAATGAGCTCATCACAAATTAATGAAAATCTACCTCAATGTGTTTTGTTCTTTCTTGAAATACCGGATTTTGAGAAATATGTAAAGCTGCCTCACAATCACAACGAAGGGACATCGGTTGTTAGTGACAGATCCCAAGACTTGACAAAAAACCTTTTAACCATTTTAGTTCACATGTCGTTAAGCCATGGATCTATATTCTACCTCGGCCGAAGATCGTGAAACACTATGTTGCTTTTTGGTTTTCCAAGACACCGGAGAATCACCCAGATATACTACCTAACTGGTTAGTGATTGTCTTGTCAAAGGGCAACCAGCCCAATCAACGTCACACCATCCACGCAACTGTAAATCACACGTGCTTTTTATACATATTCCTTCACCCGAGCACCCTTTAAAAAAACGAATGACCCTTAGTGCAGCTTCCCAATGTTCTATTTGAGGATTTTGTATGAACTGTGACATGATATGTACACTGAAAACAAGATCAGGTCCAGTGAAACACAAATATATGAGACGACCCACCAATCTTCATTATTGATCTTGTTAATCCTTATTCGGCGATTAATCATTTTGTGTATGGTATTTTGTGAAATTTTTACTAATCTTTTCTCGGAAATTTACCCTTTTATGTATATTATTTTGTAAAATGTGTATTGAAATATGAAATTATTCGAATTTAGATGATGAAAAGTTTTCATTAATATCTTAAAGGTTTTTTTTTTCTTCTTCGCATTAAAGGTGATACTACCTCAGTCCCATTTAAAATGTTCACTTTAACTTTGTACGTAGTTTTAGGATTCTCTACTAACTACACTTTTCACCAATCAAATATTAAATTTACCCACTAAAGTCTTTTTCGATCGGTTAAATATCAAAGTAGACATTTATAATGAGACATTCCAAAATAGTAATTTGGACATTTTAAATGAGACGGAAGAAGTATAATTTTTTCTTTCTTTCTTTTAAAAAAAACAATAGATCCTTTGGGGATTGTTCTTTTTTCCGATTTGGGTTTTCTTACCCGTCCCTAATTTCTCACTTTTTTTTTTACTTATTTATCAAAAATCAAAATCCATCTCTTACAAACTCACAACTCATAATCAGTCTCAATCAGGTACGCTTCCATCATGTTAATCGTGTTATTTATTTATTTATAGTTATTTCTGCACGTTCTTTGTGAATTCAGTTATATGATTTTACTTGCTCTGTATGTCATTGATTACTATTTTATATTTATACCTTTTCAACGATCACGACTCTAGTTTGCGAAATTGAGATTCAAGAATTAGGTTTTTAGTTCAATTTTGAGGTTTATGTAACCATTAATGCTGTATGAACATTTAGAATTATGATTCTGCAAGTATCAATCAATGCTGCATTACTAGTCAAACCCTATATTTAGGGTTTGTGATTGATTCGAACAAAATTTGGACTGATTATCTGTTATAATGCTCTAGGTTGAAGGTAGGGTTTATAATTGATTGGAGCGATCGGTAGTAGATTCAGCTAGAAGTTGAAGTTTTAAAATGAGTGTGGTTGGGTTTGACATTGGGAACGAGAACTTGGTTATTGCGGCTGCGAGAAACCGTGGTATTGATGTGTTATTGAATCATGAATCTAACCGTGAGACACCTGCCGTTGTGTGTTTCGGTGAAAAGCAAAGGTTTTTGGGTTCTGCAGGGGCTGCGTCTGCTACTATGAATCCTAGATCAACTATTTCTCAGGTTAAGAGGTTGATTGGAAGCCAGTATAATAAGCTGGTTTTGCAAGATGATATTAATTTGTTGCCATTCGAGACTAGCGAGGCGGCTGATGGTGGTGTTTTGATTCATTTACAGTACTTGGATGGTCGACGTACGTTTACACCTGTTCAGATTTTGGGGATGTTGTTTGCACATTTAAAGCAAATGGCAGAGAAAAATCTTGAAACCCCTGTTTCTGATTGTGTTATTGGGATCCCGTCTTACTTCACAGACTTGCAAAGGCGTGCATATCTTGATGCTGCAGATATTGCAGGTTTAAAACCATTGAGATTGATACATGATGGTACTGCAATTGCATTAGGTTATGGTATTTACAAGAATGATTTTGCCGATTCTGGACCTACAAATGTCGTGTTTGTTGACATTGGCCATTGTGATACACAGGTTACGGTTGCTGCTTTTGAAAACGGACACATGAAAGTACTGTCCCATTCTTTTGATAATCATTTGGGAGGCAGAGATTTTGATGAAGTTTTGTTTAAATATTTTGCCGGAAAATTTCGGGAACAGTACAATATAGATGTTTACACGAACACCCGGGCTTGTGTAAGGCTGAGGACAGCATGTGAGAAGTTAAAAAAGGTTTTAAGCGCGAATGCTGAAGCGCCAATTAATATCGAATGCTTAATGGATGAGAAAGATGTTAAGGGGTTTATAAAGAGAGAAGATTTTGAGAACCTGTGCTCTGATTTGCTAGAAAGAGTCAGCGTCCCATGTGCTAAAGCTGTAAAAGATGCTGGAATAAATGTTGATAAAATATATGCGATCGAGCTTGTTGGTTCTGGGTCTCGGATACCAGCTATTATGAGACGACTAACTCATCTCTTTAGGAGAGAACCAAGGAGGACACTTAATGCAAGTGAGTGTGTTGCTAGAGGATGTGCACTTCAATGTGCAATGCTTAGCCCGACTTTTCGTGTTAGAGAGTATGAGGTTTGTCTCCAATACGCCTTTTATATGCCTTTTCCACTTATCCTGTGAATGTGGAGCTGTAACTTTGCGACTTCATGAACAATCAGGCTTGGTTTTATATTGTAAATCAAACCATCATGCTTGTGATAAGTTTGCAAATACCCTTGACCAGTTTGTAATCATACGTAAACTATGCTACGGGAATATACAGTTCTCACTTTTTTTTGCCTTGCATATGCTATTGCATTTTAAATGCGACAATGGTAACCTGATTTTGCATCCTACGTATAAAATCCAATTTTCAAGTCCTTATACAAGATGAATGAGAACAAGTGTAGCATGATGGTTAACTCGAAACTAAAACAACTGGAACCTGTTCTGATAATTTATAACCAACTCATGGTTATCAACCGTATCTCCACCATAAACCATCGTAAATTGGTTTAGTCAACTAATATGGGTAAAAAATAACTTCTTACTATTAACCATAGGACTAAGGTTAGGACTATGGTTACCATTTCTATTAAATACGAAATTTCGGATATGAGAGGTACAGATTGAGTCAGTTTTTCCAAAAGGGAGAGTTAAAGTTTAAGGTTGTTCCACTTTAGTCTTTTATACCATGCACCTTATACATATGCCATAGAAGATGTTTGATATATTTTCTGGTAAATTGTAGAGAGTTAGGATTAAAATGAGGATTATGATGCATTACTAATGGTGCTAGATTTTAGCATATATGTGGTTGTTAGAAGTCTTTTCTATTCTACGGCTAAATTGAAAATGTGATTTTGTATTCTTAAGAGGAAAAAGCTCACCATTCGTCTGCTTTTTTTTTCTTTTCTTATTTAAGTCAACTTACCAGGTCTGGAAATTGTTTTCCTACGATGAGTAATAAGTCTATCATCTCTATTTGCTTGCAAGAGATTGCTAGGTTATATAAAACTATTTTTTCTTATCATCAATGTCTTGTATCTGCGTTTGTAGATATTTGACTATATGAGACATAGTATAGTATTAGTATGACAACTGCTTCTCAACCCAATTACCTTAGTCTTATATTTAGGTAATGATCTTTATTTCTGCTCTTCTGTAATATTAGAAAGTTAATTTGCACTAAATTTCCAAGTCTAACGATTTAATGTTACTGAGGATTCATGTTGTATTTATTATTGTTTGTAGGTTCAAGATTCATTTCCTTTTGCCATAGGCCTTCTATCAGATGAAGGTAAAAGCATTTCACTTCCCAACGGCGTATTGTTTCCTAAAGGCCATCCGTTTCCAAGTGCTAAGATTATTACATTGCATAGAAGTAAAACTTTCCATTTGGAAGTCATTTATGCCAATGAGAATGACCTGCCTGTTGGAGTATCACCTAAAGTCAGCCGTTTTACTGTAAGAATTTCTCCAGTTGTCATCCTCTATTTTAAACTTTATTAGAGCCTCTGCTCAGCTACTGATTTTTGATGTGGTAATATCGTTCCATTTTAATTAGGAATGGCTTGATTCGGGTCAACCCAAACTGAATCATTTTTGCCACATTAACTTACTCTCTCGGCCCGTACATCCTTGTCATTTTTTATCCTGAAAATTTGTCTAAATTATTTAACCTTGTAAAGCATTGAGTTTATCATCAACTATTTTTTTCCAGATTGGTCCCTTCTCAAGTGCAGAAACAGTGAAGGTCAAAGTCAAATTCCACCTAAATCTTCATGGGATTGTAAGGATAGAATTTGCTTCAGTAAGTATACTCTTATCCTACCTTTGTTGTACAAGATAAATTTAGTCTTGTTTTTATGATATTTACCTCCATATTTCGTTTTAGCTTGTAGCCGCTGATTACCCAAGTAACAATGCTCATTCACCCTCAGAACCAATGGTGGTAGACAATCACATCTCAAATGGTGCTTCTGATCATAATTTCGTCGATTCTAGCCCCTCTACAACAAATTCAGTAAGTAGCATCAATGCATTTCACTTTATCATGCACATGTAGTTGTGTTTTCTGGTGCCAACCATATTTATTTTTCCATGCAGGTTGATGAAACAAGAAAAGGAAAGTCCCGGAGGCAGAATATTAAGGTTTCTGAGAGTGTCTATCGTGGAACAACAAGAGATGCTCTATCTCAAGCTCAAGTGATCGAAAGGGAGTTGGCACTGCAAGACATATATATAGAGCAAACTAAAGAAAAAAAGAACAATCTTGAATCTTTCGTTTATGATACACGCAATAAGGTTCGTTTACGGTTTACATCAAGTAATTCTGTTATTAATTGACATCCTTTGCATCAGACTCTTACATTGTTTGAGGTTGCAATCTTTGATCTTTTACTTATGAATGGGTTGATTCGGGTAACATTGTTATCTCTAACTGGTAGGAAAGGTTAAATATAAAAGAAAATGGATTAAATGGGTTGCATTGGTCAAAAGTCGTGCAAAGTGTATATTTGATGCATTACACCTCTTTAATATTTTTTATTCAAAAATTAGGTTGTTATTAAAATACTACAGTGTTTGTAATCATATTTGAGTATTTGACACATTAAGTACCTTTTAAAAGAACTAAAAATTCTGGATTAAAAGTGTTTCGGCAATCTTACTCGACACACCACTGGTTTTGTAACACCCCCAAATTTAATGATTTGCGGAAGCTTGATTTGGGTGTTACTAATCAATAACAAAGCACAAAGATAAATAGCAAACGACTCTATATGCGTCGTTTTAACAAAATATGTTGATAATTGAAATGTTTACAACATTTAAAGCTTTACATAGCTCGAGTTAAATATAATGAGATTTCAGTACATAAGTACTTATACAAAATATACTAATGCAAGAAAATCTCAATCGTCTGTATGCTGACTCGAGCTAAATCCTGAAGCAGAAACATCCTACTGCTGGGTACCTGCGATATATGCTAAAAGGTCAGCTATAAAGCTGGTGAGCTCACAGGTTTGAAATCAAGTAATATCGTATGAACCGCAAGATTTAAATAATGAATTGCATCCAGCAATTAAATAATGAATTGCATCCAGCAATTAAATAATGAATTGCATCCAGCAATTAAATGATAATCATCGTGTATACAGCCATGAGCACATAGTTGAGCTTAACTCGAGGGCCGGGTCCCCTATAGAGAATTCCGGGCGAGGTTGCCTCCACGAATGCCTAATCCACATTCGTCTTCCCAAATATTAGTACGTCCGTTTACCCGGTTAGTGCTTGCTAACCCGGACGAGGAGGGTCAATCCTATATGGTACCATATACTAATATTCACGCTACAACGTATTAACAACTATGCTGACGGAGGACTTTAAATGATTAGTTTCGAAAAACTCATGTAGTATATGAAAAGTTGGTACTTGCGTTCACATGTTAAAAGTTGAGCAGTATATCACACCCCTGAGTAAAACAGTAAAAGAGGGGCTATGAGACTCACCTGAGTCTGAATGCGTTTACACAAACGTAAGTTGATTAGCCGAATATGAAGTCCAAAGACTTGTAACCTGAGGGTGTCCACGACACGCGATGGTTATAATCATGATTGGGTATCTCAAAAGATCACCCTTGTAGTTGTTACACAACTATATATATGTCCAAATTACTACGATTTGGTTGATTTGATAAGTGTTTGAAAACATGTACGGCCCGTTGGTGATGGGTTTGGAATAATAAACTTTAAGTATTATTATTTTGTAATTGGCGTTTTGCACTTAAAAGTGTGTCCCGAAGTGTTTTATAAGTCGTATCGTATAAGGGTTTGTGGTTATATAGTTCCAACACTTAGTGAAATTGAGCTTTGAAAACCTGCTGTTTTATGCGACACTAAATGCGACACAAAGTTCGTTATGCGACACAAGGGTTGTGTCGCATGGATGCGAAATGCTGATTCAACAGCGACATAGTGATTGTGTCGTATGGGTATGCGACATAGTAGTTGTGTCGCAGGACTTGCGACACTAATTATTTGGTACGACATAAGGTACGACACAAGGGATGTTATGCGACACTAAAGTCAAAATACGACACAACATGCGACACAATGCTTGTGTCGCATGGATGAACACCAGCCCAGAAAGTCCGGCTGTTCAACATTTTCCGGCCAAAAATCCGTTTTTAACCCGTTTTCAAGCTATAAATTCGTGTTCTATTCATTGTAATGGACATATACTAGTTATAATAACAACCACAAATGAAAATACGAAGAATCGAGAGATTTCGGGATTTTGTCGGAAACTTACTATTTGCCGAAATGAAAATCCGGAAAGGTAGAAATGTAGATCGTTGCAAGGTGGTCGTGAATCTCTAAAAATATTTGTGATCCGGTCGCGTTTCGTGGTAGTATTTTGCGATTTAGGTGGATTGGTGGTTTGTTTGTTTTTAGAGAGAAAATGAAGAGAGAGAGATAGAATGAAAGATGAAATGAAGAAAAAGATGGGAGGTGGGGGTTATCCCCACTTTCCAGTTTTCGCTCCGCGTCCCGTGTGGTGTTCGTTTGCTCCGTCGTTTAAGCGTTAATTTATTATTTACATTTTAATTATAAGTTTTAAATTACGATTTATTACGCGATATATTATCTAAATATTTTACAAATCATTTTATATTTGTGTTATAAAACGTAAGTTAGTTTATTTCGTTTGCGCGGTTTAATGTTTTAAATCGTGTAAGTTTGGTTTGTACGATACGAATGAATACGAAATATTATCAAAATAATATTTTTGACATAAAAGCGTTATTTAATAAAATGAGTCACCAACGTCCATATAATATTGAATCGAAATACATCCGATTTAAATTGCGTACGATTTAATCAAATCGCATATTCGTATATATTCAACAATATATATAATTCGATACATTAATTAGCCTAACAAGGAACTAATTACATGTATTAACATATGATTAGGCACTAAATCACTAGTCCTAATTTGGCGGGTGTTACATTCTCCCCCTGTTAGAAGAATTTCGTCCCGAAATTTAGCTCGAAGTCGTGTTTGATGTGGAATCAGTGAATAGTTGAGGATATTTGAGTCGCATTTGGTCTTCCCGTTCCCAGGTGAATTCCGGACCACGCCGCGAATTCCATCTGACCTTGACGATGGGAATACGACTTTGTTTCAGTTGTTTGACCTCACGGTCCATAATTTCAGCGGGTTCCTCAACGAAATGAAGTTTATCGTCAACACGAATTTCATCTAATGGAATGATAAGTGTCTCATCAGACAGACACTTCTTCAAGTTTGAAATATGAAAAGTAGGGTGCACGCTGCTGAGTTCGGATGGCAGCTGCAATCGATAAGCTACGGGGCCAATCCGTTCAAGGATCTCAAAAGGCCCGATGTATCTGGGGTTTAACTTCCCGCGTTTGCCAAAACGGATGACGCCTTTCCAAGGCGATACTTTTAAGAGAACTCGATCCCCAACTTGGAACTCGAGTGGTTTGCGTCTCACGTCAGCATAATTTTTCTGACGATCACGTGCGGCTTTGAGTCGGTTTTGGATTTCCACTATTTTCTCAGTGGTGGCGTGAATGAGTTCAGGACCAGTGAGTTGACTATCTCCCACTTCAGTCCAACAGATCGGTGATCGGCACTTACGACCGTACAGTGCCTCAAAAGGTGCAGCCTTAATGCTGGCATGATAACTGTTATTGTACGAGAATTCGCACAACGGTAAATGTCTTTCCCAGTTTGTACCGAAATCAACTACGCATGCTCGTAGCATGTCCTCCAGTGTTTGAATGGTTCGTTCACTCTGGCCATCGGTTTGAGGATGGTACGCGGTACTCATATCGAGACGGGTACCCATAGCTTTCTGAAGTGATTGCCAAAAGTGAGAAGTGAAACGGGCATCTCTGTCAGAGATGATTGAGACTGGAACACCGTGATGAGAAACGATTTCCTTGATGTAGATTTGTGTAAGGCGTTCCATTTTATCGTTTTCTTTGATTGCCAGGAAATGAGCAGATTTGGTGAGACGATCGACGATCACCCAAATGGTATCGCAACCGCTCGACGACTTGGGTAGTTTGGTTATGAAATCCATGGCAATTTGATCCCATTTCCATTCAGGGATTTCAGGTTGTTGGAGTAAACCAGGAGGTTTCTGATGTTCGGTTTTGACTTTCGAGCAAGTAAGACATTTGCTGACATAAGTGGCGATTTCGGCTTTCATGTTTGGCCACCAATAAAATTCCTTGATTCCGTGGTACATCTTATCGGATCCCGGGTGGATAGAATATTTAGACTTGTGAGCCTCGTCCATCACCAAGTCTCTTAGGTTCCCGAAACTAGGCAACCAGATTCGGTTTGAGAAATACCTAATCCTGTTAGGTTTGATTTCAAATTGTTTGTCGATGCCCCGCAAGGCTTCATTTTTGATGTTTTCAGATTTCAGGGCTTCGATCTGAGCGGTATGAATTTGAATGGTAAGATCCTTGTGAATGGTCATACTGAGGGCTCGGACTCGAAGTGGTTTTGATCGTTCCTTTCGACTGAGGGCAACGGCTACGACATTAGCCTTCCCTGGATGGTACTTGATCTCGCAATCATAATCGGTAAGCAACTCGACCCATCGACGTTGCCTCATATTGAGATCCTTATGGATCGAATATATGTTGGAGACTTTTGTGGTCGGTAAAGATTGTGCACTTAGTGCCGTAGAGATAATGTCTCCAGATTTTGAGAGCAAAAACGACAGCTCCAAGTTCGAGATCATGAGTGGTGTAGTTCTTTTCGTGAATTTTCAGCTGTCGTGAAGCATAGGCAATGACTTTGTCTCGTTGCATCAGCACACAACCGAGACCTTGGTGAGAAGCATCGCAGTATACCACGAAGTCATCGGTGCCTTCGGGTAAGGATAGAATTGGAGCACTGCAGAGCTTTTGTTTCAAAAGTTGGAACGCTGACTCTTGTTTATCGGTCCAATCGAACCTTTTGTCTTTCTGAGTCAGTACCGTAAGTGGTTGAGCTATTTTGGAGAAATTTTCGATAAATCGCCGATAGTACCCAGCAAGACCCAAGAATTGTCGTACTTCAGTTGCAGAGGTGGGTGCTTGCCAGTCTTTGATAGCCTCTATTTTTGATGGGTCAACGTGAATTCCCTGACTGTCGATCACGTGACCAAGAAATTGAACAGTTTGGATCCAGAACTCACACTTAGAGAATTTTGCATAAAGCTCCTCGTGTCTAAGAAGTTCAAGGATGGTTTTGAGGTGTTGCGCATGCTCTTGCTCGTTGCGCGAGTAAATGAGTATGTCATCGATAAAAACAATGACAAACTTGTCGAGGTAAGGTTTGCACACCCAATTCATAAGGTCCATGAATACAGCCGGTGCGTTTGTTAGACCAAAGGGCATCACCTGGAATTCGTAGTGCCCGTAGTGAGTTCGGAAAGCAGTTTTTGGAATATCGGTGTCGCGAACTCGTAACTGGTGATAACCTGATCGCAAGTCGATTTTTGAGTAGAAACTTGAACCCTGAAGTTGGTCGAATAGATCATCAATGCGAGGAAGTGGGTATCGGTTTTTGACGGTCAATTTGTTCAATTCTCGGTAGTCGATGCACATTCGGAAAGAACCGTCCTTCTTCTTAACAAATAAGACCGGAGCTCCCCAAGGTGAAGAACTCGGTCTAATGAATCCTCGATCCAGAAGTTCCTGTAACTGAGAGGACAACTCCTGAAGTTCGGATGGGGCTAAACGGTATGGTGCGCGGGCCACCGGTGCGGCACCCGGCACGAGATCAATTGAGAACTCAACCTGTCTAGATGGAGGTAAACCAGGCAGTTCTTCTGGAAAGACTTCGGGAAAGTCTCTAACAATCGGCACATCCTCAAGTCGCTTCTTCTTCGACTTCTTCTCTGTGATGTGTGCAAGTATTGCGGGGTAACCCTTTCTCAGAAATTTTCGGGTTTTTAAGCAAGAGATGATATTGAGTCCCGTCCCACCGGTCTCCCCCTGTATGATCAAGGTTCCACCGGCAGCGAGTGGAATGCGGACGATCTTATCGTAACAAACGATTTCAGCTCGGTGTTTGGACAACCAGTCCATTCCAATGATGACGTCGAAACTTCCGATTTCAATGGGTATAAGGTCGATCGAAAAGGTTTCGTCAGCTAGATTTAAAGTGCAATTAGGTATCACACTGGTGGTTTCTACAAGTTTTCCATTGGCTAGCTCTACAGTGTACTTAACATCTAAGGCAACAGGAGTGATGTCAAGTAATGGGCAAAAATCATCGGAGATAAAGCTTCTATCAGCACCAGTATCAAATAGAACAGAAGCAGTTAAGTTGTTGAGGAGGAACATACCCGAGACCACATTCGGGTCTTGGCGGGCGTCCCCAGATTTGATGACGAAAGCTCTGCTGCGAGTGTTGTTGTTGTTGTTGTTGTTGCGGTTGTTGTTGTTGTTGTTCTTCAGTTTTGGGCACGAGTCCCTGAAATGCCCGGGTTTCCCACACTCAAAGCATACCTTGGGTGGTCTGGTGTTGTTGGGGTTGTTGTTGGTAGGAGAGCGGCAATCTTTGGTAAGGTGGCCGTACCTCTTGCAGTTGTTGCAAAAGGGACCACAGGAACCTTCATGGTGGCGACTGCACTTGGAACAGTAGGGTTTGTTCCCAGTGTAGCCTCGTACGATGTCAGTGGTGGTGTTGTAGGCTTTGATGGTGTCGGGTTTCTTGTTTGGTTGGTTTGAGTGGTTGTTGTGGTGGTCAGACCACTTTCGTTTGTTGTTTTGGGAGGATGAAGTGGGTGGTTCAGAATCTTGGCTCATAGACATCAGGTCTTGGGCCAATGAGATCGCACCGTCAATGGTGGTTGGTTTTGAAGATATGACGTGTCCCCGAACAGGATCAGGGAGACCAAGGGTGTACTTCCTGATTTTATCAGGTTCAGTGCTTACCATAGCTGGGCGGAGGGCAGCTAGTTGTTGGAACCTGGTGGTATAACCATCGATGTCACCACCCTGAACCTTTAAGTTCCAGAACTCCTCATCCAGCTTTTGGAGTTTGGCGATAGAGCAGTATTTGGCAGTGAGTTTTGCCTTCAATTCCTCCCAAGTGATTTGGTAGGCAATGTCAGCACCCACTGATTGGGTATATGAATTCCACCAAGAGTGGGCATCATCTTCAAGAGAGCAGGTGGCGAAATTTACTTTGTCGTTCTCCGCGCATTTGCTGACACGGAAAACAGTTTCCATTTTCTCGAACCATCTGATTAGTCCGATGGCTCCTTCAGAACCCTTGAAACTCGAGGGTTTGCAGCTTTGAAAGTCCTTGTAAGAACAAGGTTTGGTGGTAGAGGTTCCAGCGGTATCGCTATTTCTTGTGGAGTTTGGTGGGGTATTCCGAGCTAAGGCTTCAGTAACAGCCTGGGTTATGAGTGACGTAATCTGAGCATCAGTGTAAGGTCTGGTCTTTGGCGGCATGATTCTTCAATAAAAGAAATGAAGATACATGAGATTTTGCAAGAAAGTTGTATTTATCTCAGATGTACATGTATAAAAGCAGTAATACATAACATCAACAGGAATAATGGCAATTAATATGAGTCGAAAACAGCAAGAATACTTGATAGATGATACGAGTTCAAAGGTTACATCCTACAGATGTATTACAAAAGATGTCGGGAATTGTTACATCCGACCGAATTATAGAATAGCGCGTAGATAGTTACTAGATTACAGGGTAGATTACAAGACAAAGACTACACTAGTCTTAACGTAGATTAATTTGTTCCATCATCGTGACAAGACGGTCCACAGTGTTTGCAAGCCTGCTAGCTTGTCGGGCGTTGTCTTCTGCTAGTGCAAGTCGTTGTGTTAGTCCACGCGCATATTCTTCTGCCTCAAGTGAGCGTTGCACACATTCATCCATCCTTTGTTGCAGAAGGGCATTTTCCACCCTTATTTCTATTATTTGATTGCGAAGGACATCCATGTTGTTGTTAGTGGTTTCAAGATCGTCGGAGACTTGTTCTATGCGTTCGAGGGATGTAAGTCTCCAGTTTTCGTTTGTTTCCTGCAGCACGACATCCATGGTGCGAAGTCGTTGCTCGTGTTGATTCACCCTAGCGGCTAGAGCCGGCAAGGTGGAGTGAGTGGAGTACGGGCCAGCTCGAGGCAACCTGGAGTTCCTCCTTGCTACCCTTGGGTTCTGCGACCCGGATTGAGAACGAGATGAATTTGATGGTGTGTTTGCCATTTCTGAGACAAAGCGTTAGTAAGATTGAGGCCTATATTCATATAGTTCCTATATAATATAGCCTATTGAGTGTCTAGCATAAACATGTTTAAGTCTCGGTTCTCTCGAGGTCAGAGTCTTCTATTGTATCCTGTTCAGCCATAACTACTTTCAGATCTTACATCATCTTTGCTTAATTGTACATAGTTGATCAGGCTATGTTAAATTAAACTCGTATGCTGTAATCCCTAAACCAGTCATACCTAATAAGGAATACTGCCTAATGGTCATAGTCTAGGCTCACTAAATGCAACCTAGTTCACTATAACCTTAGGCTCTGATACCAATCTGTAACACCCCTAAATTTAATGATTTGCGGAAGCTTGATTTGGGTGTTACTAATCAATAACAAAGCACAAAGATAAATAGCAAACGACTCTATATGCGTCGTTTTAACAAAATATGTTGATAATTGAAATGTTTACAACATTTAAAGCTTTACATAGCTCGAGTTAAATATAATGAGATTTCAGTACATAAGTACTTATACAAAATATACTAATGCAAGAAAATCTCAATCGTCTGTATGCTGACTCGAGCTAAATCCTGAAGCAGAAACATCCTACTGCTGGGTACCTGCGATATATGCTAAAAGGTCAGCTATAAAGCTGGTGAGCTCACAGGTTTGAAATCAAGTAATATCGTATGAACCGCAAGATTTAAATAATGAATTGCATCCAGCAATTAAATAATGAATTGCATCCAGCAATTAAATAATGAATTGCATCCAGCAATTAAATGATAATCATCGTGTATACAGCCATGAGCACATAGTTGAGCTTAACTCGAGGGCCGGGTCCCCTATAGAGAATTCCGGGCGAGGTTGCCTCCACGAATGCCTAATCCACATTCGTCTTCCCAAATATTAGTACGTCCGTTTACCCGGTTAGTGCTTGCTAACCCGGACGAGGAGGGTCAATCCTATATGGTACCATATACTAATATTCACGCTACAACGTATTAACAACTATGCTGACGGAGGACTTTAAATGATTAGTTTCGAAAAACTCATGTAGTATATGAAAAGTTGGTACTTGCGTTCACATGTTAAAAGTTGAGCAGTATATCACACCCCTGAGTAAAACAGTAAAAGAGGGGCTATGAGACTCACCTGAGTCTGAATGCGTTTACACAAACGTAAGTTGATTAGCCGAATATGAAGTCCAAAGACTTGTAACCTGAGGGTGTCCACGACACGCGATGGTTATAATCATGATTGGGTATCTCAAAAGATCACCCTTGTAGTTGTTACACAACTATATATATGTCCAAATTACTACGATTTGGTTGATTTGTTAAGTGTTTGAAAACATGTACGGCCCGTTGGTGATGGGTTTGGAATAATAAACTTTAAGTATTATTATTTTGTAATTGGCGTTTTGCACTTAAAAGTGTGTCCCGAAGTGTTTTATAAGTCGTATCGTATAAGGGTTTGAGGTTATATAGTTCCAACACTTAGTGAAATTGAGCTTTGAAAACCTGCTGTTTTATGCGACACTAAATGCGACACAAAGTTCGTTATGCGACACAAGGGTTGTGTCGCATGGATGCGAAATGCTGATTCAACAGCGACATAGTGATTGTGTCGTATGGGTATGCGACATAGTAGTTGTGTCGCAGGACTTGCGACACTAATTATTTGGTACGACATAAGGTACGACACAAGGGATGTTATGCGACACTAAAGTCAAAATACGACACAACATGCGACACAATGCTTGTGTCGCATGGATGAACACCAGCCCAGAAAGTCCGGCTGTTCAACATTTTCCGGCCAAAAATCCGTTTTTAACCCGTTTTCAAGCTATAAATTCGTGTTCTATTCATTGTAATGGACATATACTAGTTATAATAACAACCACAAATGAAAATACGAAGAATCGAGAGATTTCGGGATTTTGTCGGAAACTTACTATTTGCCGAAATGAAAATCCGGAAAAGTAGAAATGTAGATCGTTGCAAGGTGGTCGTGAATCTCTAAAAATATTTGTGATCCGGTCGCGTTTCGTGGTAGTATTTTGCGATTTAGGTGGATTGGTGGTTTGTTTGTTTTTAGAGAGAAAATGAAGAGAGAGAGATAGAATGAAAGATGAAATGAAGAAAAAGATGGGAGGTGGGGGTTATCCCCACTTTCCAGTTTTCGCTCCGCGTCCCGTGTGGTGTTCGTTTGCTCCGTCGTTTAAGCGTTAATTTATTATTTACATTTTAATTATAAGTTTTAAATTACGATTTATTACGCGATATATTATCTAAATATTTTACAAATCATTTTATATTTGTGTTATAAAACGTAAGTTAGTTTATTTCGTTTGCGCGGTTTAATGTT
Organism: Helichrysum umbraculigerum; assembly: GCA_949592205.1. Taxonomy (NCBI): domain Eukaryota; kingdom Viridiplantae; phylum Streptophyta; class Magnoliopsida; order Asterales; family Asteraceae; genus Helichrysum; species Helichrysum umbraculigerum. The sequence goes on along the minus strand of CATIUR010000001.1, from coordinate 65,668,698 downwards.
TTAAATCGTGTAAGTTTGGTTTGTACGATACGAATGAATACGAAATATTATCAAAATAATATTTTTGACATAAAAGCGTTATTTAATAAAATGAGTCACCAACGTCCATATAATATTGAATCGAAATACATCCGATTTAAATTGCGTACGATTTAATCAAATCGCATATTCGTATATATTCAACTATATATATAATTCGATACATTAATTAGCCTAACAAGGAACTAATTACATGTATTAACATATGATTAGGCACTAAATCACTAGTCCTAATTTGGCGGGTGTTACAGGTTTTGCCTCCCCTGTCCCCTGTGCATTATCCATGTTGTAGTATCTATAATTATTATTACCTTTTGACCTTTAGGTACTTAATAATTGCACGAAATTTATTTGGTTCAGCTTTTAAGTTCGTACCGGAGCTTTGCCACAGATGAAGAGAAGGATAGAATCTCGAGAAATCTACAAGAAACTGAGGACTGGTTGTACGAAGACGGGGATGATGAATCTGAGCAAGCCTATACTAGAAGGTTGGAGGATCTGAGAAAGGTATCTTCCATGCTAAAGTTTTAACTTTCATTCTTTTATGTAGCCATGTGTACACGTCTAATTTCCGTTTAATTGTAGTTGGTAGATCCTATTGAAAGTAGATACAAGGAAGAAGATGCTCGGGCACAAGCAACAAAAAATTTATCAAATTCTATCAAAGAGTATTGTATGGCTGCAAATTCACTGCCTGCTACTGATAAAGAAGCGGTATGATTGTAGTTCTGTAATCGTTATGAAGTTACCACATGTGTAGTGATACTATTCGGTCACACATAACGTAATATTATGAAAGTAGTCTTCTATTACCTTTTTTTTTTTATCTATAGCTGTGGTTAGAGTAGAACTCTTTAAAGGGAGTGACACCCCTACAAGTACATAACCTTAGGTCCTAAAATAAATGGAAGGCCGAAGGCTTGATTTGGCATACTGACTAGTAGTAGTGGCAAAATGGGTGGGTCAGACTAGTTAGGTAATTAGTCAAAAGTAGTAAGTTCCAAGTACGTAACATGGTGGTTAAAATCAAAACTTTTTATTCTTACATAAATAATCTAATTATCAACTGAAATGACTTAGGAGGTTGTATAAATATGCATTAAAATATTCTTTGTGCAACTTTCTACCCATTTGGTAAGAGATAAAACATAACAAAAAGTGACGCATTCAAAAGTTAATAGGTTAAAATTGCCACCCTTTCTCAGTCATAAAATTTATGAACCATGGTACTTGGCTTTTCATTGCACTTCAAGTCTCTAACCATCTTGTATGCGAAAATGCCAAAGAACAAGTTAGTTTGTTGAAATGAACTATCATGGAATATTTGTGGAACTGTGAATGTGAAAAAAATCATTCTTGCGAAGTTTATGTTTAGTGTATTTTTACATTTTTTGTACACCTATTATTTGTTTCTAAGTATCACAGTAAATTGGCTCGACAACTGACAAGTTCAGTCAATAGTTTTGTCCAACTGTTAGACCATTAGTCAAAAATGTAACTGTCTTTTTATGATGTTGGTCACTTCATCAGCAAGTAATGTACTAATGTTTCTATCTTCTGGGCAGGTTTATAGTGAATGCAGCAAAATTGAGCAGTGGTTAAATGAGAAGTCCCAACTGCAAGCTTCATTGCCCAAGAATGCTGATCCTGAACTCTGGTCACGTGAAATCAATCAAAAAGCTGAGGTTCTGCAGAGGTATGTCTCAACAGTATTATATGCCCTCTTATAACTGATGTTACTTTAAGCATAAGGATAACTGGTTTAGGCATAAACATGATTTTACACGTGCTTTTCTAATTTTATATAATTTGAACATATGTGAGCCCATACTCCTATTTGTCAATGCTTAGTGGTAGTTAGTGCGGATAATGGAATTTCAAATATCGTATTGTAGATTTATTATGGATCATCATATAATGTGCTCATGAATAGATATGAAGTGCTAAAGTCTTGCATTTACTTATAATAAGATTGATTTGGACTATGTTTCACTTTTATCTGGTCAAGTGGGTCATGCTAAACGATATAAATAAGAAATGGCCAATGGGGGTCCTACCTATCCATATGCATAAAAATGTATAAATCTTCCTAGTAAAAATAACTTGATTATCTTGTGACAAATATAGGTTATGTAACCATATTTAGCACTATATAAACCTATATGGTTATGTTCAAATGAGAACAACAAAAAGTTTGAGAACCGCAAGAACTACAAAACCACACATTAGTTCACCTATGAATTTGATCAAATCAGTAGTAAATATTGGCGGAGATGCAAATGACAACAAAAAATAGTTGAAAACCTTAAAATTTCCTTTTAGTTCCTATGTGATTTGATATGTTCGTATCTGAACATCCATTAATCACATGTGCGTTAAAAGGTCAATTTTTATGGTTATCAACTTTTCTTTGTTTGTTTTTGTATATAACTTTTCGCAGGGATGTATTGTTAATTTTAAAAAAATTGTTTTACTCAATTTGATCAGTTGCCAAAACCTGACAGACCTACTTTTTTTGCCACTTCTACTGATGGTTTGTATTCTTACCCCAAGAACTCATTTGCTTTTCACTTGTTCTCCCACTTGCATGATTTCAGAATCTTCAAGCACATAACAAAAAACAAGTATGCAGCCTCAAGTTGTGAAGACTCTACGGACTCAAATGAAAGGGACAAACCCGATGACATGTATGTAGATTGATGATATTCACTTAACAAGCATTTTGAAACCTTCGAAATCAAAAATCAAGATTCAGAGTTAAGAACTAGATTTTGTTTTCTGAATTCGCTGTTTTGACTTGAAATTTGATAGTTTATAATGTAATGTCTTCAACGTTATATGTGTTGCTTCTGATTTGATTTGCTGTGTCATATGAGAGGGGGTAGTTGAATTGTATACTTGCATTCTGTATGAAATACGATAGTTGGCACTAGTCGTTCTTGACATCTTATGTTTTATTTTGTGCTTGCATCTACTGGTTCTTAGAAACCAACTTTAACGCTGCACCAGTGCATAAATGACCAACCCGATAACACATGCTATTAATATTGCAGTTTATCAAAGCTACACTACACTAATATTGCAGTTTATTGGAAATCTTGTCATTGATGCTGAGATGCTCATATTCCTAGTGATGTTAAACATAGAGTAGCATAAGGACTATGCTTCACAATCATTTTGTAGTCAATTATGAATTTGTCGTTAATTAAACATCTACATGATATGTTTAGCAACCTTGAAATGTATATATATTTAACGATACGAGTCAGGACACGTGAAATTATCATAAGCAAAACTCAAGTTCTAAATGAAAGTTTCTAATCGAACATGCTCAAGCAAGCTTAATTTAAACAAATCGTAATTCATAATTGCCGCTAGACTCTTGATCTGGGCTCCAAAGGAATATCTTCAAGTTGTACCCCTTAAAAAGGTGCCCATCTTAATAGTAACTTGTGTTGATCAATAAGACGGAGAGAGATAAATTTATTTACTTATAAAAGAGTTGGACCTATTTTTAAGTCCACTTAACTAGGTTTATATATCATTCATCTTTTTCATATACTACTAACTTTGTTTTTTCTGATCTATAGTAGAACATTATAAAATACAGTTAGTGGTTACGGTGAAAAAAATGTGAAAAGAAAAGAAAATAGATGGCAATATAATACTAAGAAGATTAAATAAAGGTGGTGAGTTGCAATCCAATTTGATTTCTGTATTGAGTAATAAATTAATTTGGTTAAGACAAGAACACTACAAGTAAAGTTTTATCTTGAGATAAAGACACTTGAGGTTGCAAAATTGCCAATACAAGAGCACTAATAATTTTAGTCAATCAGAATACATCATAATCAAACAGACAAAGAGATAAAAATGAAAATCACACATAGCGAATAATTATTCGAAAGTACAAAATGATTCAAGCACTTCTATTACTGATCTTTTCATTTGATACAATTTAACATTACTAATCTTTTCTTTTTGGTTACTAGTTTTACTTGTATCTACAATTGTGGACGACAATTGATCGGATATGGATTAGAGTAAACAATATTTCACATTCGTATCTATTTATGTTTTTTCGTCCAAATCCATCATATTCATTTAGATTTGAAATCATCCGTTCATGAATTACTGAACCTAGAAGCTTACAAATTAAATATGTTGATTTTTCAGAAACAAGACTACTAGGAGATTAAAATACTTGAGCAAAATTTAGTAATTTGGATTGCGATCCAGTCTTACCATCTTGTTAATTGGATCTTATGATCTCGATCTTACAAAAACGAAAAGAATCCGATCGTCGTTAAGATTTTAATTATAACGACCTTGCTTTCAACTTTATATATTTGACATATATTGTATTTGTAAGTTCACAACATTCATGAACATATATATAAAAACGAGGGGCCGGGTTGACCATAAAAATGACAAGTTTTTTATTCATATATAAAATATGCGCCTATAAGATGAGAACAACCAAATACAACAAATATAAATTATGTACTTACATGTTGCATGATGCTCAAAGGAAAATGACTGGTTGACCTAAAATTATATGCCTAAATATATATTTAAAAATGCGATTGGTAGATGTGAAAAATTGATTGGATGAAATTAGGAGAGAGAAAAAATCCAACCAATCAAAAATGTAGGTCTATTTTTAAACCTATGTAATTAGTCATATATAACACTACTCGGGCTCAAATTTTTGGAATTTGAGTTAATACCAATCACTGTTGTGGGGATACTAAATGTTTGGAATCTTGTAGCTTCATGTTATCACGAATATATATAATCAATGTTGTGGGGGACCTAAACGCTTAGAATCTTCTAATTTTCTAAATTCGAGTTATTCATTCTACGAATCATCAATGTTGTGGTGGGAAACAACCATGATTGAGAGGCTACATACTATACGTTATTGACCACCCTATAAGCCAAAAATGTGATGCTACTTGTGGGAACACATAATTAATCTAGTACTTATTGGTGGTAAAAGGTTGATGAGTGATGATCGGCTCACAATCGACTATCAATCTATAATACGAGGAACATATATCACTCATTCAGTGGTTGTGGTTATTGGAGTGTCAGGGCTCGATCCGTGACTTTGTTCTATTTGTGACAAATATTCTCCAACCATTACCAACTGAGCTAAACACTACCGAGTGCAATACTTATATAACTATACAAGTAAAATCCTAATCAAAACCCTTTAACCTCTCTTAAGATGCCTATACGGGGCATGATTAGGAACAACACTTATCGAAACTCATGAAAGTTTAAATTTTAATTTATCATAAGTAGAAGCTGCTAACGTTATTTTGATACACAAATGACTTACTAGACCTTTAAGGCTCTAATGTTATTTAGATACACACTTAACATTTTATGTTCGATCAGAAGTACACGAATGAGTTTAGTTATTAAAAACCAACCATCATACTAATTAGCATAACAAATCAATTCTAAACGCAGTCTTAAAAGTTTTTATGTTCATAATCCATTTTAAATATTAACATAATAAAAAAATCAATTATTAGCTACAAACATAATCTCTAAAATAAACAAAACCGTACAAACTTGAAGGACTCATTTTGCAATTTCCCCAAAATACTCGCCCACAAATGATTAATTAAATCATATATAATGGTGACGATAATGTTAACATTAATCATTTGACACACCCTTAAAAATACTCAACACCTTTGATCACCACTCACCAATGGACTCAAGCTCCATCCAGCATAGCCATGAGCTCAACGAACCCATTTTATCAAAGCACACAGTTCCACCGCTGGTCCCGGGAGATGCGGTTAGCTCGGAGCTTGAAGACATACTCTCGGACACAAGTTTAACATCTTTTAGGCGACTTCAGAAGGCCATGGCTATCGAATTGTATAGTTTGTTCCGGTTAGCAGGTCCAGCGATCATCGTGTATTTGCTAAACAACGTAACATCGATGTCAACACAGATCTTTTGCGGCCACCTTGGTAATCTCGAGCTCGCGGCGGCTTCGTTAGGAAACAATGGTGTCCAACTTTTCGCCTTTGGTGTTATGGTAAGAAATAAAACATAGTTATCCCTATAAATTTGGTCTTAGAATTTTTGTTTATTATTTATTTTTATCCGTTAGATAAAAAAAAGTAGATATTATAATTCTAATTCTAATGTTTCTATAAAGTTTATTATGGTAACAAAACAACAAACTTATCCCTACAAAATTTGCTTTTAGTAATAAAGTTTTTATTTATTAATTTATTGATTAGATAAAAACAAAAGTGTCATGATTGCAAATGTTTATAAAGTTATCACATGTACAGTAATTACTTTTTCCGTGAATATGAAATGTTTTTCATTCTGATTTGAGCACCAAAAATGTGACAACCTATATTAGGAAGAATATTAATGGGTTTATTTTTCTTCTTTTATTATTTGTATTATGAATTATGATATGATTTGATATCTCCATTTCAAAGTTATTATACACTACCAGAAAAACACGTAGTTTAAAGAAACATAATAACTACACTGCACTTTTGTGTTAAATGACACTTTTTACGCACCGATAATACATGAATTTTAGTTAATCATACCTATCTATTTTTAGAAGTGAACAATTAGTTTGGAACGTAATGACAATAAAAATATAAGAGGGAGGGTGTATATTTTAAATTCAAATAAGTAATTTTCTTATTATGAGCAAACAAAAGACTTTTTAATCAATCTATACATTCTTTACACCAACTGTGGAATTGAATAAGTTTTTACTAATAGTATACGACAATTGTCGTCAGTTAAGTGACATTGTTGATAACAGAACATCACTTGAGCGTCAGTTTGGAAGTTGTCAGTTTACCGAGAGACTTTAGGTTTTTAATTGTGTGGGCCAATTCTTTTTATTTTTTTAGTTTTCGTTTGTTGTTTGGTGTATAGAAATAAAGGTATAATCGTAAATGTGAGGCCCGAAAAAATTGAGTGATGTGCAATGGTTGGCAATGTTCAGTCAGTTGTGTGTCAGTTTTACGAAGTGTTGACGTGATGTTGATGTGGCAGAAACGGACGTGTGGAGTTGGTGTCACTATTAGGAATGGTCTAAACGAGTAAACGTACTCCAGATTTAATATATTTATTTCTGCAATTCTGTTTCTCCCTTTTTTAATTCTAGACACAATCACGATATGATGATTATTGACGAAATAAGCAACTGTAATAAATACATTTCAGATTTAGTAGTTTGTTCTTTTTTCTTTTTTGAGTATAACTAACCTATTAAGACGATCCCAATCAACAAAAAATCATAAATAGTATAAAAATATTATTTACCTTAAAAACTTGAAATATTAATAATATTACGTACGACACTTCATTGCTTTTAAATTAACAAAATAACAAAAATGTATATGAGACTACCATTGGACGGTGGTTTATAAATTGAAATCATTTCAAATAGGATGTTTATTGTTTAGACGTACTATTTCTATTAAAAACCTTGCAATATACGGGTAAACCAATGAGATTTTCGCTGTTCAAGTTATCTCCCCCGAAAGGGTGAGTATTTTTACTGAGAAGTTAAATTGTTTTGTAGCTTGGTATGGGAAGTGCAGTAGAGACACTATGTGGCCAAGCATATGGAGCTCATCAATATGAAATGCTTGGTGTTTATCTTCAAAGATCAACAATTCTTTTAATGGCTACTGCCATTCCTCTTATGTTTCTCTACATTTTCTCCAAATCACTATTGCTTTTGATCGGCCAATCACCACAGATCGCTGCAGCCGCTTCCCTCTTCATCTACGGCCTTATCCCACAAATTTTCGCGTATGCTGCCAACTTCCCAATCCAAAAATTCCTTCAAGCTCAAAGCATTGTGAACCCAAGTGCCTACATTGCAGCCGTGATGCTTGTGGTTCATATTTTATTAACTTGGCTCGCGTTGTACGTGTGGGGTTGGGGCTTATTAGGTGGATCACTTGTTTTGAGTTTTTCGTGGTGGGTGATTGTTGTGGCACAATTTGTGTATATATTGAAGAGTGATAAGACTAAGGAGACGTGGACCGGGTTTAGTATGCAGGCGTTTTCAGGACTCTGGTCCTTTTTGAAATTATCGACGGCTTCTGCTGTTATGTTGTGCTTAGAGACGTGGTATTTTCAGATATTGATTTTGATCGCAGGTTTGCTAGAAAATCCTGAAATAGCATTGGATTCCTTGGCTGTTTGTGGGACGATACTTGGATGGGTGTTGATGATTTCAATTGGATTCAATGCTGCGGCCAGGTTTGTATTCAAATAAGTTATCATTCGCTATTCATTATAATCTACTGCTAAATAATTAAAATCAATCTGAAAACATTAGTTTTACAGAATGAACTGAATTTGTGTTAGCCTAAAATAAGTCACTGAGCTAAAGACCAGTAATCAAACTAATCAATATAACCTATTAATGAACTTTTTGCTTTGAGAATAATAAAATTTTGAGCTAGCTGCCTAGCTAGGTGTTTACTGGCTCTATTTATGTTGATGCTATAATGACGAAAGAATGTATATATTGCGCGCAGTGTGAGAGTTAGCAACGAGCTAGGGGCAGGACATCCTAAATCAGCAGCCTTTGCTGTTGTAGTAGTGACTCTCAGCTCATTCGTGATCTCTTTGATATGTGCTATCATTCTCTTAGCTTTACGTCACGTTATAAGTTATGCTTTTACCGAGGGTGAGACTGTCTCTAATGCTGTCTCAGAACTTACTCCCCTCCTCGCAGTTTCCATCCTTCTCAACGGCATCCAACCCGTCCTTTCAGGTATAAGTTTAACACACAAATATATTTTCTGAATATATACCATCAGGTCATCAACCAATAAGTCAATCCGTCTAAAATCTAAATTCAATTAATCTGATAGTCTGATAGATATATATTTGTTACTTGTGACAAATGAATACGTTGAACTTGGCTAATTTTGTTTCTGATTAACATTTTTTAGGGGTTGCTGTTGGATGTGGATGGCAATCATTTGTTGCTTATGTGAATGTTGGATGTTACTATGTGGTTGGAGTACCACTTGGTTCAGTTCTGGCCTTCAAGTTTAACTTTGGTGCTAAGGTACTATACCACACTTATTATTTATGAACTTATGATATAGTATTTCAGATCAGTTACCTACTTTTTGTGTTGTCCCGAGTTGGCGAGTTATGCAACTTACCCATTATATTAACAATTAACAAACTTTCAAATTTTGTGTCGATATGTGTAACTTGCAACTTGTAAAGCATAGAATACAAACAAGGTAAAGCGTTGTAAAAAATCGCGAATACTAATACTCTATACTTTTATGATTGTAAGTGCACCCATAGACACAAAACTTGAAAGTTGGTTAGTTACATGTATAATAAGACAGTGGGTAGATTGCATTTGCATACCTCGGGACGAACGAAGAGTGGGTTGCTGATCTACCGCATTTGCCCATAAAAAAATGTCTATAATATTTTGGTTGTTAATATCTAGCTAGTCGATAGTTTGTATGTTAGTGTTGCTTATTCGTTTCGGCATGGTCGAAATGCAGGGGATTTGGTCTGGCCTAGTTGGTGGTATGACGATGCAGACACTTATTTTACTATGGGTAACATTTCGAACCGATTGGAACAAAGAGGTGATTGATTTTATAAAGAAGCAAAAATCAGATTTTATTTAGTTTTTATCTTATTAGTACTAATTACTGTTTTTTTTTTAATTATGAAATGAACAGGTGGAGAAAGCAAGAAAACGAGTGAATCAATGGCAATACAGGAAGGAGGAAGCGTTGCTTAATAGTTAATTAAAAGGATGCCGATGTACTAAAATTTTTATATTTTATTCGTTAAGTGATGCATCAACCTAATTATCAGCTTAAATATTTTTTTTTATATTTTATTCGAAAAGTGATGCTTTAATCGAATATCAGCTTAAATTGTTTATATTTTATTCGAAAAGTAATGCATCAACCTAATAATTATCAGCTTATCATCGCGTAACATTAACGATTGTTCGGGTTAATGTCACGTGGTGAGTTTTCATTACATGAATAAACACATATAAAAAAAAAAAAAGTCATAATCAGACCCAGCATTAGGCCATTAGCCCAGCCCAATCCCACAGGCTGCAGCCTAGCGCAACCCAACTCAACCTGACCCATTCATTACTTTCTCCTTTCTCAATCATGAGGTGGTGATATATGCATTAACAAGTTGTACTGTATAAATAAAATTAAAAGAGTTAGCAGCTTTAAAATTTTTATTATGGGGTGAATGGTCACAATGTAATAATTAACGAAATCCTAGTAAGTATTAATGAGTGGTTTCATATGGTATCGAAGCTTGAAAAAGTCAAATAAAGCATAGTCATTGTCTGTTCATATGTTGTTGGCTAATCCACTATAGTTTGGACATATGCACTATTTTGGTGTAAAAATAGTACTCGTACATATTTTTTAAAATATTGCTTACACTAAATAACTCTTGACACTATACTAATTAGAATCATATATACTACCACTTAAAATGATTAAAATGAAATATTTTAAGGGATAAAATATAAAGATTCGAAGTGGTGAATAGTGTTACATCAAATTTGATGTAAAATGATATATTGTGAATAGTATTATATCAAATTTTTACATCATTTTAGTGTCTTGGTTGGAACAAAGTTACATCAAATTCTTATGCCATTTTCAATTGATAGAGACACGTGGTTAAACCAAGAGAACATTTCCAATTAGAGCTTTTTGTAAAACAAATTATTTTCCTATAAATTTATTTACCATATTTTTTTCATTAGAGAAACAAGAAGTGTTTTTTTCTATTAATATAGCACAATTTTTTCATTAAGTATTCTCTCATATATCTATTTATAATACAAAACTTTAGTGTATTAATTATAATTTTGATTAAAAAATGAAACTTTAGCTCCAATAAATTTACAATTTTCCTCTTATTGACAGTTCTTACGGTCATCATTATCAATTCCTTTATTTATTGAATGCAAGTTTTTTCATAAATTGTTTTGATAAAATTTAAAATTGACAAGGATCTATGAACAAGATTTTGTAACAACCATGTGAGTGAATGTGGTGGCCCTCAAATATTCTGAATTGTTTCGTTCGAGTTTGTCATTTGCTGTTGGTTCCGGGCATACATTCCCTTCGGTGTTCATCTTAAAACTTTACTCAATTATTTCTCCGGGGTTCCGTCTCCTTTATCCAAAAAAAAAAAAAAAAAAAACTTTACTCAATTTTAAATTTTTTTACTAACTTCACCATTCAATAGGCAAATAGTATTTCTAGTTTTCTACCCATTAAAATCTGTTTTGATTAAATATAAAAATAAATATTTATTTGAGACAAATCAAAATAATATCGTGCACATGTTTGATGGTTGGTAGTATTTTGCCAATTCAATATAATTATTTTATTTCTTTGCAATTATAAAACTGTTTCACACAGACATCACGTGCAGATGACCAGTGGATGGTTTACTATTAGATTGATGAATTTTCAGCCATTCAGGTAAAATACCATGTGCCATTTTTCAGTTGAGATACCCATTTTTGCCACTCTACTCATATAATGAATAACGACACATAATAATAATACAATATGTTACCTAAAAATAGAGGTTTTCTAAATAAGTGTACAATACATATAACATATACAGTAATTATTTTCAGGAAGATTTAATGATTACTTTAAAATGCAATGCAATGCAAGTACTGTAATTCTAAAGAAATTTCACTTAATTAGATAGAAAAATCACTACAAGTACTGGATCATTTCTTTCACACCCGCCTTTGAGGATGATATATAGGAAGAAGATTTCCCTGCAGGTTTACTTGGAAGGGCGCTTCGCATAAATCCTGTGAATTAGTTACACACCAAACGTGTCGTCCGTACCACACTTTACGGGGAAAAAAGGGTTCGGTAGCTAATTGTTGGAACTCACCCCCTTCCCATATTTTCTTTTCTCAACATCTTGCAGATGTATATGCTGGGTTTGTTTTTGTTCCCATACAGTTAATTATTAAAGGGGGGTGTCTCAGCAATATATGAGCTTAACCTTCCAGCTAGTCATATAGCCAATGGATTCAACATACAACCAAGATAATGAGTTAATCAGTCCCATTTTGTTGAAACACGAGATTAATCAACCGGATCATGAAGTGGTGAGCTTGGAACTGGAGGAGATACTCTCTGACACGAGTTTAACCTCCTTTTGGCGAATCAAAAAAGCGATGTGCATGGAACTCTATAGTTTGTTCTGGCTGGCTGGTCCAACGGTTGTTGTTTACGTCCTCAACAATGTGACATCAATGTCAACTCAGATCTTCTGCGGCCACCATGGTAACCTTGAGCTGGCAGCAGCATCTCTCGGGAACAATGGCGTCCAACTTTTCGCCTACGGTGTTATGGTAATTACTAAAGTATATATGCAATTGCTTTAGATGATTAATGTACAGTACGTACTGGTATAGTATGTTTTACCTTTCAACCAACAATAATAAAATTGTTATAGTTGAAAAACATTGTATTTGAAATCTTTAGCATCAGAGTAACATATCTAAGATTAGAATTATTATCGTGAAATGATTATCGGAAAAATATTGTTTTACTACCAGAATATTTTAAAAATAAAGTTCATTGTACTTTTAGCAAGAGGACACATGTTTTCACGTTGAAAGTATGATATAATGTGAAAGATAAGAATTTGATTATTGTAGTCAATCAGATAATGTACTTCAATGCTTATCTTAATCACATGTTTGTGTATGTAAATGGATTTTAGCGAAAACAGATTTTGGCTTAAAAAGTGAAGGGAAAAATTCCGGTATCGACTCATGTTTGATGCATTACATTTACTTTAAAGATTACTTTTCATGACGATGGTTAAGGTGAAAAAAAGGTTAAGGTAAAGATTGAAGGGAGGATTTTGTGATCCTTGTATTTCCAGCGTAGCGTAGCGTGTGAAATATGGATTGAGGTATATGTGAAGCTTAATTTGCTGCAAAAGAGAAGGTAAATTAGTAAATTATTGTATCCTTACGACCTTACCTGGTTATGATGTATATGCATATATGTATGTAAGTGTGTTAGTTAATTAGTATAGCCAGATTCAAAGAACTAGTGGTTAAACAATCTAATTATTTGATTTTGTAGCTTGGGATGGGGAGTGCAGTTGAAACCCTGTGTGGTCAAGCATATGGAGCTCATCAATATGAAATGCTTGGTGTTTATCTTCAAAGATCAACCATTCTCTTAATGGCTACTGCCATTCCTCTTATGTTCCTCTACATTATCACTCTTGCTTTTAATTGGCCAATCACCACATATCGCTAGTGCCGCTTCCCTCTTCATCTACGGCCTCATCCCACAAATCTTTGCCTATGCAGCCAACTTCCCTATCCAAAAGTTTCTTCAAGCTCAAAGTATTGTGAATCCAAGTGCATACATTGCAGCCGCAGTGCTTGTGGTTCATGTTCCATTAACATGGCTCGCATTATTTGTATGGGGTTGGGGCCTATTTGGTGCATCACTTCTGTTGAGTTTTTCGTGGTGGGTTATAGTACTGGTGCAGTGTTTGTATATTGTGAAGAGTGATCGAACAAGAAAGACTTGGACAGGGTTTAGTATACAGGCGTTTTCTGGTCTTTGGACTTTTTTGAAATTATCTACTTCTTCTGCTGTTATGCTGTGTCTGGAGGTGTGGTACTTTCAAATATTGGTTTTGGTTGCGGGTTTGCTCGAAAATCCAGAAATAGCATTGGATTCACTTGCTGTATGTGCAACTATTCTTGGATGGGTGATGATGATCTCAGTCGGGTTTAATGCTGCAGCCAGGTTTGTTTTTCATTATATCTCAGTCGGGTGATGATGATCTCAGTCGGGTTTAATCTGTGGCTAAAAACAGAGTTTGTCGCTTAGGACACACTTGCATTCCTAAATAAAACAGCGTTTTCTTTAGCTTAGAAATAAGTAACCCACTTTTTAGTGTGTTAGAGGGTGGCAATACGGGCCGGGTCAGGTTTGTAACTCCGTGTCATAAGTAACCAACCTGAACACTACATGATTTGATAAACATAGCAGGATTGGGTCGAAATTACCTTACTCTGACACGAACCGCATAACCAATTCAGGAAAATGGGTCAACTGATTGGCGAGTGATTTTTGGTCAAATATAGTGGGTTTGTAAACAGGTCAAAATGTGGAAGTTTAGAATCATCTGCACCAATAAAATTTTTAGGCCTAGTTATTGGTTACATTTTTAGACACATTTAGCACTTCTCTAACTTCGTATAAAGATAAAATATATTTGTTTGACGGGTCGACCCGTTTATCTGAACCCCACCCGAAAACTGAATAGATCAACGGGTTTCAGCTTAACAAGTTGGCAGGCCTAGAATTCGAACCCTAGCATGTTTATTTTCATGTCGAATTTTGGGACTCCTATGAGAGATATGACCACTCATGTTGGACCTCATAAGAAGATCCTATCACCGATTATCTAATTCTAAACTTGGTTAATTATGTTGGTTGATTTCAAAGACTTTGTGATGGGCCAAAAGTAGTTGTGCTCTTATATGTTCACTATAATATTGAAAAGGAAAAAAAAAGACTAACATAGTCCTTGGTTTATATACTGTGTATGTTATCATGTTTAATATGATGACTAGAGAATGTATATGACAGTGTTAGAGTTAGCAACGAGCTAGGTGCAGGACATCCTAAATCAGCAGCATTTTCTGTGGTGGTTGTGACTCTAAGCTCATTTGTGATCTCTTCGATTTGTGCTATAATACTCTTTGTTCTACGACATGTTATAAGCTATGCTTTTACCGATGGTGAGGCTGTCGCAAATGCTGTCTCAGAACTTACCCCTCTCCTAGCAGTTTCCATCCTCTTCAATGGCATTCAACCCGTCCTTTCAGGTAAAAAAGCTTCCACTTTCAAGAAACTGTTTTCCCATAAACACATTACTCCGAAATGTCATTCACAAATTAGTTGAAAGTTGATACCCTCATTTGTTCATCAATCTACCACAAATAACTATACATACGGAGGGATTCGTTGACATCTGAAATTGGATATGCAGGCGTTGCTGTTGGATGTGGATGGCAAACATTTGTTGCTTATGTGAATATTGGATGTTATTATGTGGTTGGGGTTCCCCTTGGTGCTTTGTTGGCCTTCAAGCTTAACCTCGGTGCTAAGGTAAGCAAATATTTATGTTTTTCTTTTTCTTTTTTCTTTTTTTTTTTTTGAGTTTTATTCAACCTTAATAAGTCCTCTAGAAAAAGCCATTACTCAAGAGCTTTTAAAATACAGGTTATTAACTGTTAATAAGCTTTTCTGGATAGACTGTTTTGGTACTCTAAAGTGCTTAATGTATTTTGATAGCACCATTAACTGGTAACGTTGTTAATAGGCTAACTGGTTTTACTTTTCTAAATGTATATCTCAAATTATTATTTATTTATTGTTGCATATTGTTTTATCCGGTGAGCGTATGTCTTCCTTTCCTACCAATGTTCATTCTCCATGAAATGTAGGGAATATGGTCGGGCATGATCGGGGGAATGACAATGCAGACAGTTATTTTACTATGGGTTACTTTCCGAACTGATTGGAACAAAGAGGTAATTTCAACAACTTGAATTTGAGGAATAATTTCTATTATTTCTATCCGTTAAAGTAACGAAAGGTAATTCATCTTAAAGTTTGCCTTTTTTGGTGTATTCAACTGTATAATAATGTGTAGGATTAAGTATACATGAAAAGAGAAAATGCTAAATTTTGCAATTCTATGTGTAACTTGCTGTATGACAGTAAAACACATTGGAGAGGATCATAATATCATACTGATATACGTATACATGAATGATTTTTTTCAGGTGGAGAAAGCAAGAGATCGAGTGAATCAATGGCAAAACAAGAAAAAGGAAGCTCTGCTGAATTTGTAAAAGGACTTTTTATCTAAACTAGCCACACTAAGGGTGAGATTGATTGTTTTGAAATTAGTAATAAACGTTTCATCTGTATTCCATTTGTAAACATATTGACGGTATTGTTGTTAAATATGGATATCCTAGTCTCTAATCTATATGATTAGCACTATTTACTTCATCCGCATCGCACAGGGGACAGGCTTGTAAGGGCACAAAGGGTGGATACTTTTTTTTTTTAGCAGACCAACTGTCAGCTAGTAGATTATTAGGGATGTTAGTGTACTTGCTGAAGGGCAACAAAATTTTCCAGTATAAGTAGGAGGATCACTTCCGTTTTGCCTATTTTCATCTTCATAAAGAAACAAAGATATCCATCACCAACGTCGTCTAATGGTGAAGTTGAGTACAAAAAACTCAAAACAAAAGATAGAGTGGGTTGCGCAGAAAAAGTTTTGAAAGATGAAGAACAAAATCAGGTATGATGAAGAAAGGAAGTCAGTAGTTGAGTTTGAGTGGAATAAATCATTCTCCTTAATTTTAACCAAATTAATAAAGATATCACCTTTCATGTTGACTTTTGAGCATTATTTATGTTTGATAGGTATACTCATATGATAAATGATATAGATGGAAGTGGATGTTTCAAAGTAGTATTTCAGGGTTGAATAGGTTTCAAGAAAGTTGCTTAAAACTAAGGCTTATGAGATAACTTGGTTTTGATAAAATGGTTATTCAGTGGGTTCTGAGTTTCTATCATCTCAATCGGTCTATATGACTCCTCTAGACGTCCAGAAATATGGTGAATACGTAACTCTCGTGGTGATGATCAACCACTGGACAGAGATAATATCGATGGATCGTTTAACAAAAACCTGACATTTACATGTTTGCTATGTGTTAAATGTGTTCCATCAACATTCAACAAAATTGAGGCACACACTAACGTTTTAGACGATTGTGCCCTTTCGTATGTAACCTTTTTGGCAAGCACTCTTGGTGAAACAGAGGTGTTACAAAAAAATTTCATCGTCTAACATTCAATGTGTATGGGAAAACTGCAACTAAATATAAGTAGAGATGAGTTGCACATATTTACATGATAGCCCTCTTTCTTTACAAATTTCTTATTACATATAACTAATCAAGAATGCTCAAACAATTTTCGATAACAAATTCATTACCACTACTAACTCAACTTCCTTGCAATCTTTACTACACTTTCAGCGTCAAACCAATTTTCCCGCCAATAATCTGAAAGATTGTCGTGTTATCTGATGTTCCTCAAGACGGGTTAATATTTTGGAAACTCGAACTTTCATATTCAAGTAAGCAAGAGCTTGTTGCATTAGAAAGTTAACAAATGGTCACAAGAACGATTGTCATCACGCAAAGAAGAAGAAATGTAACATCATGGCTGTATAGACCTGTTAGCAGTTACAAATGCATTAGGTGAAAGTAAAAAACATGACTAGAAAGTACGGAGTATTAGAATAGGGATTGTTTGGATTTCCACTTTGGAACAAATGACTTAAATATCGCAATTTGAAGTCACATTAATCATTTTTGATTATTTAATATCACCTATTCACTTTAAAAGAAAAAGTACATCCTTAAAACCTCCTAAATCAAATACTCCTGACTAAATCTTACATTTTGAATTTTCATTGAAACTGAATAGAAATCTTAGCAATTCCATACCAGAACATGTACGGATGTACCAATATATAAAGGATAGAGATATTTACAAATCACTTTTGATAGATACACCAAAATGTGCAATAAGAGGTACTATACTATTATAAACAATGCACAGTTTTGGTGTATATATCACTAGTTCACTACCCATAAAGAAAACATGAAAATTTTGGATTTACCTCTTTGTCCAGAAGCTGCAGCAGGAAGTGCAGGAATCTTAACACCTGCAGATCAAGGCGCAAACTTGTATAACGAGTTCGATATAAAAAGATATTACAGGTTATAACAGAGTAATTTAGGACGACACGTACTTTTGTTGCATGATGAAGGCGGTAAATGTGAAAGGGAAGGCCAAGGTGCAGGAATGTGATCATTCAGATCACAAAGGAAGCTCACCCCTGAAGATGTATCAAACGTTGCATCTGAAGGCAAGCTAGGCAGAAGGCATCCAGACTCTATCACATGAAAATGAAAGTTCATAAGTTATAACAAGTTAGATCTAACAACACATAATCAACTTTTTTCCGATTTTGACTATCACATTCTATTGATGACACTGATTCAGGTCCCTATAATTGATCTTTTTGTAACTATCGAGAGGGGATAAAAAATATTTGGCTAGCAGTTAAAATATTTGTACCACTATTTATTACAATACCTTAATGTTAAACAAACTAACGGAAAGTCGGAAATGGATACAAAAACTAAGATCATTATAGTCCATACATCCTTTATTAGACTTTCAATATTACCTGGGCTAAAGTACATAAGAGCGTTTGAATATATGAAAAATATCTAAAAAATCATCTTTACTTAGATCAATATCAATTTACTTGTGAATATGATAATGGGCCAAAGGGAAAGGGTTACTTTATTTTGTAATTTTTCATAAAAGGAATATTCTGCAATTTTCATGAAGACAATACAATCTTATAATCAGAGAGTTAGAGATACCTTGCATTCCGTTTGCTGCAATTGAGTTGTAGAGTCCAACATGTCAAGAAATGACATAAACCATCAGATATGATTCTTATTCACCCAAAAAAAAATCTTGTTAATATAATTTAAAAAAATAAAAAAAATAAAAACCTTGGAGTGAGAAGTCTTGGAGGGTTATATGACAAAGATTATAAACATTATTTGTCATATTTTCTTTCTGTAACTTCTTCCCAAGTGAAGCCGCGCAATTCAAGGCTTGCAAATTGGTTAAAAAGCTTTGCTTTTGCAAGTGAGATACATAACTTTCCATTGAACTGCAACATGAAGTCTGGTTGCTAATCACATCTCTACAACCTCGTGCAACGGGCCGAACATTTGGCAAAACTAATGGGCAAACTGAAATCAAGAAAACAAAGTATTAAAAAGTGGTTGACTGCAGTAACCATCATACTTGCCATTTAGTTAAAAAAACGAGTTCCCCAAATATATGTTGCACTTATATATTGTTAGGGATGCAACTTTTTCTGACATCAAAGGAATATGTGAATAATGTAAATTCTTATACTTTGTTCCCACATATTGGCAAAATTAATAGAATAGAAATCATCTTTCTGTGACAACAAATGGATATTTTTTCATTTGACATTTTTACTAATAGATTGTGACTTATTTAAATGTGAAAATTGTACGCATACAATAGGAAATGAAAGCAGGGGTATTAAAAATCTTGAAAAATATGGCCAAATTGGGAGACCATGTATAAAGGATACCATTTTTTATGTTTGAATACCGAGCTTCAACACTAAAAGCAAGAGGCGTATGGGACATCATGAAAAGTAAGGGCATGCGTGAATGGATTAGGAATCCATGTTCAGGCTACCCAGGGAAAGTCGAGCCTTTTTGGCTCAGATGTACGCGGCCTAAACGGTATTCCGGCGATCGTTTCCGGACTTTTTTGCAGGCCATCCCAAGATGTTTACCCAGCGAGGTTATACATGGGTCTCGTATGAGACTTTCAGGACACCTTACCACTAGGCCATCTTGGAGATGGTTATAATAAGGGAATACGTGTTCATCTTAATTCACACTGCTTAGAAAGTGATGGCTATTTTAAATCAATTACTCATATTTAAATGGTTTAAAAGATCGACAGTAGAGATGTCCATTACTCAGTTTCAGCCCATTTACTTTAAAATTTGTGTATATGATATTTCTAATGGGGTAAGATAAAATAAAACTAGCTTAAAAGTAAACAAGCGTGGCCTACTGAGTCGATCGGGTCAAACATCCCCCAAAGTGCATTTTTGAGTCGAACGGGTTATATATCCCCCAAAGTGCATATTTACTTCAATATTTCTTATTGACAAAGTGTATATTTAATGCATAAAACCTCGTATAACCATTTGGTTAAAAAAATAGATTACAATTCACAAATTATATATACGTTATCATATTGGACGTGCCAGTTTTTTTCATAGAAAACTTACTTTTTTGGACAAAAATTGCTTCAGGTCAAGACAAACTGACCGAACCAAAAAAGAATCACAATTTTGATACATTACCCGGTCAACTCAATTTGCCACCTTTTAGAGAAGCAAGATTATAAAACAAAATGCACCATTGGCTGACCTTTATTGAGATTGCAATTTGCTAAACCTCTAAGGACTTCTTTGGCTCGTGATGGTTCAAGTTTACTCGCTAACCATCTCAATACAATACTTTTGCAATCATTAATCACCCTTGTTGAGATATCTGAAGGACGTCGAAGGCCCATTGCATCAAATTCATAAGAAACGGAAGCAATATCTTTAGCAGCTTCTGATATAGCATTTTGGCATGTCTCTTGACAGCATTCATTAACAAGATCAATCTTTCCACAATTAGCAAGAAGTTTAGATGTGTTAACCATTTTTTCAAACCCATCAACATCTTTGACAGGGCAAGAAGCTTCGGTTAGGTTTGATGCACCAATGGAACATATCTGCTGCAAACTATTGTTTGCACCTTGACCCATGAGAATTTGGTCAAAGTCAGATATGCAGTGTTTAGCAAGAGTCGAGTTTAGAGCAAGATGCTTGGATTTTTTACTAGATTGACCAATAAGAACGACTAGAGTTGCTTCAAATTGTGGACAGCATACTACATTGGCCAAGTATGGTGCAAAGACAGTAAAACAATCAATCGCAGTCGCGCTCACCATGGTATCTATTGCATCAAAATCTAGTGTACAAAGTCCTGAAAAAAGGAGAAAAATAGATCATGAGTCAACTAAAAGAACGAAATATGCCTTATGTTATATCAAGAGAGTCAAAGTGAAAACAAAAAAAAAATTAAGAATATGGCTGATAGAAAATAAATCAAAAGTCACTGACATATATTAAGTCATGAGTTCTCCTTAATCATCATAAATTAGATTATTATATATAATCATATCATTTTTGAAGAAGTACTTTACAATTACACACCAACTGTTTACTAATAGTTTAAAATTATGGGATAAAATGATTCTGGTCAACCCGGCGCACGAAAATTGCCCATTTGACCAGTAGCCTCTCAACCCGCCCATTTTGCCACCTGTAAGCAATATAAATAGCGGATGTTGAGTGTCGTAAACAAACCTGATAGCTTTGGGGCGGTGTTGTTTGTGATTGTGAAGGGTGACAATGGAGATGGTGCAAGAAGAGGATAAAGTGGTTGAGGATTTCCAGTTGGAGAAATCTCGGGTAATAAGTTATCCACTTTTTTATGCAACAGTATTGAATTTTGCAGATTATCTAGTGAGCTGCAATATGAGTTGTTCAAACCTGACAAAAAGGTCACGTTAATGGAAATTAGCTAAAACATGTGTTATGTTTGTCGAAAAATAGTAAAACGACATAGAAAAATAAATATATCATGCATTCATCTAAATTGCTACCATTGTCCCTTGAAAATTACAACTATTCTCTTCTGGAATGGTTTTTAAGTCCTGTTAACGCATTGTTGTCACTACAAACAAAATGAAACTCCTGTTTTGAATCCATATGATATCCTTAGTCAATGGATATAGTAGACCTATGACAACTAGTGAAACACTCTGCTTAATCTACGTTTGAGTAAAGAAGAAGTATTAAGAGAGTGGATCCGCTATAAGATACGTACGTAAAAAAAAATAAGACCACCACTCACACACACACACGTGCAGCACAACAGCTACAGATATGGATTGGCTATCTTTGGGTAAATAAAACATAGCAATATACATTCTGTTCAGCTGTAAAACTTGTTTAATTTTCTAGTATGTGGATAAGCTTTCCTAAAAGGAAAAACAAATGAAATAGAAATCATTAATTGACTCGAAGTTCAATTAAGTAGAAGTTAACCACAAGTGAGTTGCACTTATGCAACGTGATGTGTCCAAATGGTATTCTCTTTTTGAGTATGCATCATTGGTATTCTTGTCTCTTTAAGAACATGCCTCAAGTGAAAAACAAACCGTTAGCCAAATAACATCCAAATCAACATATTATATATGGCTGAACTTATCAATAACCTATCAATGGGCTCTTCTAATTCCTGATTCTTAATCGCTGTTGAACAAGTTGTTATAATTCCCCTAACTCAAAATTCAAACTTACTCGTCAAGCCTAAACAAATATCCAAAACATATAATGAATCATAATTTACATGAGATAAATGGGTCCAACTCATTACATCCCGAAGGGCCACTACTCGGATACGAGTTGTAACACACTAAACCTAAAAAAGCAGGTTGACGTAATAACCTCTAAATCAACTTATAAACCATGGTGGAAGTAATTAGTAGCCTATTACTAGGAACTTATGAAGAAATCCCGATTCTAGTTCATGACAGATGAGGTATGGGTTGTCACATATGTACCAACTTTTCTTTTTTATGTTCGCCTTTTGATTTCACAATTCTACACCTTATTTTAATTGCTTTGTACACTACCCGACTAGTCTCTATAAAAGGTTTGTTATTGTTAGCTTTTATTCCTGATAATTTTATACTTTCATTTACATACACAAACAAGAGCAAGTACTTGACAACATAAATCCCAACAAATGTAAACTCACCTCAACCATGTGAAAAGTAGGTAACAACTAGATAAAAAAATGAATAGCTTCAATGAATGCACATAACTGCAAGTGGTTGTGTGTTAAAAGCTTAAAAATTAAATTGCTTCTTGCTTATTTTGTTTGTAGAAAATGAAGAACTAGTCTCTAAAATAATGCAGAATACACACATAAAATGTATTGAATAGAAATACAGTGGTGTTAAATACTGTTAAGTGAATTTCGATATTAATTCGGTGCCATCATTCTTGCCAGTGATTTCATTGTTGAATTTTCAAGTTCAGAACTACTAAATTTGACTCTAAATAGTCTAAATTCACTACTCTCTATTTTTCCAAAACTCAAAACCCTAGAATCAGTGACATGGTCTCTTGAGAATCAAAACAACAGATAAATAAAACCCTAAATTCAAAACAAACCCCTTAAAATTTAAAAACCAACCAATCAATTAGTAAAATTAATAAAACAAACAAAAGGTCAGACAAATTACAATACAAAAACAAGATAAACAGCAACAATGCAGGCAACCCATCAATATTAACACAACAATTAAAGCTTATCCCAATTCACATACTTAAATTCTGGAAACCCTTAAATACACATGATCAAACAAACAGCAAAACCCAAATGCTAAATCTTGAAAACAAGTATAAACATTTTAGATTGTTTTTGAGCACCCAAATAAGCAAAATCATTAAATCAAACAAGAAAAAGCAAATAAAGCAACTAAATTTAAGATGGGTACTTACAAAAGAGCAGCAGAAATAAAAAAATGAGCTTGAGATTGAGCTTCTGAGCCTTCTTTTCCCTCATTCTTGATGGGTTTTGCTGGCAGTTGAAGAAAAATGAAATCTTTATAATTAAAAAGCTAAATAAATAAATGAGAGAAAAAATAACAAGAATTTTAGAATTGTAATTGAGAATATAGAAACAGGGGAGGTGTAAAGAGTGAAGAGGGAGAGAGAATGGAAGCCATAATAAATGAGATGCAAGTGTGTGTGGGCCTGTGGGGACAATAGCAGTAATTTCGTAGTAGCTGTCCATTTATATGAGAAAAGACCCCACTTCAGAAACCAAAAAATTTATCATTTTTAACTTTGTGTAACTCGTCAAATTTATCGTTTGGCGGTCCTAGTGACCGATCTCATAGTTAATATTAGAATAGTTAATATTAGAGAGGTAAATCGTATATTCGGGATTAAAGAAAAATGAGGACATAAATTGAACTACAAACCTTCACATTTACCTTTATATTGTATGTCTCTCATTACTAGACTATCATCGTCGGGACCGACTTTTAAATTTTAGTCACAAAACTTTAGTTTCGTAAGAATTGGTCCCTTCTAAAAGATACATTTGCTAAACTGATATCAATATATCATACCCAAAAAATAGAGTCAGAAGAAGTTGTGAGATAATATCTTTGAACGGAAACCAAACATTATGTTCACATTTTAACTATTTCATGTTCAAAGTGAGTTTAGATTTAATGTGTCCATTATCCCCGTTAAATATTACTCCCTCCGTCTCACTTCAAGTGTCCATATTACTATTTTGGGTTGTCCCAAATAAGTGTCCATTTTCATGTAACGGCCAATCAAAAGAGACTGTGGTAAGTAGATATGTTATTTGATTGGTGAAAAGTGTAGTTAGTGGGAAATTCTAAAACTGTGTGCAAAGTCAAAGTGGACATTTTGGGTGGGACGGATGGAGTATATATTTGTCACATCAAGTCTCATATAGACGTGAAGGTAAACACCTATTCTAGTGCGTAATTGATCATATATTTCTTTGCTTTCACCTACTAGTTAAAAAAATTTGAATGCACATATTCAAGCTAACGAGTCGGAGAATAAGTATAATTCGTCATTTGGTTGAGGCAATGAAGACGTATCAAAAACGCTTATAAGCAAAACCACATATCTCTATAATTTTAAGAAATACCTTACATCTTTCAAATCACGCAAGAAGAAATAAAAAGGGAAAAACTTATCTTTAACATTACCTAAATTTAGTAAGGGTTTCCACACTTTGTATTATTGTATGCGACATACTTTCATTTGTTCTATTGTATGTAGTGAACTTGTAAATATGGTCTATTGTATGTATTATTTACTTTTTGGGTAAAGCCAAAAAAGAAAACTTTCATATTTGGGTCTTACTCAAAAAGAAAAATCTACATACAATAGACTATATGTAACACCCCCAAATTTAACGGTTTGCGGAAGCATACATTGGGTGTTACTAATCAATATACAAAGCACAAGATTAATAGTAAACGACCTCTAAATGAGACGTTTGTAAAATAGTTACATTTCATAATTTGTCATCGTTTGAAAACCGTAGGTTTTCGTATACAAAATGTAATTCCCTAGAGCCCACGCGTATAGCGGGAGATTCTATTACATCACCATAGTTACAAAAGATAATGCCAAAGAATCTCCGTTAAATGCAGTTTGTAAATCATGCGACTCTAGCTAGAAATCCTGGAGTGATCCTACTCCGTAAGTGTACCTGAGATACAAAGCTAGCAAGTGTCAACCAAAAAGGTTGGTGAATCTCACAGGTTTAGTAATAAGTAAGTGTTATGAACCACAAGTATGTACCCGTATTGCTATCAAGCAAAGTAAGTAAATCAGTTTATCAGTACAGTGCCATGAGCTCATAAGTTGAAGCTTAACTGTGTAGTGTGAAATAAATCACGTACCCCCGTGAGTGCTATCCGCACACTCATATGTAACAAATACTAATATGTCTGTTTCTACGTGTAAATCAGTACGTGGTGGCGCTACCACCCCAGACAGGGATTGTCAGTCCCAAATGGATCCATTTACTAGTACTCGCGCTTAAGACCATAACTAACAACTTACGATAAGGAGGCTTTCAGTGGATAAAAGTAACTCATGCGTTTGTTTGTAATCAGTAATGTTTTCAGTAATGTTTTCAGTTCAGTACATTGTGTTCATGCGTAAAACAGTTGCTAAGTATCTCACCCCAAAGTATAAAACAGTAAAAGTGGGGCTGTAAGACTCACCTGAGTCGAGCAGTGGTAAATAGCAAGTAGTAGTAAAGCAAGTAGGTTCTCCGAACCCGTAACCTTCTAGTGCCTAAACACGTAAGGTTAAGTAAGTAGATGTCTCGCAAGACCATCTAGGCTAGTTGTTCATACAACCCGTTGTGTGTAATGTTGGTTCGTTCTCGTTTGTATCAAAGTATACGGCCCGTTGGTGATTTGTTATAATTAAAGTTTATCATTTATAACGCAATTTAGTGTAATTATAATAGAAAGTATGTTCTATGACGTTTGTTAAGTCGTATGACATAAGTATTTGAAGTTGTGTAAGTTCGACACTTAGTAAAATCTGACTTTTCAAGGTTCTGTCATGTGCGACGTAGCGTGCGACGTAGGGTGCGACGTCGGGTGCGACGTCAGGTGCGACGTCAGGTGCGACGTCGGGTGCGACGTGGGCATGTACGTCGCATGATGCGACCTTCGCAAATCAATGCGACGTAGGAGGCAGCGTCGCTAATGCGACGTTGAGGTTTTTATGCGACGTAGGCCGCGACGTCGCAGAGGCCCCTGGCCAAATGCGACGTAGCGGTCTGATTGTAACACCTCGCAAAATTTAACGCAATTAATTATATTAATCACTTGCATTATTAGGCTAATTCCCTACTTGAGTGAATTCACAACACATTTTAGAGGTAAGCCTAGCATAGCCCAACTAGTTAGTACGCGCAGTATTACGTATTCGTAATTAGTTGTAATTACGTACAGAACAATTTGAAAACAAACGCGACAAAAAATATACGGCTGTTGGTGAACAAAATTATTTAATAAAACGAAATTATTAAATAACGTAGTTAACAATTAAATATTATGTCGATAATATTTACATATTATTTTAGAACGCGGAACTTTAACTTGTATAAATTAAAATAAAACAAGATTTGAGATTTATAAAATTTATTAATTTAGTTTCATAAAAAGAGCCCAATTAAAATATAATGAAAAATGTAATTAAAAACATATTAGTTAAAATAAAATAACATTTAGCGATCGGGTAAACAAACACGGAGTGTAACCACGGAGGCAGAAAGTGGAACAAAACCACCTCCCACCTCCTCATTTTCTTTCATTTCCCTTTCATCCTCTTTCTCTATCTTTCTCTTTTTCTCTCTACTTTCACCACCACCTACCAAAAACCACCACACAAATCACCACAAAACTACCATCAAACGACGCCGAATCAACAAACAAAATAGAGGAAAACGACCACGAGACTACGATCTATCTTTCTACCTTTTCGGATTTCAAATCCGACACTCGTAAGTTTCCGACAAATCCCGCAAATCTTTAGATTTCCAAGTTATAATTGCTACTTAGTGTTTAACATACTTAGAATAACATGTTTTAGTGTTTTATACAACCGAAAACGTTCCAAATCAACCAAAAATCCGACTTTTTCTCGCTGTTCGTCGAACAGGCGACTACGTCGCATTGGGACCGAAAACAGTACTGCGACGTAGGCCTTTACGTCGCATTACCCTTCCTTACGTCGCACATAGCGACGCAGACCACTACGTCGCATTAAATTGCGAGCGTCGCCTATGCGACGCAACCCATGACGTCGCAAAACCTGAATGCGACGTAGACCCGTACGTCGCACCCTACGTCGCATAATCACCCAGCGTCGCACCTTACGTCGCTAAAAACAGGAAGTTTAAAAACTTGTTTTCACTAAGTGTCGAACTAACCGGAAACGCATATCTTTATACAAATTCGATTCACGAGCCTTACAAACAATTTAAACATACTTGTTTTATCGAAATGTTGATTTCAAACTTTCACCAACGAGTCGTATACATTTTCATAAACAACGAAATACAAACATAAACATTAAACAAACGATTTGGACGTGACTTGGATGTACAAACACTAGCATGGATGATTAGTTTAGACATCCACATACTTATTAAATCTCGTACGTTTAGGACGTTAGGAGATTTCAGACCGTACTTGGGCTTAGGTTTGCTAGCACTCGCACAACAACTTAAACTCAACAGGTGAGTTCACAGCCCCTACTTTTATTGATTTAACTGCTTTTGAACAGGGGTGGAAAACATAGTCAACTGTTTTACTTATTGCCATAACTGCTTTTACTTACATGATTGTTTATCATACGTGTTTTACTCAAACTGTTAGAGTACTTTGAACTATTGAACTGTTGTACGAACTTTGTTTATGAAATAACATTTTCATACTGATACACTGAACAAATGGGATAACTTATTCGACAAACTGTTTTAACTAGACCGGAGAACGACCGGTAAACTGTTTTGCAAACGACTGAAAACTACTAAACTTATTTGGTATACCGGAGAACGACCGGTACTTTTGTGTAAATGCTGGAGAACGACCAGCTACGTATTTTAGTGCCAGAGAACGACTGGCCACTGGACGGGAGAACGACCCGTGCGTCTTTGGATGGGAGAACGACCCATGCGTATTAACCGGAGAACGACCGGTACTGTAATTCGCTGGAGAACGACCAGCAGTGTCTGGACGGGAGAACGACCCGTGCGTATTAACCGGAGAACGACCGGTACTGTTTGTAAATCGCTGGAGAACGACCAGCACATGTTTAACCTGACATTTTGGGCGAACAACCCACTAAACTTATACTTTGGGCGAACAACCCACTAAACTGGTACTTTGGGCGAACAACCCACTAAACTTGGATTTGGATAACAACTGTACTACAAACTTGATATAACTTGTGTAAACATAAAACCTGTGAATTCACTCAACCTAGTTGTTGACTTTTACTATGTTTTTCAGGGAATTAGCTGCGCATATAAGAATCGCCAACACACATGGAGAACTAGGCGACCCTTGAAGTTAGGATGCCAACTTTTTGGAAACACATGGATTTCTTTAGTATAACTGAAATGCTTTAGTCATATTTCAGAAATCTACTTTTGTAAACTTATTACTTTTAACTTATACGATTCGAGGAATCGTAAACTTTGTAATTAATAATTTTTGGCATCTTATTATATATTGTTCTGTTGTAATCATAAGCTCTGATACGTATGCATGCTTTATTATTGTGACACCCCAGTACTTAAACTAAAATGCTTCCGCTAAACGAATTTTGGGGGTGTTACAGATTGGTATCAGAGCCAATGGTTATAGCGAACTAGGAAACTTTAGGTGACTTAGAAACCTAGAGACCTAGACTATAGCCTTGGCTAGAACGTACATGCATACATACAATTGCATACATCTAAACTATCGTCACGATACCTCGATACGCGTGAACTGTTCACCACATCCGACTTGTTCATTGTACTCTGATCTCATATGAACCTGATCGTGATTAAACGGTTGATGAAAAGAAGTATGTATTTGGCATCATATAATGACGCCTGGCCAACGTGATTATATCATACTAAGTACATATGGGTGTTTCATAGTCGTAAGATACGTGATGGGGATTCGACAAATTTTGCTTGACACTCGAAAACTTGAAATATGTGAAACTTTATTCCTCACATATTTTTCATTGGCATTGACTTCTGCATCTTTTCATCGTAGAACGTCAGCATGCCGCCTAAACAAAGAAAGACTCGAAACAGTCGACGAAATTCTCCACCTGTACCTCCAGAAACAACCGAACAAATCATCGAACGCCGCGTGGCTGAGGCTATTGCTCAGTACGAGGCTAGCAGAAATCGTGAAAACCCAACTAACAACAGTGGAGCTACCCCCGTCAACAGCGAAACTCCAACTAATACCCAGCAGGGGTGTTCCTACAAAACCTTTCAGTCTTGTAAACCCAGCACCTTCACCGGGACCGAAGGGGCCATTGGCCTGGTCCACTGGATTGAAAAGATGGAATCAGTCATCGACATCAGCGACTGCGCCAACGACAAGATCGTGAAATACGCCACCTGCACTTTAGCCGACAAAGCGCTAACCTGGTGGAACGCTCAAGTCCAGATTATGGGACGCCCAGCTGCTCATTCCATGACCTGGGTAACTCTGAAGCAGATGATGATGGAGGAATTTTGCCCTCCCAACGAGATGCAGAAACTCGAAACCGAGTTTTGGAACATTCAGATGATCGGAGCTGACATTTCCGGTTACACAACTAGATTTCAGGAGCTTGCACGTCTGGTGCCTCATATGGTAACCCCCGAGAGCAAACGCATTGAGCGTTACAACAGGGGTTTGGCACCACAAATCCGAGGCATGGTTATGTCCTCCAAACCCGCCACTTTTAGGAGCGCAGTGGATCTGGCTCACAGCTTAACCGACGACGCGGTCGAGATTGGAACCCTGAAAGCTATCACAGGGAAAACTGAACTTACCTGTACTGATGCGGGCGACTCTGGAACCCACAAACGTAAATGGAACAATGATGGTAACGACCGTCAGGGTCAACAAAACAGAAACCCGGGAAACACCCGAGCCTTTGCCGCAATCACCAACTCTGGACCCAAAACCTATCTTGGCAACAAACCAAAATGCGGCAAGTGCGGGATGCATCATAATGGCAACTGTGCTTTCTGCCAAGACTGCAAAAACTGGGGTCATTTGGCCCAAAACTGTAAAACCAACCCTCCTCCTCGATCAAACGCGTGTTACGGGTGCGGTGAATCCGGACATTTTCGAAACCAATGTCCGAAACTGAACAACAACCAGAACAACCCCGGAAACAACAATCAAAACAACAACAACCATATCGCAACCATCCCACCGGCTCGTGGCCGCGCATACATCCTCCGTGCACCGGAAACTGTTGCGGACTATGGCAAACACGGTATGTCTTACCAACTCTTGCTACGATTTAACGTTTCTTTCATTCGAATGTCAATTCGAACACACCACTTGGTAAACGCTAACCACGAAACGAACTTGAACTATCAAACTATACCGCGAGTATACTAAACAGTTAAAACTATATTGGCAAACATAGATCACTACACAAACTATTACTATTATTGTAACGACATGACTTATCGGAGAACATACGCCGCGGGCGATCCGACTTGATTCAAATCTCGGGACGAGATTTCTCTAACATGGGGAGAATGTAACACCTCGCAAAATTTAACGCAATTAATTATATTAATCACTTGCATTATTAGGCTAATTCCCTACTTGAGTGAATTCACAACACATTTTAGAGGTAAGCCTAGCATAGCCCAACTAGTTAGTACGCGCAGTATTACGTATTCGTAATTAGTTGTAATTACGTACAGAACAATTTGAAAACAAACGCGACAAAAAATATACGGCTGTTGGTGAACAAAATTATTTAATAAAACGAAATTATTAAATAACGTAGTTAACAATTAAATATTATGTCGATAATATTTACATATTATTTTAGAACGCGGAACTTTAACTTGTATAAATTAAAATAAAACAAGATTTGAGATTTATAAAATTTATTAATTTAGTTTCATAAAAAGAGCCCAATTAAAATATAATGAAAAATGTAATTAAAAACATATTAGTTAAAATAAAATAACATTTAGCGATCGGGTAAACAAACACGGAGTGTAACCACGGAGGCAGAAAGTGGAACAAAACCACCTCCCACCTCCTCATTTTCTTTCATTTCCCTTTCATCCTCTTTCTCTATCTTTCTCTTTTTCTCTCTACTTTCACCACCACCTACCAAAAACCACCACACAAATCACCACAAAACTACCATCAAACGACGCCGAATCAACAAACAAAATAGAGGAAAACGACCACGAGACTACGATCTATCTTTCTACCTTTTCGGATTTCAAATCCGACACTCGTAAGTTTCCGACAAATCCCGCAAATCTTTAGATTTCCAAGTTATAATTGCTACTTAGTGTTTAACATACTTAGAATAACATGTTTTAGTGTTTTATACAACCGAAAACGTTCCAAATCAACCAAAAATCCGACTTTTTCTCGCTGTTCGTCGAACAGGCGACTACGTCGCATTGGGACCGAAAACAGTACTGCGACGTAGGCCTTTACGTCGCATTACCCTTCCTTACATCGCACATAGCGACGCAGACCACTACGTCGCATTAAATTGCGAGCGTCGCCTATGCGACGCAACCCATGACGTCGCAAAACCTGAATGCGACGTAGACCCGTACGTCGCACCCTACGTCGCATAATCACCCAGCGTCGCACCTTACGTCGCTAAAAACAGGAAGTTTAAAAACTTGTTTTCACTAAGTGTCGAACTAACCGGAAACGCATATCTTTATACAAATTCGATTCACGAGCCTTACAAACAATTTAAACATACTTGTTTTATCGAAATGTTGATTTCAAACTTTCACCAACGAGTCGTATACATTTTCATAAACAACGAAATACAAACATAAACATTAAACAAACGATTTGGACGTGACTTGGATGTACAAACACTAGCATGGATGATTAGTTTAGACATCCACATACTTATTAAATCTCGTACGTTTAGGACGTTAGGAGATTTCAGACCGTACTTGGGCTTAGGTTTGCTAGCACTCGCACAACTACTTAAACTCAACAGGTGAGTTCACAGCCCCTACTTTTATTGATTTAACTGCTTTTGAACAGGGGTGGAAAACATAGTCAACTGTTTTACTTATTGCCATAACTGCTTTTACTTACATGATTGTTTATCATACGTGTTTTACTCAAACTGTTAGAGTACTTTGAACTATTGAACTGTTGTACGAACTTTGTTTATGAAATAACATTTTCATACTGATACACTGAACAAATGGGATAACTTATTCGACAAACTGTTTTAACTAGACCGGAGAACGACCGGTAAACTGTTTTGCAAACGACTGAAAACTACTAAACTTATTTGGTATACCGGAGAACGACCGGTACTTTTGTGTAAATGCTGGAGAACGACCAGCTACGTATTTTAGTGCCAGAGAACGACTGGCCACTGGACGGGAGAACGACCCGTGCGTCTTTGGATGGGAGAACGACCCATGCGTATTAACCGGAGAACGACCGGTACTGTAATTCGCTGGAGAACGACCGGTACTGTAATTCGCTGGAGAACGACCAGCAGTGTCTGGACGGGAGAACGACCCGTGCGTATTAACCGGAGAACGACCGGTACTGTTTGTAAATCGCTGGAGAACGACCAGCACATGTTTAACCTGACATTTTGGGCGAACAACCCACTAAACTTATACTTTGGGCGAACAACCCACTAAACTGGTACTTTGGGCGAACAACCCACTAAACTTGGATTTGGATAACAACTGTACTACAAACTTGATATAACTTGTGTAAACATAAAACCTGTGAATTCACTCAACCTAGTTGTTGACTTTTACTATGTTTTTCAGGGAATTAGCTGCGCATATAAGAATCGCCAACACACATGGAGAACTAGGCGACCCTTGAAGTTAGGATGCCAACTTTTTGGAAACACATGGATTTCTTTAGTATAACTGAAATGCTTTAGTCATATTTCAGAAATCTACTTTTGTAAACTTATTACTTTTAACTTATACGATTCGAGGAATCGTAAACTTTGTAATTAATAATTTTTGGCA
Organism: Helichrysum umbraculigerum; assembly: GCA_949592205.1. NCBI lineage: Eukaryota > Viridiplantae > Streptophyta > Magnoliopsida > Asterales > Asteraceae > Helichrysum > Helichrysum umbraculigerum. Next base: position 65,635,409 of record CATIUR010000001.1, on the reverse strand, counting down.
TCTTATTATATATTGTTCTGTTGTAATCATAAGCTCTGATACGTATGCATGCTTTATTATTGTGACACCCCAGTACTTAAACTAAAATGCTTCCGCTAAACGAATTTTGGGGGTGTTACACTGATGGCCGGAATTTTTGTCGAAAACGAGTTTTCCGGTTTCCGTTGGGTCCAAATCTTTTACCCAACCCTTATATGAACATATTAAGCCTATTAAAACCGCAAACTATCAAAAATGATCAAAAACGAGAGATGTCGGAATTTGTCGGAAACTTACGCGGTGTCGGATTGAAAATCCGAAAAGGTAGGATGATAGATCGTGAAGTGGTGGCGCTTTCCTTCCAAATGACCGAGTAAAACCGAGTGCGTTTTGAGGTAGTATTTTGTGAATTTGATGAATTGGTGGTGGTGGTGATTATTGAGAGAAAAAGGGAGGAAGAAAGAGAGTGAGGGAGAAAGAAATGAGAAAGAGAATGGGGATGGTGGGGTGTTGGTGAAAGCCTCACCTCACCCAGTCCCCGTTTCGTGCCCCGTGTGGTGTTCGTTTTCTCCGTCGTTTAATCCTTCGTTCTTAATATTAAATCAAGCAGTTATATTTTTGAAACGTGCCGGAAATATTTTGATGAATTACCTTGAAGTTAATTATAAAAACATTTGTCCAAATATTAAATTCCTTAACTCGCGTTTAGTACGTATTTGTTAATTTATTTAAAATGTCATCGCGATAATATAAATAATGTTCGTTCACTGTGTATTTTAAATAATAAAATACGTTCTCATTATTTAGGTAAATTTCTGTCACCAACGTCCAAATCAACTTTGTCGGACTCCGTCCGGTTAATTCGTACGATTAATCCAAATCGCGTAAGTACACACATATATATATAAATCACCTTATATATATATACAAATAGAGTCTGCAATTAGTCCTATTACATACTAATTACAACTAGTTACAAGTAATTAGGCATAATTAATTATCCTAATTTAGTAGGTGTTACACTATATTTACAAGTTCAATACATAAAATAGAAGTTTTTAAAGTTCGACCCATACAATATTAAATAGTGTAAAGTTTTATGCATAACGAAATAATAAACCCATTTGGTAATATTAATTACCGATAGTATCTCTTAAATTCGTATGTCATTCCATAAATAAAATATAAAAGAGAATAAAACTCTTAATATGTGCATTATGTTGGTCCATAGGTCCGATCTATGTTAGCATATTGTAACATATTTATTATAGAGAAAGTGGTTGCACACTTTATTTTTAAAGATTCCAAGAGGATAAACAAGAATAATAAATAGAGTTATGGTGGTTTCATTTTCTTTGTTTGGTATCTTAACACTTAGGACTGAATTTATGGTTAAGAATTCACCCATCGAATATGTTTTTAAGTCATTCTTCTTTTCATCTAAATGATTGAAGTAATAATGGTCCTATACCAATCCTTGGTACAAGTACCCATAGTTATAGACTTATAGTGTGGTCACTAAAAAAGACCTTTGAATAATGAAACCCTCGGTTTTTTATAATTATTCTAACTAGTCAGTAAAATGTTACCGCAAACTTGGCATAAGTTTGTATGATTGTTAAAGAAAAGTGCCCACGAGCAATGTCACCTTAAGAAAATTACATAAACAATGAAGTATTAAAACCATAACCGAAGCTATTGCATCGTTTGCCCCAATAATGGCCTTCGTAATCTCATCCCGTTTCCGATCAAAGAATCAAAGAAAGAATGTTTCAATTTCATAATGTAAGCACCTCCTTGTCGATGACGAAACTGGACCCAATTATTCCTTCCCATACCTTCTTGTGGAGACCCGAGCCTATCTTTGAATTAAAACCCCCATCATTTCCATAAATCTCTTTAATCACTTTGCGATCTTGTCCAAGAGGTAGAACAATAACAGAACTTGATGGGCCTGTATTCAGTTTTGAAGCCCCTCACACTCTCAGTTTGACGAATGGATTCGTGGAAATGGCGGTTTGACCCTAATGGATTCACGGTCAGAAAACTAACCCATATTTTACATGAAAAGATGTTGGATACTGAGGGTCCCGAGAACAAATTTACATGGAATAAGTTTGTTCCTTTAAAAATAAACATATTCATGTGGCGGGTTATTAATAATGCTCTCCCAAATTTTCAGAATTTACATGATCGAGGGCTGGCTATTCAATCTATTATGTGTCCATCGTGTGATAATTTTCCGGAATCGCTTGATCATTGCTTCCTCAAATGCCCAGGTGTTTTGAGTCAATTTAGCGGAAATTTTATGCTTGGTGGGGTCTTACTTATAGAGAAAACGTGTCAATTTTGAATATCTCAAATGGTAAGCTTTTACACAGTGGGTCAAAATGGATGATCAAGATCTTCCATGGTACTAGTTATATTATGTTATGGCTGCTTTGGAAGAAAAGAAACATATTGGTTCATGCAAGGCTTGAAGAAAAAGATACTATTAAACGTGAAGACGAGTTCGCTTCCCTCCAACAATTATCTCTGTAATGGATTTCTAATTGATGTCAAGGGAAGAATTTAAGCTGGAAGAGATGGATTAACGATCCTAGAAATATGGATGTAATTTGATTTTACTTTGTGGGTCGTTTGCCCCTTTGGTCTGTTTGGATTTTGTACATATTTAGTTTGGCTCTTCTTTAGAGCTTGCTCTTTTTTGTGGTTAATAAAATTTATCTTCGTTGCTGTTCAAAAAAACAAAAAGCACCTCCTTGTCGCCTTAGTCAAATAGCCACGAAGGCAAGGGGGCACAAAATTCTTAAACATAATAAGAATGACAATAAAGAGGGAATTGATTCAGATAATTGGTATAACTTAGAAGCACTTGCATACAATGTCCCAATTGTTTAGAAGAATCAATAGACAAACTAACAAAGGAACTTGAAGTAAAGGACTAAAAATGTCAAAACTATTTACATTTAGTGACAAAATATAAAAACATATGAAGTTGTAAAAAAAAAAAGGTTGCAATAAATTAAATAATAACTTATGGGTGTGTGGGGGTGTGAAAGTCAGAGAGACAACATTAAAATCCATGAGCTGCCTTTTCCGCAATTTGTTGGTAGTTGCTACTCGTATACAAACCTTTCATACTCATTGTTTACGCGCTTCGCACGTGAGTCCGACTCCCTTTTCTTGTTTCACCTCAAGACTAACATACTTTAAAAAAAAATGGAATTTATTAGTAAATAAAAAATGATAGGAAAAATTATAAAGGTAAGATACACTAACATTTAGATGCAGCGATTTTAAATCATCTCCAATGTATACACTAAATGTACATTTTTGCACTAAAATAGTGCAAAAGTGTAAAAAAGTCACTTCAGTTATAACACCCCATATTTTCAAGACATATATATTTTTTTTTAAAAAAACAACCAGGAAGCGTTATCCCATTCAACAACATTTACCTATAAGATAATATCAAAAGTTAATTATTACACAAAACTATCATTAAGTTATTTCATTACAAACCCAAAATCTAGTGGTGTTATTTATACAACCGTTTACGCTAAAACAAAAGTAATCAAGAGTTGCCAGCTTGTCAAACATTTCACCAAAACCTCTCAACCGAGCATAATCAAACTTAACCTGCAAAAGTGAGGTGGGGAATTAGCACGAAGCTAAGTGAATAACGATTCCAACAATCTAACTTAGCATAAACAATCAATTCACAACAATCAACTAATAGTAACAATCAAATTAGAGGATCGGTGGTTCTTGAGGTACCCTCAGCCCGCGGATGGCCCACCAAGAACACTTATAATCCACTGCAGGCCAATACAGAGATTTTACCGATAGTTCAATGCTATCTTTAATCAATATGGAAGAATTCACAACGAATGTTCATCAATACCATAAAGATTAACCTATAGCAACTAAACCCAACCGAAATTGACCTCTATCATTCCAACCTATCATGGAATGAGCCACTAGCAATCAATCATTTAACCGCAATCAACTTATCAATAACTCACAATATCAATCTACTTAAAATTGATGTAATTAAATTGTTAACACCAATTTAAACTGTGAGAACCAGTCACTCACCTGTCTCGTTTCAAACTCCACTCAAAGATCTAATTTTATTGAGTCGTAGTCGGATCTGAAATACAAAGAATTCAAGTCAATCCTCATAGTATATTTACATAACTTAAAATCAACAATCAGACAAGTATTAAGTCATATAAACATATTATGCAAGCAATTATCACATTATAAACTTAAGTTAGAAAATCACTGTCCAGCCAAGGGAATCCGGCCGTATTCCTTGGAATCCGGCCGTATTCATATGAATACGTCCGTATTCCATTGAATACGCCGTATTCCCCAGTCATTTCAGCATCACTTTCCAACAAGAACCCGATCTAAGGAATACGTTTGGGAATACACCCCGGGAATACGCCGTATTCCCTTGAATACGTCCGGATTCAGGGGAATCCGACCGTATTCCCAGGTTCTTCAAGACCTGCACATTTCAGTTCCTGCACATATGCAACTACGAAACCAAAATCCCAAATCAATAAAACTGAGCTCTAAACTCGACTTTTTATCAGTTTTTTGACCATAACAACATATACTAACATCATATATCAAAGATTCAAGCTTCAAATCATCACAATTTCAATCAATCACCTATAACCTATCAATTCCACTTTCCAACCTAAAACTCAAGAATCTAACAAATTTCATCATGTAATCATCACTCAAATCAGTTCATGAAGTTTGAATAATCACAATAGATCATCAATCAATCATATAAACACTAGAACACATCATTTCAACTTAAAACCTTAATTATAAACTAAATAGCTAGCAACAATTACTTACAATTGAAAAACACAAAGAGTTAAGGTTGAAGATGATATAACTAAAGATTCAAGCTCCAATTCTTGTTTATTCTTGCAATTGATTACTAGAAATCATGTAAGTGATTTGAGAATGAGTTTGAGAGAGTTTTGAAGAACACCAAAGAAGTTTGGGGAACAAACTTAATTTCTTTCAATTAAACCGCCTCTCTCACCTCCAGTGTAATATTATACCCCTTTTTGACCTATTGTCTGGAACCTCAGTTTCAATTGCGATAAAATTATTTTATTTTACCGTCACCTAAGTTTATTTAAAACAAACTATATTTCACTAGTCACAATATTTCCTGAAGCTTATTTACCAAAAATTTTCACAATCAAACACAAAATACAATTAAATATCACAATTAAATATCAAGAAATACCTGTTTTTCCTAGGCCCAATTTGGGGATGTTACAAATCTTCCCTCCTTAAGAAGATTTCGTCCCCGAAATCTCACTAGACATAAACAAACTAGGATATCTAGTTCGCATACTCTCTTCGATTTCCCATGTTAAATCTGCACCCAAGCTATGCTTCCATTTAACTAATACCATCGGAATTTCTTTTCTACGCAACTTAGTCACTTTTCTATCTAAAAGCTCAACGGGTTCTTCCACCAATTTCTTACTTGGGTCAACTCTAAGATCTTGCAAAGGAAGGATTTGAGATTGATCCTCCACATTGCACTTTCTTAAATAACAGACATTAAACGTATCATGAATACCAGCTAATTCAGGAGGAAGTTCCAAAGAAACTGATTGGTCATTAATTACTTGCCGAACTTTAAATGGACCAATATAACGAGGAGCTAACTTTCCACGCTTACCAAATCTAATAACACCCTTCCACGGAGAAACTTTCAAATATACTAGTTCACCTTCAACAAACACAACGGGTCGTCTACGTGGATCAGCATACTGTTTTTGCCTATCTCTAGCTGCTTTCAATTTCTCACGTGCAATCTTAACTTTATCCGCTGTAATTTGTACTATATCAGGGCCAGCAAACTGTTTTTCTCCTGCTTCTAACCAACATGTTGGAGTTCTACAACGGCGACCATACAACATTTCGTACGGTGGCATACCAATACTAGAATGATAGGAGTTATTATAAGCAAACTCTATCAAAGGTAAGTGTGAATCCCAAGAACCGCCATACTCAAGTACACAAGCTCTTAACATATCCTCTAAAGTTTGAATAGTACGTTCTGACTGCCCATCCGTCTGAGGATGATAAGCTGTACTGAGATTAATTCTGGTACCCAACTCACGCTGTAAACTCTGCCAAAAACCAGAAACAAATCGGGAATCTCTATCGGATACAATAGACAAAGGAATACCATGTCTTATTACAATCTCATTAATATACAAAAGAGATAACCGCGTCAAAGAAGCCGTCTCACTGGTAGCAAGAAAATGGGCACTTTTAGTCAAACGATCGACAACGACCCAAATCATATCATTCCCTTTTTGTGTACGAGGCAATTTAGTAACAAAATCCATAGTGATATGCTCCCATTTCCACTCCGGAATATCCAACTGTTTTAACGAACCATAAGGTTTCTGATGTTCTGCTTTTACTTGGGAACATATATGGCAAGTTTCAACCATTCTAGCAACATCGGTTTTCATCGTTGGCCACCAATACAAAGGTTTTAAATCATTATACATTTTCGTACTTCCTGGATGTATTGACAACCTCGATTTGTGTGCCTTTGTCAATATCAAATCCCGAAGTCCCCCAATCAATGGAACCCAAACTCGAGACTGAAAAGTTTTCAACCCCCGAGAATCATCAACTAATAAATCTTTTCTTTTCAACAAAATCTCAGATTTTAAATTCTGATCTAACAACGCTTCTAACTGTGCCGCTCTCAGCTGAGAAATTAAATCAGAAGATATTTCCAAGCGCATAAAGTAGATTCGATTAGAGGATACCTTTCGACTTAAAGCATCGGCTACTACATTAGCTTTACCTGGATGATATCGGATTTCACAATCATAATCCTTAATCAATTCTAACCAACGGCGCTGTCTCATATTAAGCTCTTTCTGAGAAAACATGTACTGGAGACTTTTATGATCTGTACATACAATGCATTTGGTACCGTATAAATAATGTCTCCAGATCTTTAAAGCAAATACCACAGCTGCAAGTTCCAAATCATGCGTAGGATAATTTCTTTCATGAGTTTTGAGCTGACGAGAAGCATATGCAATAACACGATCACGTTGCATTAAAACTGCACCCAACCCAGCATGCGAAGCATCACAATAAACTACAAAATCATCGGAACCATCAGGAAGTGCTAACACTGGAGCCTGACACAACAACTGTTTAAGAGTCTGAAAAGAAGATTCTTGGTGATCACCCCACTGAAACTTAACATCTTTCCTAGTCAATCGAGTCAAAGGACCAGCAATCTTAGAAAAATCTTGGATAAATTTCCGATAGTACCCAGCTAAACCAAGGAAACTTTTAATCTCAGAAGGGGATTTAGGAGCATTCCAATTCATAACAGCTTCTACCTTAGAAGGATCTACTTTAACTCCATCATTACAAATGATATGACCAAGAAATTGCACCTCTCGAAGCCAGAATTCACATTTAGAAAATTTAGCATAAAGGTGTTCTCTTTTCAGAATTTCCAGAATCAACCTCAAATGATGTTCATGTTCGGACTCAGATTTAGAATAAATCAATATATCGTCGATAAACACAATTACAAACTTGTCTAGAAAAGGTCGACATATTCGATTCATTAAGTCCATGAAAATAGCAGGGGCATTAGTCAATCCAAAAGGCATGACTAAGAACTCATAATGTCCGTACCTGGTGCGAAAAGCAGTTTTAGGAACATCTTCCTCACGTACTCGCACCTGGTGATAACCAGATCTCAAATCAATCTTAGAAAAATAAGATGATCCTTGCAACTGGTCAAAGAGTTCATCAATTCTGGGCAAAGGGTATTTATTTTTCACTGTTCTCTTATTAAGTTCCCTATAATCGATACACATACGTAAAGTACCATCTTTCTTTTTCACAAACAATACCGGAGCACCCCACGGGGAAGAACTCGGCCTTATAAACCCTTTATCTAACAATTCCTGAATCTGACCCATCATTTCCCGAATTTCAGCTGGAGCTAATCTATAAGGAGACTTAGCTACTGGAGTCGAACCAGGAATCAAATCAATATGATATTCTACTTCTCTTACAGGGGGCAAACCAGGCAATTCATCAGGGAACACCTCCGGGTATTCAGAAACCACCCGGATATCGGAAATGGATTTCTTTTCTAATTTAGTATCAACCACATAACACAAATAAGAATCACAGCCCTTGGCTAAAGATTTTCTAGCCTTCATCACAGAAATCAACGGAATGTTACCCCTTTCCCGTTCCCCTCGAGCCACGACGTGAGACTCATCAGAGACGGGAATTTTTATAATCTTTCTATGACAATCAATATTAGCTTTATTTAAGCTCAACCAATCCATACCGATAACCGCATCGAAACTCGGAATTGGCATTAACAGAAATGAAACCAGAAAATTATGACCCTCTATTAGTATACTAGCTCCAGTTACTGATGTGGTAACAGGAACTACCTTACCATCTGCAATTTCAACTTCTAACGGTTTCACAATCAAAGAGGGAATCAATTTCAGTCTATCACAAAATTTCACAGATATAAAAGAGCAATTGGCACCAGAATCAAATAATACGCGAGCTGGTACAGAATTTATGAGAAATGTACCCGTTATAACGTCTTCAGTAGTGACAGCTTCATCCACTGTCATTTGAAAAGCTCGACTAGCAGCTACTGGTGGTACTTTCCTCTTTTGGCCGGAGGATGAGGAACCCTTAGCCATACCCATACTCTGTCTCTTAGCCTCTGTACAATCTCCAGCTCGATGCCCCTCTTTTTGACAATTCCAACACACGCTATTAGGAAACGTACAATCCTTGGCAGCGTGTCCAAAAGTTCCACATTTAACACATCTTGAGGTTTGGGGAGTACAAGGACCATTATGTCTAGCTCGACATTTGTTACAATAGTTACTATCTGTAACACCCGCATGATTAGGATAATTAATTATGCCTAATTGTTTGTAACTAGTTGTAATTAGTATGTAATAGGACTAATTACAGGCTCTATTTGTATGTATATATAAGGTGATTTATATATATGTGTGTGTACTTACGCGATTTGGATAAATCGTGCGAATTAACCGGACTGAGTCCGACACAGTTTACTTGGACGTTGGTGACAGAAATTTACTTAAATAATGAGAACGTGTTTTATTATATAAAATACGCAACCGAACGAGCATTATTTATATATTATCGTGACGACATTTTAACTAACGCAACAAAATGCTATAAACGCGACTTAATAATTAAAATATTGCGACAAATGTTCTACTATTAATTTCAAAGTATTTTTATTTAAATACTTTAGTTACATTTTAAAAATATAAACGTTCGGCTAAAGATTAAAAACTAGTGATTAAACGATTAGGACACGGAGTCAACACTGTGTTTTGGGGAGTATTTTCCCCTCTTTCCTTGATGGATCAGCCATCAACCTCACCCCACCCCAAATTTCTCTTTCATTTTCATTTTTACCAAAAACACACAAACACATAAACTCTCTCAACCTCAATTCACACCCAAATTTCGGAATCAAATCCCGATCACGAAAATTACATATTCGGAATCACCATCACGAGTGGAGCAAGAATATCAAGACCGTTTTCATCATCTCATCCTCCATTTAGCTCGATTTGCAAAAAGTAAGAAATTTCTAAAATCTTAGATCTATTCAATTTGGTGTAATGTTTTGATGTTTTGAAGTGTACACAACTTAGATATAACCTAATACATGTAGAATACACGATTTTATAGCTTCAAAATGGGTTAGATCTGCGTTTTTGGTCGGAAATTCTTGAAACCCGAAAGTTTCTGGGCTGGTGTTCATACATGCGACACAAGCCTTGTGTCGCATGTTATGTCGCATAAACCCGTTTATGTCGCACCTTGTGTCGTACTGATCCTTTAGTGTCGTAATCTTTGCGACACAATATTGTGTCGCACTCTATGTCGCATACTATGTCATATTTTATACGACACAACCCTTATGTCGCTATTAAATTAGCATCGCAAGCTTTTTGCGACACAACCACTGTGTCGCAGGGCTCTTGTGTCGCACCCTTCATGCGACACAACCCTTGTGTCGCATAACAAACTTTAGTGTCGCATTTTGTGTCGCAAAACACAGCAGATTCACAAATATATTCCAAGTTAAGTGTTATACATTTCGGACTTCAAACGACTATACGATATAACATTTAAGGTATATTGAAACATGTTTTTCAAGCATAACAATTCAAACAAGTATATAAAATGTCGAGATTAACGTTTCAACTAAGTCACCAACGGGCCCAAACATGTTTTCCGACAAACGAACAATTAGAAACATACGAACAAACATTGGCTATACTAGTTGTGTACAACTAAACGAAACGTCTCGTGAGACGCATACTTACATAACTTCATATGAATAGGCATTTGAAGGTTACGGGTTCGGAGAACCTACTTGCTATAATTACTACTTGCTATTGGCTACGGCTTATTACCAGACTCAGGTGAGTCTTACGGCCCCACTTTTACTGTTTTATCTTATTGGGGGAGAAACATGCAACTGCTTTTCTTTGAACACAAGTACTAGAACTGTTTACTATACCAAACGAAATTGCATGAGTTTACTTACAAACAGAAGTCTCTCCATCATATATCGTTAGTTATGGACTTAAGCGCGAACACTAGTTAATGGATCCATTAGGGAAATGACCCTCCCCACCCGGGGCAGTAGCGCTGCCACGTACTGATTTACACGTAGAAACGGGTGACTAATTATTCGTTACTGATGCTTGCTCATTTACGAGCATGTCACGGGAGCAAACTTATTACTTACGGGTGAAGCTTCGATTATGAGCCTCATGGCAACGGTATAAACTTACTTATTTACATTTGCTGGTTTGCAAATACTGATTTTACGATTGCTGGATTGCAATGGCTGATTTTACGCCTACGGGCATTTCTGATGAAAGCTCGTGTTCAAAACCGATATTACTTACAAACCTGTGAGATTCACCAACCTTTTGGTTGACACTTTTTAGCATGTTTTCTCAGGTACCCGGATGGAGTAGGATTACTCCAGGATTTTAGCTAGAGTCGCATGATTTCAACACAACTGCATTAACGGAGATTCTTAGCATTATCTTTTGTATATTTTGATTATGTAATAGAATCTCCCGCTACACGCGCGGACTCTAGGGAAACTACATTTTGTATACGAAAACACTAAGTTTTCAAACAATATATCTATGGAATGTAACTAATTTACAAACGTTGCATATAGATGTCGTTTACTTTATCTTTGTGCTGTGATATTTGATTAGTAACACCCCGAACCATGCTTCCGCAAAACAGTGAATTTCGGGGGTGTTACAGATTGGTATCAGAGCCTAAGGTTATAGTGAACTAGGTTGCATTTAGTGGGCCTAGACTATGACCGTTAGGCAGTACTTTCTTACTAGGCATGATTGGTTCAGGAATTACATCATACGACTTTAATTTAACATAGCCTGATCAACTATGTACAATTAAGGAAAGATGATGTGAGGTCTGAAGTGGTTATGTTGAACGGGAATGCGTTAGTTGACTCTGACCACGAGAGAACCGGACCATTACTTGATACGTGTTAGACAATAGGCTGGATATGATATATGTATATATATTAGCCTCGTCTTACTTACACTCTGCCACAGGAATGGCAAACACACCACCTAATCCGTCACACTCTCACTCACATGGGTCACGAAACCCACGAGTAGCCAGGAGGAACACAAGGTCGCCTCGAAACAGCCCTTATCCTGTACATAACTCTCAGAACTCGGCACATCTCACGTTGCCAGTATTGGCTACCCAATTCCGCCGTCAAGAGCAAAGACTCGAAAGTCTTGAACGGGAACAACACCGAATGACCTACCTGCTTCGCCAAGCACTTGATCACATATCCCAACTCCAGCGAGAACAAGAAGATACCAACCTCTCTGTAAGCATAATTCAGGATTCAATGACCGCCGAATTAGGTGCGGATGAACTTGTACGAAACCGACTGGAGGAATGTGAACAACGTTCACAGGAGACTAAGGATCACTCTCGAACACTAGCACAACGACTGGCCTTGGTGGAGGACAACGCCAGGCAAACCAACGGACTAGTAGAAACCGTGGACCGCCTTGTCGCGCTGATGGAACAAATTAACCTACATGAAGATTAGTGTAGTTTTTATCTTGTAATCTATCTTGTAATCTAGGGACTATCTAGCACTACTCTATAACTAGTCGGATGTGACCATTCCCGACACCTTTTGTAACATCCCTGTAGGATGTAACTTTTGGAACTCACTTCATCTATCAAATATCCTTTGTTATCTCAACTCACATAAATTGTCATTTTCCATGTTGATGTTATGTATTACTGCTTTTATACATGTACATCTGTGACAATTACAAGTTCATACAAAATTTCATGTATCTTCATTTCTTTTATTGAAGAATCATGCCGCCAAAGACACGACCATACACCGATGCCCAGATTACTTCCCTTATAACCCAGGCTGTTACTGAAGCCTTGGCTCGGAATACTCCACCAAATTCCTCGAGAAACAGCGATGCCGCTGAAACCACTGCTGCTAAACCTTGTTCTTACAAGGACTTCCAGAACTGCAAACCTCTAAACTTTGCAGGTACCGAGGGAGCTATCGGTCTAGTACGCTGGATCGAGAAAGTTGAGTCTGTATTTCTTATCTGCAACTGTGCGGAGGGAGATAAGGTTAAGTTCTCCGTTAGTACTTTTACTGACACCGCACTCACCTGGTGGAACACTTATGCCCAGACTGTGAGTGTTGCTACTGCTTACCAACTCCCGTGGGAGGAGTTGAAGGAAATGTTGAGGGGCGAGTACTGCCCCAGGGATGAATTGAAACAACTGGAAATGGAATTCTGGAACCACAAGATGCAGGGTGATGATATCACCGGATACACCAACCGTTTCCACCAACTGGCACTTCTGTGCCCAACCATGGTCGATCCTGAGTACAAGAGGATCGAGAAATTCGTTGATGGACTTCCCAAGAGACTACAGGACCTGGTGACTTCATCCAAACCGGGTACTATTCAGAGCGCCATCCGTATGGCCCATGAACTAACGGCAAATTCTGTCCGCCGTGGTACAACTTCAACCCCATCTGCAAACAACAAACGCAAGTGGGAAGGTAACCCCAACTCATCCAACCAAACCTCCAACAAAAAGCCTGAGTACATTAAGGCTTATTCATCGGGGACTTCGGAAAAGAAAGGGTACAGCGGGAACAAGCCTTATTGTTCCAAATGCAGCCGCCATCATGACGGTTCTTGCCCTTGCTCCAACTGCAAGCGGTTCGGGCATCTAGCCAAGGATTGCCGAACCAACATTTCTACCCCCAACACCAATGCACCAAAGGCCTGCTTTGGGTGCGGAAATTCAGGGCACTTCAAGAAAGATTGCCCAAAGCTGAAAAACAACAACAACCCTGCTCGTGGTAGAGCATTCGTTATCAAGGCTGGGGAAGCCAGGCAAGACCCGAATGTCGTGACGGGTACGTTCCTTCTCAACGACCTTACTGCTTCTGTGTTATTTGATACCGGTGCCGATAGAAGTTTCATTTCTGAGAAATTTAGCCCTTTACTTGATATTACTCCCACTGCCTTAGATGCTAAATACATTGTAGAATTAGCTAACGGCAAACTGATTGAGACTGATAGCATCATACACAACTGTACACTTAACCTCACGAATGAAACGTTCTCCATTGATCTAATCCCTGTCGAGATCGGCAGCTTCGATATTATTGTCGGTATGGATTGGTTATCCAAGCACCGAGCTGAAATCATCTGTCATGACAAACTCGTTCGCATACCTCTTGTCTCCGGTGGAACCTTAGTCCTACAAGGGGAGACCGGCAGACGGAATCTGAATATTGTATCCTGTCTGAAAACTAGAAAATATCTACGAAAAGGGTATCAAGCCATCCTCGCACATGTAACGGAGAAGAAGTCGGAGGAGAAGCGACTCGAGGATGTACCGATCGTGCGGGATTTCCCGGAAGTCTTTCCTGAAGACTTGCCCGGACTTCCGCCACCTAGACAAGTTGAATTTCAAATCGAACTTGTGCCTGGAGCTGCACCCGTGGCACGGGCCCCTTACCGTTTAGCACCATCCGAAATGCAGGAGTTGTCTAACCAACTACAGGAACTCCTGGACAGAGGATTCATTCGACCAAGTTCCTCGCCTTGGGGAGCTCCGGTCTTATTCGTGAAAAAGAAAGATGGATCTTTCCGCATGTGTATCGACTACCGAGAGCTGAATAAGCTAACCATAAAGAATCGGTACCCACTTCCTAGAATTGATGATCTGTTTGACCAACTCCAGGGATCGAGTGTTTACTCAAAGATTGATCTACGGTCGGGTTATCATCAACTCCGAGTCCGTGACAATGATATTCCAAAGACAGCTTTCCGAACTCGTTATGGGCATTACGAATTCCAAGTGATGCCATTCGGGTTGACCAACGCACCAGCCGTATTCATGGACCTTATGAATCGGGTGTGCAAACCATATCTTGACAAATTCGTCATTGTGTTCATCGATGATATCATGATTTACTCTCGCAACGAGCAGGAACATGCTCAACATCTGAAAACCATTCTAGGACTCCTGAAACACGAAGAGTTATATGCCAAATTCTCTAAGTGTGAGTTCTGGATTCGAACCGTTCAATTCCTCGGGCACGTGATTGACAGCCAAGGAATTCATGTTGATCCCGCCAAGATTGAAGCAATCAAGGGCTGGGAGTCACCGACCACTCCAACCGAAGTGAGACAATTCTTAGGTCTTGCTGGTTATTACCGCCGATTCATCGAAAACTTTTCAAGAATAGCTGTTCCCCTAACCACACTGACTCAGAAAGATAAGAAGTTCGATTGGACGGATAAACAAGAGTCAGCCTTCCAGCTATTGAAAAATAAACTTTGCAGTGCACCAATCTTGTCCTTACCCGAGGGCACCGACGATTTCGTAGTTTACTGCGACGCCTCACACCAAGGACTTGGTTGTGTGTTGATGCAACGGGAAAAAGTCATTTTCCTATGCCTCACGACAACTGAAAATCCACGAGAAAAACTATACGACCCACGACCTCGAGTTAGGTGCCGTGGTTTTCGCATTGAAAATCTGGAGACATTATCTCTACGGTACAAAAAGCACTATCTTTACCGATCACAAAAGTCTCCAACACATATTCGATCAGAAAGATCTAAACATGAGGCAACGTCGCTGGGTTGAGTTACTTAGTGACTACGACTGCGAAATCAAATACCATCCGGGCAAGGCTAACGTAGTTGCCGATGCCTTAAGCCGAAAAGAACGAGTGAAACCCCTTCGAGTCCGAGCACTTTCTATGACAATTCATAACGAGCTTCCTGCTCAAATCCTTACCGCTCAACTTGAAGCACTCAACGATGAAAACTTGAAAAATGAAGCCTTGCGAGGCTTGGATAAACAATTCGAAATCAAACCCGATGGAACTCGATACTTCTCTAACCGGGTGTGGTTACCCAAATTCGGAAACTTGCGAGATTTGGTGATGGCTGAAGCTCACAAATCTCGATACTCTATACATCCTGGTTCTGACAAGATGTATCACGACGTCAAAGGGTTGTATTGGTGGCCTAACCTGAAAGCTGACATTGCCTTGTACGTCAGTAAATGCCTAACCTGTTCCAAAGTCAAGGCCGAACACCAAAGACCCTCGGGGTTGCTCCAACAACCTGAAATTCCTCAATGGAAATGGGAACAAATTTCCATGGACTTCATTACCAAACTACCAAAAACTTCGAGTGGTTGCGATACCATTTGGGTGATCGTGGACCGTCTCACGAAATCTGCTCATTTTCTGGCCATCAAGGAAACCGACAAGATGGAGCGTCTGACTCGCATCTATGTCAAAGAAATCATCTCGCGACACGGTGTACCTATCTCGATCATCTCGGATAGGGACAGCCGTTTTACTTCTAACTTTTGGCAATCGCTACAAAAATCTCTTGGTACTCGTCTGGATATGAGTACTGCTTATCACCCGCAAACCGATGGCCAAAGCGAGCGAACTATTCAAACACTGGAGGATATGCTACGAGCCTGCGTAGTTGACTTCGGTACTTCTTGGGAAAATCATTTACCGTTGTGCGAGTTCTCGTATAACAACAGTTACCATACCAGCATAAAGGCTGCACCCTTCGAGGCACTTTACGGACGTAAGTGTCGATCACCTGTCTGTTGGACTGAGTTAGGAGAATCCCAACTCACGGGTCCTGAAATCATTCAAGAAACTACTGAGAAAATCGTTGGTATTCAAAACCGGCTGAAAGCCGCACGTGATCGTCAGAAAAGCTATGCTGACGTGAGACGCAAACACCTTGAGTTCCAGGTAGGGGACAAGGTGCTTCTCAAAGTGGCACCGTGGAAAGGTGTTATTCGATTCGGAAAACGAGGCAAACTAAATCCTAGATACATCGGACCATTCGAAATCCTTGAAAGGATTGGTCCAGTGGCATATCGCCTACAACTTCCTGCTGAACTGAGCAGCGTACACAACACATTCCACATTTCTAACTTGAAGAAATGTCTGTCTGACGAGACACTGATTATACCGCTCGACGAAATTCAAATCGATGATAAACTTCATTTTGTCGAGGAACCTATGGAAATCATGGACCGCGAGGTCAAGCGATTGAAACAGAGTCGTATTCCCATCGTGAAGGTCAGGTGGAATTCTAGGCGCGGCCCTGAGTTCACCTGGGAACGGGAAGACCAAATACGACAGAAATATCCACATCTCTTCCCAGATAACGCACCGTCCGTGCACTCAAGCTAATTTCGGGACGAAATTTTCTTTAACAAGGGGAGAATGTAACACCCGCATAATTAGGATAATTAATTATGCCTAATTGTTTGTAACTAGTTGTAATTAGTATGTAATAGGACTAATTACAGGCTCTATTTGTATGTATATATAAGGTGATTTATATATATGTGTGTGTACTTACGCGATTTGGATAAATCGTGCGAATTAACCGGACTGAGTCTGACACAGTTTACTTGGACGTTGGTGACAGAAATTTACTTAAATAATGAGAACGTGTTTTATTATATAAAATACGCAACCGAACGAGCATTATTTATATATTATCGTGACGACATTTTAACTAACGCAACAAAATGCTATAAACGCGACTTAATAATTAAAATATTGCGACAAATGTTCTACTATTAATTTCAAAGTATTTTTATTTAAATACTTTAGTTACATTTTAAAAATATAAACGTTCGGCTAAAGATTAAAAACTAGTGATTAAACGATTAGGACACGGAGTCAACACTGTGTTTTGGGGAGTATTTTCCCCTCTTTCCTTGATGGATCAGCCATCAACCTCACCCCACCCCAAATTTCTCTTTCATTTTCATTTTTACCAAAAACACACAAACACATAAACTCTCTCAACCTCAATTCACACCCAAATTTCGGAATCAAATCCCGATCACGAAAATTACATATTCGGAATCACCATCACGAGTGGAGCAAGAATATCAAGACCGTTTTCATCATCTCATCCTCCATTTAACTCGATTTGCAAAAAGTAAGAAATTTCTAAAATCTTAGATCTATTCAATTTGGTGTAATGTTTTGATGTTTTGAAGTGTACACAACTTAGATATAACCTAATACATGTAGAATACACGATTTTATAGCTTCAAAATGGGTTAGATCTGCGTTTTTGGTCGGAAATTCTTGAAACCCGAAAGTTTCTGGGCTGGTGTTCATACATGCGACACAAGCCTTGTGTCGCATGCTATGTCGCATAAACCCGTTTATGTCGCACCTTGTGTCGTACTGATCCTTTAGTGTCGTAATCTTTGTGACACAATATTGTGTCGCACTCTATGTCGCATACTATGTCATATTTTATACGACACAACCCTTATGTCGCTATTGAATTAGCATCGCAAGCTTTTTGCGACACAACCACTGTGTCGCAGGGCTCTTGTGTCGCACCCTTCATGCGAAACAACCCTTGTGTCGCATAACAAACTTTAGTGTCGCATTTTGTGTCGCAAAACACAGCAGATTCACAAATATATTCCAAGTTAAGTGTTATACATTTCGGACTTCAAACGACTATACGATATAACATTTAAGGTATATTGAAACATGTTTTTCAAGCATAACAATTCAAACAAGTATATAAAATGTCGAGATTAACGTTTCAACTAAGTCACCAACGGGCCCAAACATGTTTTCCGACAAACGAACAATTAGAAACATACGAACAAACATTGGCTATACTAGTTGTGTACAACTAAACGAAACGTCTCGTGAGACGCATACTTACATAACTTCATATGAATAGGCATTTGAAGGTTACGGGTTCGGAGAACCTACTTGCTATAATTACTACTTGCTATTGGCTACGGCTTATTACCAGACTCAGGTGAGTCTTACGGCCCCACTTTTACTGTTTTATCTTATTGGGGGAGAAACATGCAACTGCTTTTCTTTGAACACAAGTACTAGAACTGTTTACTATACCAAACGAAATTGCATGAGTTTACTTACAAACAGAAGTCTCTCCATCATATATCGTTAGTTATGGACTTAAGCGCGAACACTAGTTAATGGATCCATTAGGGAAATGACCCTCCCCACCCGGGGCAGTAGCGCTGCCACGTACTGATTTACACGTAGAAACGGGTGACTAATTATTCGTTACTGATGCTTGCTCATTTACGAGCATGTCACGGGAGCAAACTTATTACTTACGGGTTAAGCTTCGATTATGAGCCTCATGGCAACGGTATAAACTTACTTATTTACATTTGCTGGTTTGCAAATACTGATTTTACGATTGCTGGATTGCAATGGCTGATTTTACGCCTACGGGCATTTCTGATGAAAGCTCGTGTTCAAAACCGATATTACTTACAAACCTGTGAGATTCACCAACCTTTTGGTTGACACTTTTTAGCATGTTTTCTCAGGTACCCGGATGGAGCAGGATTACTCCAGGATTTTAGCTAGAGTCGCATGATTTCAACACAACTGCATTAACGGAGATTCTTAGCATTATCTTTTGTATATTTTGATTATGTAATAGAATCTCCCGCTACACGCGCGGACTCTAGGGAAACTACATTTTGTATACGAAAACACTAAGTTTTCAAACAATATATCTATGGAATGTAACTAATTTACAAACGTTGCATATAGATGTCGTTTACTTTATCTTTGTGCTGTGATATTTGATTAGTAACACCCCGAACCATGCTTCCGCAAAACAGTGAATTTCGGGGGTGTTACACTATCCATTGGATTAAACCTCCGATTCTGCTGACCACCTTGCCCCTTTTGTTTACTAGATGAATCTCCTCTTTGTTTCTGTGAATACCTTTCCTTATTCATAACTCTTTTTGCTTGAATATCACCATCTACCGAACGAGCATAATCATATGCTTGTGACAGAGAACCAGCTAATCTCACTGAAGTACGGTAATCTGGAGGCAAAGTCTTCACAAAATGCTCAATCTGAGTTCTATCAGTCGGAACCCACTGTCTCACAAATCGCAATTTATCAGAGAATTGCTTAATAAGTTCTTCAATCGACATTTGATCCGTCTTTTGTAAGTCAAGAAACTCTTGTCTGATACGCGATAAATTATACTCTGAATAGAATTGCTTACAAACTTCGGCATGAAAGTCTGACCATCTAATCATTTTGATTTGTTCCGATGTCAATGGAGCAGTTACAGCATCCCACCATGACATTGCTTGACCCTTTAACAGCTGAACCGCATATGGTACTTTATCTTTTTCTTCACAATGGCAAACTTCCAATTTTCGCTCCACATCACGTAACCAATCCAAAGTGTCAGTAGGATTAGTACTTCCAGAGAATGAAGAAGGATTGGTGGACATAAAAGTCTTAAGTGAACAACCCACTTTTAACTGCTGAAATGGAGGAATCGCATGTATCTGATAACTAGGAAATCCGGAAGAAGGAAAAGGTACAGTAGCTTGATAACTATAACCTTGTTGCTGCTGCTGAGAAACAAAAGGTATAGATACTGAATATTGTTGCTGCTGTCAAGATATGTTAAAAAAAAAAAAAAATTAACGTTTAATGATAATTTAGAGTCATTGCTAAAAAAAAACCTTGTAATAAATTTATTTCATTGTCAATTAAGTGAATTTGATAGATTTGAAAGGAAGTCATATATATATATATATGACAATTCACACCACCAACATTTTAATACACTTACAGAATCAAACCAGTGCCTTTCGTATGGATCGAGACTTATAGCTTGATTCCTTCACTTATTCCATACTAGAAATAATTGCAAGCGACAACACTTCTTCCTAATTATTTCTCAATGATATCCGACGATCAAGACAATTCCCGTGAAAGTCTTTCATAGAAGTGAATTCTTATTTTTACGAAGCAAAATCGATCACTCTCCGTCTCAATTTCGTTGTCCACGTATTGTTTATTATTTGTTTTAAAATGGTTATCAAATTGCAGATTTAACTACAAAAAAATCATTCGATTTTTAAATTTATCATTATTTATTACTTTCAATCACTCTTTAAATAATTCTAATCAAATTTGCTTAAAGGTAATAGTGATGTTTATTTAATACTTCAAGAGAATAGAATTGAGACGGAGAGAGTATGAAATGATCGTCGGTTTATCTGTAACACCCCGCAAAAATTAATCGTGATTATTAACGTTAATCATTTGTATTATTAGGCTAATTCCCTACTTGAGTGAATTCACAACCACTTTTAGAGGTAAGTCTAGCAAAGCCCAACTAGTTGATACGTGTAGTATAACATTTCGTAATTAGTTGTAATTGCGTACAAAACGATTGGAACAAACACGATAAAAATATACGACTGTCGGTGAACGAATTTATTTAATAAAACGAAAGTTATTAAATAATGTAAACGCATAAGAGATATTATGTCGATAATATTTACAAGTATTTCGTAACGAATAACGTCCATTTCGTACAATTTAAAATAAAACAAAGTTTAAAATTTTATAACTTAATTAAATTAGTTTTATAAAATAGGCTAATTTAAAAATATAATAAAATATGTAATTAAAAATGTATCATTTAAAATAGTTAAGTAATTAACGATCGGGTAAACGAACACGGGTAAAATACCACAACGCGGGACAAAGTCCCCTCCCTTTTTGGAACAACAAAACCGGCCCCAAACCCCCATCCCCAACCTCATTCTACACTTTCACCCTCTCTCTCTTCCTCTCATCTTTCTCTCCAATCTCTCTCTAAAAACCTCACACAAATCACACAAAAACTACCACAAAAAGGCAATAAATCGCCATACTCGTTTGGAATAAAGTGATCACGAGACCACGATCTACATTTCTACCTTCTCGGATTTGAAATCCGACACCGCGTAAGTTCTCGACATTTCCCGTAAACTTTTAGATCTTGAAGTTATCTTTGAGATTTCGTGTTCAATATACTTAATATAACATATTTTAGTGTTCTATACAACTGGAAATGTCCAAATCGAAGCTTAAATCCCGTTTTTACAAACTGATCCACGAACAGTCCGTAACGTCGCATCTGGCTTGGGCCAAATGCGACGTCAGCTACAACGTCGCAAAACATATCATGACGTCGCATGGTGCGACGTCAGCCTTTATGTCACATTACATTGCCAACGTCGCACATAGCACCTACGAGACACAACTATTAGGATACTGACATTCCTACGATCATCTAATAGGATACCTACATTCCTACTATAACTTGAAATATACTTTTGGGCAACATCCCAATGAAACATACCTACTACTATGATACGTATATTCCTACAGAACATAATTGGAAATAGGATACTGCTTTCCTACAACTACTAGGATACGAACTTTCCTACAAACAACTATTTGGAAACGTATTTGGTTTTACGAATTACACTTTTGGGTGACATCACAACGATACTGTATAAACAACAAGTGGGTTACCAACTGTATTTACAAACATAAAACCTGTGAATTCACTCAACCTCGTTGTTGACTTTTACTATGTTTTTCAAGGAATTAGCAGCACGTAAGAACCGCCTGCACATATGGAAATCTAGGCGACCCGTGAAGCTTTAGGATGCCAACTTTTGAAACACATGGATTTCTTTTGTATAACTAATATGTTTTTAGTCATATTTACGAAATCCACTTTTGTAAACCTAACTACTTTTGTACTTATACGATTCGATGAATCGTAAACTTTGTAACTATTACTTTTGGCATCTTAATATTATGTTCTATTGTAATCATATGCTCTGATCTGTATGCATGTACATTGTATACGTGGCACCCCCATGCTTAACCAAATGCTTCCGCTAAACACAATTAACGAATTTGGGGGTGTTACATTATCCTTTTCTTTTTTTTCCATACATAGATAAATTACGTTACTTGTAATAAGAAATAAAATAAAATGATGCTATTTGAATTACATTGATTAGAATAAAAGTATTCTTAATTGCATTAGATGTTCATGTTTGAATTTAATAAGACGTTTAAACGGTGTTATGGTTTTTTTGAAGCCCAAACAGGCCCATGTGACACGCAAACATATGATGGCTCCGTATAGTTGTGTTAAACAGGCTGATTCACAATATGGGCTTAATATGTATCTTGAAGTTTAAACCAATACATTGTACATCGTTTGTATACAAACTTTTTTGGATAGCCTAATAGGTTAGAGGCCCCACATATTTAACCTTCAGGTTTTCTGGTTTGGGCTTTTTTAACTTGCGCACATTATTGGGCTAAAACAATTATAGGTACGTAGTACGTTTTACAAATGTAAGGATTATAACAAGGCTGCATTAAGTTCGCGGAATGTTTTTGATTGAATTAAAATTCATCAAGGGAATTGGAATGTCAAGGAATGTGAATTACTTTGAGCGAAGAATTTTGGTGACTTCAAATTCCATTAATTTTATAACCAAACACACTTATGAAATGTAATTAAGATTCTAATTTTATCAAATTTCATTGAATATCTATGAATCAGACGCAACATAAGTTTGTAATTAGATTCTAGTCTACTAAAGCTAAGATTAATATGTGGAAAGATTGTATTTCCTTGAGATCAATACGAATATATAAAAAGAAGTTTTCATATCCACAAACTGTCGTACTACGCATTCTCTTTTTCGTAGTTACAACTTACAACGGTCAATGACCTACGCTTGATTAAACAACATGCTTATTAAGGAATCTGTAAACCACTATTTTTAACCATAATTTGGTGTTTAAAAGATATTTGACATTATTTCAACATAGGTAAATGACTATTTTACCCTCACACACCATTGATAGTGAACAATGCAAAAATGAGAGGTAGGGGACCTAATGAAATCCAGAGTCTGTGGTTCACTCATATGGTTTAGGCATAAAGGAACCACACACAGTTGTGATCCCAATCAAACAATGGTGTCACTTTCTAGAAAAAGGTAACCCCATTAAAACCAATCCCCACCTAATACTATTCCTTTGTTTTTATATCATTATTATCATTATTATAATAAATTTATCATAAAAACCCCACAAAATATTCCATGACCATCATCAACGATACTTGATTTGATTCAAATCTGACCAAGTTTTCAACCTAGAGATTATAGAGGCGGTATTAAAGTATTACAAGTATAAAATCATATGTTTATTTCTAGTATCACACATAGTAAATATAGATGATGACATGGCTATATTATAATTACGTGTTGTTTACGTGCTTGGAGCATCTCCAATGTCTAAAGTTTTTTTTACAACACCACATCATTTTTATAAGAAACGTTTTTCAAAAAAGCATTATTTTTTATAAGAAACGGTTTTTAAAAAAGCTTCAACTCTAATGATAATTTTTTTTTAAAGTATTTTTTCTTCATAAAATTACATTCACAAACATATAAAAAAAATTTGACTCCAAAAGCTCGTGAAATCGTGAGCTTTTGAAAATAAAAACTTTTTGAAAGCTTTTATGGAAAAAAAAACCTTTAGGAAAAGTTTTCATTGAAAGTATTCTTAGACCGCTCCCAGTGGTGTGTGTCGCCTTCCGTCGGTTAAAACCGACGGAACCGACACCGATGGCACTGCGCCGTCGGTTCGGTCCGTCGGTTTAACCCGTCGGAAAACCGACGCCCATCTCTCTTTTTTTTTTTCTTTTTTCGCGTGTGTGTATAAATAAAGGTAAATCGGTAAATGTGAGACCCAAAAAATAAAGTGACGGTGTCACTGATGGTATAGTCGGTTCCGGTCAGTTTTTAGTCACGGATGTGAGTGATCTAAGACATGTATGGTATATTATAAGTATAAAATCATGTTCTCTCTCAAAGTTTTTACTTTTAAAAACTTATACCATCAAGATGTTTTGATTTTTCTAGTCAAATGCCAATGTGTAATTTAGTGGATATAATTCCTTAGATGGAAATTTACTTTTCAACCTACATCCACTAAATTACATATCCTTACCCTTACCCAACCAAAAACCAACACAACAAATGGGTGTTCGAAATTGTGCTTTTAAGAGATTATTTGATTAATCATGTTTGTGAGATGAAACAACTAGGAATTATTTGCCCCTCGCAACCAGTGGCGGATCTGAGAAATGTGATCATGGGGGGCGCAAATAATTATACTTTAAGAAGACGACAAGTTACAAAAACAACAGACAACGCAATGTAGCTATAATATTTCAGGTATATGCTTATATGCGACATAGCAATGAGCAACGAAAAAACTATTTGCAAACATGATAATCTTAGTTGCAATAATAAACATAAAAACGACAAAAAAAAACCCCGAAAAAAACAACATAAATTTATAGCATTTTTAGTTACTACATATACAGCTAAGTTTATGATAAAACAAAATACTCTATTCGTCCCATTTTAAGTGTTCCTATTTCTATTTAGTATTGTCAAAAAAAATATCTACCTCGTGGAATAAAATATCAAAAAAGTTTGTTAGTGGTAAAGATGATATATTATTGTGATGAAACATGTATAAAATACGGAGTAGCAATTAGCATCTTCTTAATCATAAAATAGTATATCTCACATTCTAAATTAGATATAAAAGGTAATACAAAAGGGAAAAACTAAGAATAGCTAGCTAATGATCAATTTAAAAACCATACAAAAGTAGAAACAAAACTATATATATTTTACTATCTCCGTCCACATTACTATTTTGAGTTGTCTCAAATAAGTGTCCACTTCCATGTTACACTCAATCAAAAAGATTTTAGTGGGTAGATATATTATTTGATTGGTGAAAAGTGTAGTTGGTGAAGAATTCTAAAACTTTGTATATAGTTAAAGTAGACACTTTGACTGTGACGGAAGTCTTAACATAGTGACAATGAATAATATATATTAAATCATTAAAATATTTTATAAATTCTATCTTTAAACGATTAACTAGAAAGAAAATGTAGCATGTTATAAGAAGATGCATTTGTAGATTAGAAAAGGAATAAATAAATAAATACATAAATAAAAGAGACCAGATTGAATTAAGCAGGTGAGATAGCATTCATCCTTTCATGGACAGACGACATAGTGGAATTGTAACACCCCCAAATTTTGGGTCGCGGAAGTGATCGGGTCTGGTGTTATCAAATCAAATATCACAAGCACAAGGTACATAATGAACGACTCTAAATGAGACATTTGAAAATAGTTATACATTTCCAAAATAAAGAGTTTACAATGATACGAGTTCGCAAAATAATTTCAATATATAATTTGAAATACAAAAGTTATGCAAGGACATCCAGGTGTTTGAAAACATGCGACTCGAGCTAGCATAGCTTGTAGTAGTCCTAATCCTGCTGGCACCTGAGAACACATGCTAAAACGAGTCAGCTATAAAGCTGGTGAGTTCATAGGTTTGATAGTAAAACATGAAGTTTATATATATACCGAGCATCTTTCAAACGTAGTTCATAAACTATGTTTTTAACTTGTATTGTATTTTGATTATGTCCCCAATATGTAATCGATGTGAAGGTTGTCATAACCTGCTGACCTAATCCAATAGGTTTAGTTCTAGTGAGTTCTCTAAGTGTTCCCATGTTTGTACTACTTTTCGGAGCAATACAATACCAGTTTTGATAGTCATAACTCATGGTGATTCCTAGTGGCAGTACAACGTACTCAAATGACCTATCAGGTTATCATGTATGTGTATAAGAGTCGGGAGTGCCACTACGTGCCCAGCAGCATAACCGTGTATGTAAAAGGAAATCAAAAGTGGCACCTCGTGCCCACTAGTGTAATCAGGTATACATATAATAGTCGAGTGTGGCACCTCGTGCCTAACAGTGTAATCTGTATGTATATAAAGTGTACATGTATATGTAATAAGTGTACATGTAAATCGGAAGTAGCACCTAGTGCCCGGAAGTAACTCATCGAGCCTGGAAGTAGCACAGCGTGCCCGGAAGTAGCACAACGTGCCCGGAAGTAGCACAACGTGCCCGGAAGTAGCACAACGTGCTCGGAAGTAGCTCAGCGAGCCCGGAAGTAGCACAGCGTGCCCGAAAGTAGCACAACGTGCCGATCAGTATATGCATATAAGTGTACATGTACCTATCTCTAGCATACATGCAGTAGTAATCGTGTGTGACACCTCGTGTCAAGTGGTAGCATCAAGTATGCATATAAATGCACATGTACCTATAGCAAGTGTACATGCAGTAGTAATCGAGTGTGTCACCACGTGCCCAAAAGTGTATGCATATAATTAGTAAGTACGATTATAGCACAATGTTAAACCAGTGGATTACCCTATAGTAATATTGTAAATATAATTCAAAAGAGTACCTACAGTTGTCTCACAACAGTCAGGTATAGCACAGTGTATCTAACTTTGTAAGTGTTCCACTTAGATAATAGTATGCAGCATAATGTACCTAAGTATGTGTAATCATCACTTAGCTATTTTGGGAAATAGTATAAATGTGTTCCACTAATGTACGCTACCATCGCGTATACGTAATCTCAAACTTAACAAGAAGGTTGGTGCCCCTAGGCACGGTTTACTAGAAGGCTAGCATGACACTAGTAATTGTAGATCACAGGTGTAAGGAATCCATTAGTCCTTAGAAAGTCATACCTGTTCAAGTCTATGTGTTTCCTAACCTTGGGATACTTAATACCCTAGAGTATTTTAGGAAAGTTCGGCAATGTTGAAACATAACATATTTATCTAGAAAATCGGTTACTCGTTTTGTTTAATCAATAAACAATGAAAAACAAGTAAAACGGAAGCATGTGTCTCACCCCATAATCAGTAAAATAGTTTGAAAGGTGGGGCTATGAACTCACCTGTGAGTAGTTAGCGATCCTATGATACGTGTAACCTCCTAGTGTCCTAAACACGCGAGGTTATATAAGTAAGAGACAAATCAGTTTGTCTAAGCTAGTTGTGTAAATATTCATTTGTCGTTCAGGTTTGGAAACTGTGTGCGGGGGTCCGGGGGCAGCGCCCCTGGTAGCGGGGTCCAAGGGGTGGCAACCATTAGAGGGGTCTAAGGGGCAGAGCCCCTGGCTGGGGTCGAGCTGCCAGGTCAGCTCTGAAAAATTTTATTTCTACTACATTGCTTTGGTGAAAAACGCATTTGAAATTTAAATTCGTTCATTATGCGAACCTGACTCGTAGGTCAGTTCGCGAGGTCAGTTCATAGAGTCAGCTCGCAAGACATGGTCGACTCGCAAGTCTCGTCTCGCAGCTCAACTCAGTTCGCGGGTCAAGTTGCTTCGCAACTCGGTTTGCAGACAAGTCGGTTCGCAAGTCAACTCGCAACTCAGTTCGGCTCGCAAGCCAGTTCGGTTCACAGATTTTGGATAAGGTTTCTTGAGTTGAGTTCGGATAGGGTTTTGCGAATCGAGTTCATCTCGATTCGCACGACGTACTGATGCGAAATTTGGGGTGGGTTTCGATTTTTAAAGCATTTTCAGTGGGGTTTTTGGGCAAAATTTCATTGTGTAAACGTTCTAGCATGTAAATAGAAGCTTAATAAGTATTTTAAAAGTGTTAAGAAGTTTTATACCACAAACTCGAAAACGAAGAAGATGAAGATGGGTTGCGATGGGTTCTTGAGCTTGATCTTGTTGTTGATGATGATGATGATGATGATGATGTCCGGCTGTGACACCCCCAAATTCGGTCAACGCGGTCAATGCGTGATTTGCGGAAGCATCAGTTTAGGCAGTGGTGTTGACGTCAACATTTGACACTCATATAGATCAGAACATATGATTATTGCTGAACAGTAAATTAAGATGCCATTTGAGTAAATAGTTTGTTACAAAAAGCTACAACCCGTCATAGTCGTAGAATTAGTATAAATTATACAAAATAAGTCTTGATTTGTCCCAAAATGTGGCATCCTAATTTGTCGTGGATCGCCTAACTCCGTAAGTATGCGTTCTTACTTGTGCTGTGACTTACCTGAAAAACATAGTAAAAAGTCAACAAAATTGTTGAGTGAATTCACAGGTGTTTATAAGTATGGTGTGTAAAACCAAATTCATTTGTGAGTTGCTGACATGCGAGTCAATTAAGTTTCGTTTCCTGAGAGTTGTAAGAAGGTAAGTATCCTATGTTCATAGGAAAACATTATTCTATGTTCGCACAAAAGCATTCAAGTATTCATTGAATAGTTCGTAATCATAGAATGAAATCATCCACATAATTAGAAGCACCAAAACAATTAAGTAGCACATAAGCACCAAAGTAATTATGAACAATTATTGCATATTGTAGCAAAAACGTTAGCTACGTTTTTCACCCCAACTTTTAAAAGCAATTAAAACAGTGAAAAGGGGGCTGTGAACTCACAGTAGTAGATGCAATGTGAAAGCTAGCAGGTGTGTGTATCGTCGCCCAAGGTATGTTGACCTATACGCAATCATTGTATTAACATAAGTACTTTGATTTGTTCATCAAATTATGTTAATGGTTCGTTTGTTTTGAAGAAATTGTTAATTTCTTATTCGTAGAAGTTGTTGGTGACGATATGCGTTGGAAATATGTACTATTTCTCAAGTCGAATATTTTGCTAAGTATATATACATATATGTAGTTGTATATATATTTGAATGTCGTTTCGTTCTCATTGTACACATATATATATACTTGTTTTATATATGTATGTATATAAATAATCTTGTTGTATATCACTAATTTGTACGTTAGTGATGATACATTGAGAATTATTAGTGTCTCTAGAGTTGAAAACATTTGTATCTCAAGTTGTGTCGTTGAGATAAGTGGCAACACTAGGGTAGTGTCGCATGTTAGTACCGCTAGTTATAATTCCCCGTTTTCACTTCTAGTTATAATTTCCTCCGTTTCCACTGCTAGTTATACCGTTTCCAATGCTAGTTATACCGTTTCCACTTCTCTGTTTCCACTTCTAGTTACAATTTGAAACAACCCAGATTCTAGTTTTAATTCGAATTCGTTTATGCTTTTGTTTATGTTTCGAGTTATAATCGTTTCCCCGTGTCTATATCATCATATTACACAAGTTTAGAGGTTCGATTTCTCATTTTATTACACATTTACATATATCCATTTTTGGTACAGGGGTGTTCTTCATGGCTTCATTTTATCATCATCATCACCAACAAATTTGATTACATACATATGTGATGTTATATTAACATTATCTAAAATAAAACTTGAGTAAGGAATTTGAGAGGGAAAATGTTCCTTACAATGAGGTGGTGATGATACGATGGTGATGATGTAGAAGCCGAAGATGATGATGATTTAGATGATAAAGGTGGTGAAGATGGGTTTGAGTTCCTTTGTTCTTTCTTATGCTCTACTTCCACTTCTGCTGCTGCTTTGCGAGATCCACAGAGAAGAAGAACAAAGGAAATGGTTGGTGGCTCAAATAATTGAGTTAGGTTGTGAGTGATCAAAAGCAAGGAGGGAGTATATATTTAAAATATAAAACGGGTATGGTTGCAACACAGGAGACTGTCTCACAATTATTTGAGTTTGGTGACAATATTTAGCCCGTTAATATCGAGTACGGGTATAATTTGTGCATTATAAAATCTAACATTTTATATTTTTATTTTGTGGATGTTCTCCAGATACGTTATTTAAAGTCAGAAAAATAATATTTTCATTATTTTTGACTGCTGTACATCGTGTACATTATTAATATTGCGAGTGTCAAATACGTATTTATAACGCAATATTATTTCGGTTTGAAACTTTTCCCGCATATTATTTTAGTTAAATAATATTTCGAAATAGTTTTGGAAACATTTTGGAGACATTTTTCAGACTCGCGTTTCGCTAACTTTTCAAGTATTTACTATGTAATTATGTAAATTACAAATTTTGTAATACTTCTCGTATTATTATTTTGGGCTTGCTAGGCTTATTTCACATCAGAAGTTTTTGTTTAAACTTTTGTCAGGAAATTAGCATAAGAATGCACGTGCTTAAGTTTAATTAATACATAATTTGGAGAGTTGTCACACCGGCGATGGTGGTGGCAGCTGCGGCTGCTATCGATCTGCTGTTGTAGAGAGAGAGAGATCGAGATGTAGAGAGAGAGAGAGAGAGAGAGAGAGAGATGAGAGAATGTGGGTGTATGTGTGTGTGCCAAAATGAAGAAGAAAATGAGGTAAAAAGAGGGGAAAAGGGGTTGGTCGGTTCGGGTTGGGTCCGCGGGTCTGGGTCGACCCATCCGGGTCTCATTTCGTGTTATTTTGTTTCTCCCAAACTCGTGTTGTGTTGAATTTTAAAAATGTTCGCGTACATTGGTATAATTATGTATAAAAGTTTTAAGTATTTAGCATAAATACGTAACTAAATATAAGTAATTAATGTTTAAATTGGGCGTGAAGATTTGCCCTTTTTGACCGGGTGTTACATGAATATTGGGTGAAGGCACAGCCAAAAAGTCAAAAAAAATTCCACTATAATCTACAAATATTTATTACACCATTGGGGTCATAAGCCCCCACTGTCAACCAAAGAGATCCGCCCCTGCTCGCAACGCGAGAGGGGATTGTCGGATACAAAATCATACGCATATTTCTAACTTATTACTTTCCTTTGTTTCAGTCAAAGTGTCAACTTTTAATATGCACACAGCTTTAAAAATGCCTACTAATTATATTTTTCATCAATAAAATATCACTTCTATCCACTTAAATTTTTTTTGATTGGTTAAATACAAAGTGAACACTTATAATGTGACAGCCCAAAATAGTAACATGGACAATTTAAGTGAGATGGAGGGAATGATGTTTTCAAGTAACACTCTTATTTTGATTTATCACTTATCGTTTTATAGTCGTAAAATCGTATGTCTAATAGCGTCTTTCATCATTGTCTGGGGTTTCTTATTGTATTCGAAATTGGTTTTTCTTCATCCTTTGATAAAGTTTGCTTTATTATCCATGGCTTTTTAAGAGATAACTATAAAAAGGAATGAAGTTTAAAGAGAGAAAATGATATGGAAGAAATGACTAAAAAGTTAAAAGGAAACCTTTATATATTATTGTGTTATAGGTAGCACAAAACTTAATTGTAAAAGACAATTGCCCCTCCTAAAATATCATGAGAACCTTTGTTTCTCATGTTTTATAATAATATCGCGATAATATGTTTAAAATCTCTTGATAAATTAACACTTTGGTTTGTAATTAGAATCTAAGGTATAATAAAAAAATGTGTTTGACACAATATAATTATATGTATTTTTCTAAATTAATTTTAAAATCTTGAAACAATAAGAGAGAACTAGCTTATTTTATAGTAACTAGAAGAATACCCGCGCGTTTGCAGCGGAGTACAATACTTTCATTTGACGATGTATAAATCAAGCATCATTTAAGTATGTTTTATTTACATAAAAAATTAGCAATATAGTAGATGAAAAATGCATTTTTATGTCAGACTTTTGATGTTTCACAACTTCGAGTTCTACCATCATCTTTTTAATTTGTGAGTCGAATTGTTAGTGTTGTTTATATTAGGTATAATATGTTACAAAGTTTAAAAGTAATCAGTTACACAATTTGTTTCATTTTGTTTGTGTGGGTTATCTGATTACATATATATTTTAGTAACGACATGTTGATATCCATTAATATTGTTAAGTTAGTTACATAAGTTATAAATAATAACTATGCTGTTGAATGTTTTGTAACTATACTAATTAATTTAATTGCATTGAATTCAATTATTTAAGACTATTTAAGATATTTTAAAGGGTAAATTTGTCATTTGTATTGTCCCTTTTTTAAGGATTAAGATGGATGGTTCAATTGCTTTATTAAGTTAACAAAATAGTTGTCATCCGTACGTCATATTATTTTTTGATTAATTAATTTATATACTCCAACTTTAAAACTTTTTATGTATCCTTCTTTATATATTTGGCCTATTCTTCCTCCAAGTTGTACCTCTCTTTTGGACTCAATCAATCACCTTCCTTTAAAAGCAATTTTGGTTTCCCATCCATTGAACTTGGAATTTTGGACCCCCTACACCCTTTTGTTCAATTAATCTCCTTGTCACTATTTCACTTGCAACTTATCATATTACTAGTTATTATTGAAAAAAGCTAATATACTTTTAACAATACCTATGTTAGGCAAAATGAAAAGAGATTGAATATATACATATATGTGAAACTTGATATTTTATTGGTCAACAACGCATAGTTAATATTTAAAAATCCCACTATTATTATACCATACTCCGTATTTGATATTTGATTTGATTGATATATATGTGATTTGGTACATTTATTTAGTCCTTAAAGTTTTAGTAATTTTATATTAGTTTATCTATTTTATGCCCTTCTGTTTATCATATTGCAAAAGTAATTGTCCAAAAGATGGTGAATTATTTGACCATGTGAAATAGTACTTATTAATATATATAACATTTTGATAAATCCATTACATTTGTGCAATTAAAAGCATATACATTAGTACAACTATGATGGATTTTATTAAAAATATTGATGGATTTATCATGACCCAATTTTTCCTTCTGCATGGAGTATTATGTACCACAAAATATATATCACAAGTTATATTATCTGTACCTGCTTCGAATCTGAAGAATGTTGATCATATTGTGGCTTGTCTTATCTTAGCTTCTACGACTTATTTTGTTTGGCAAGAGCAGAATAACCGTCTTTTTGGCAAAGGTAAAAGAGCTATTAGGCAATTTGCTGATTCTATCATCGATACAGTTCGCTTGAAGATGGTTTCCTTAAAATTCGGATCTTTGGCGCGTGCTC
This sequence comes from Helichrysum umbraculigerum, assembly GCA_949592205.1. Taxonomy (NCBI): domain Eukaryota; kingdom Viridiplantae; phylum Streptophyta; class Magnoliopsida; order Asterales; family Asteraceae; genus Helichrysum; species Helichrysum umbraculigerum. The sequence continues at coordinate 65,601,965 of CATIUR010000001.1, read as the reverse complement.
TCCGCACTATGGAGAGATGCAAGATTCCTAAGCTCCTTGTCTAGATGATTATTTTATCATGTGTTTTCAGTTGATCATTGCTTGGCTTCGATTGATGCATCTGCTTTGGTCTTAGAACTTGATTGTTTATGTGGATGTCACATATATGGTCTGTAATGTGTATCCATTTAGTCTTTCATGTCTTGATGTAATTAAGTTTTACATGTGAATCTTTCACGTCCTTATGATTGTAACGTTTATCATTTGATTTATAACCAAGGTGGTAAGTGCCTTCGCATTTGCGAGGGAATGATTCATAAAAATATTGAATTTGTAGTAGTTAAAAGCATAGCAATTGATATTAACAGTGAGCATAAACACGTAAATGAATGAAGTTTTCTTATTCGGGTTATCCGCGAAGAGCGAATATTTTTACTTAGATGTATGTGACCTAATCAGGGTATCCCGTGACCATTTTCGACCATTTCCCTAACCACCTCAAGATGTGTAGCTAGTAAGGTTTGAACCCATAACGTACCCTCTTGTAATGATATCAGTACGACAGAGTAGGTCGGTTTTGAACTACTAATTGCATTATTTATAATATATTTTCTTAATTACTAACAACATATATTACCTATACAATGTTTTTAAGATATATACATATATGTTATAATCAACTTTTTTTTATTGTTTGCATTAGTTAATTCGTACATGTTATAGTTTTAAGTTTAAAGTATTTTTTTTCAATGTTTTACCCATTTATCCATGATCTCAATCACTTCAATATTTAAATATAAAAATTTGTATCTAGAGATTTGAGTCGATTTGTTAATGTGCTAGTATAAATCTCATAGGCAATCTCAATTTCTCATGAATGGGATTATAATATATCATGATAAATTCTTTAAAATATCAAGATAAATTGATGATATAATATGCCAATTGATAATAAGGGTTAATTATAAGGGAAAAAAAAGGTGAGATTCCTGGAAGAAGGGACAAAAATGAGGGAAAGAAGAGAAACTGATGAGGAGGTGAGTATCCTCCTCATTTCTCTACTTTTTTTTTATCCATTTTCTCTCTTCTTTTTTTTCATTTCTCTACCCTTTTTAATTATTTCTCCCAACTTCTTTAATTATTTCTTTTTTTTTAATTTCCCCCCTTTTTTTTTTCTAAAAACTTTTGTTAATAAAAAATATTTTTATAAAAAAATAATAAAAAAATATTTTAAACTTTAAAATAAATTTTTTTAACTTGTAAGAACTTCTATAACACTTTTATCAAAAAAAAAAAAATAATCAAATAAAATTTGTTAGATTTTTTTAGAAAAAATTATCACTTTTAACAATTAAAAATAAAAAAAATAGTTTTTAACATTTTTTTAAAACTTTTTTTACTGTTTAGTTTTCTTTTTTTTACATCATTTTCAGATTTGTGATACACCAGATATTATATATTATGATGCAGTTGAATATCAAAAACAAGATGCAATAAAAGTAAATTATTATTGTGTTAACTAACATTATAAACTATGATACACTGATTATCTCTGAAGATGATGCATGGAGTGTTTAAATATCATGCATCGACTTTCAAAATATACAATAAAAACATCATTCTTGAATTAAAAAGTGGTGCATCATAGTTATAAAACATGGTGCATCGAGTGTTCAATATATCATGCATTGACTTTCAAAATATATTATAAAACATCGTTATTGAATTAAAAGGTGGTGCATCATAGTTATAAAATATGGTGCATCATAGTTATAAATATGACGCTCCGACTTTTAGATATACGATAAACATCATTAGTGTATAAATATTGGTGCATCATAGTTATAAAATACGGTGCATCATAATTTTAATTTTACGATGCATTGAAGTTATAATTTTGTTACATCAAAATTTATTTTATTCAAAGTATGAATATGGTGCATCACATAAATGTTTTTTTTTTTGTAATACTATATATAAAATTGTATTTACATATAACAACGTGAAGTATAACAACAGAAAAATGTTGAAAACGCGAAAAAAACAAAAATAAATGATAAATAAGTCGTGAAAAATGTTGAATGAAAAGGTTGAAAAAAGCAAAAAAAAAAGTTATAAAAAAATGAAAAAATTAATAATAAAAAAATTAATATAATAAAATAAATCACTGAATAAAATTTAAGAAAAAAAATAGAGGAGAAATGATAAGGGTGGAAAAATGAAAAAGGTGAAGAAATGAAGTAGGACACTTGTCACATTCCTATCTGCTTTTCTCCCTTCCCTCCTAAAACCTTTTCCTCCCAAAAACCAATATAAAAAAAAAAAAAATCCCCTTTAACCACATACTCCGTACTCCGTATTATATATAACAAAGTTCGAGTATTTGGGAAAAAACTATATTTAATATCCTTGTCACCATTTCAGTTTGCCTTGGTCTCAACTATCAACTGTCTCTTAAATTAATAATTATTTTAATCAAGATAACTGTTGAGACAACATATTTTATTATAAAATATGTGTGATTAAAGCTTAATTAAATAATAGGAGTACCTCTTTGTGACAACTAGAGATGCAATCAATGTGCTTGAGTGTGTTTTTCTACTTAGTGGAAATGACATAACATTTTGTACCCTACTCAAGACAATGACCTCCAAATTTGTCTTTTTTACATAATTATTGAAATAGAAAACAAGATCCATACTAGCTTAGGCTCGAATGCTCAATCGCTACCGAGTTGACTCACTAAGTTTGAGTTCAAAATGACTCGAGTCATCGCCCAAGGAAAAAAAACAATTGAATAACACATGTACTAATTGAATAATTTAGATCTTGAATAGCTTGAACAAACTAATTTAATTCCATATACGAATTGAAACAATATGATCAAGACAATCTTTTTGGCTTAACCATTGAACCCAGTTTGGCTCCAAACCGCATCCCGAACACGACTTAGGTCTCTTCCTTTTAGGGTTCGACCCACACCCACAAAAACCGAGTTAGCACCCGAGTCTCGGCTACGTGCTAAATACTCGTGAGGTGGAACCATATCCATATCCAAATCCTGATCGAAAAATACATCATCCGAGTCATGCATAGACTCAACCGAGTCAACTCGGTAGATTTTTGACCAGTCTGGCACATTCACTGGCGCTGATGTGGCCACGTGGCCTCCACGTGGGTTTGCAAAACTGTCTCCTCCTTGAGAAAACTGATGCACAATTCTTGGTGATGACACCATTTTCTCATCAAACGCTGATGACAACCCACCAAGTGCCCCACCACTTCGCGGGACAGGGTTACGATAAGTTCTCCTGGTGTTACTCTCCACGGCGGCGCGTGAGTGCCAATCATGATCACTCCGGTTGACCATACTATCAACCATTGACCACACATCATCTTCTCCGAGTTCTTCGCCATCGTTTACGTTTATCGTGTTTCCGCTATACGTGTAGCTTCCTAACAAAAGCTCGCTACGGCTCGTAGTCAGTTTTCGACCTTTAGCCATTAAGCTCCGATCACCGGAGTCTTGATTTTCAGGCGACCCTACTTTGGAGAATATGTGTAGATAGTAATTAGCTACTAGAGTATAAAATTTTTCATAGTTTATTTATTTATATATTTAAAGAATTAATATTGTGCAAAGTTCGTCGTCATTGAAGCATGAAAGTGTATATATAAGCTAGGTTTCAATCAATAATGAAAAATGATGTTGAATTTCATTTAAATTTGGAGTGAATTTGATGTGATTTTGTTTTAAAATAATGTTGGATCAACAAGACAATAGATTACGAGGTTGTGAAAATTTGGAAGAAAAGGACAAACATCATCATCATGGTAATATTTAGGAGGGCCACGCGCACTTTCAAGCGATTGGGTACACGTGGGGTTTAAAACGAGAGGTGTCGGTTTATTTTTTAAAGTTACAGTAGTTGTTGTGTATTGGATTCTTCGTGTCAGCAATGTTTTATTTCGAGAAAAATAATCTCAAATTAAATGTCTATTTTCAATTTGTACACACTTTAGAAAAATAGTCATGTTCATTTTTGAAAAAAACATTTACATTGGTTGAAATTATAAGATTTACATTTAATTTAGGACGAAGGGAATCAATTAACTAGATCTGTAAGCGAATCAAACGTTCAACAAACATTTCGTGACTTTTTTGATGGTACATTCGTTTAGTTGAACAAATGAGCGCAAACGTGATTATCTATTGGTTAAAAGAATGATCCTAATTTTTGTTAATTATGCCAAATCGAAGAAATGTCGGTTTTGTCTTTGTATTTAAAGCAATTTTGTAACATCCTCTCTTCTGGTCCGGTAATTTCTAATTTTAAATTGATGTATTTAATTGTATTAGAAATTATTTGATAAATATGTTTAAATTGCGAAACTTAGTTAAATAAACCTCAGAACTTATTGTGCTTAGTAAATTATTGGTTGTTTTAATTTACTATAGTTGACGGTGCAATAAAAGAAGTTTCTCGCAAATGGGTTTTAGGTTCCAGGCAATAGATTAAAAAGGGGACTAGTTTTAAGTGGATACGGGTCGGTGTTAAAAAGTTGGGCCGACTTATAAACCTTCCCTTTTAGGAAAGTTCTTTACTTTCCTTATTTGGTAACCTAAATCTAAAACCTCAAATACCTTTTAACCACTTGCAAAACAAGATTTAAACCAAGGGAATTAGTTGCTGTGATCTAGTGATAGTATAAACATCATCATCATCACTTGTAAACCTCTAATTGGTAAGTTGTTTTGATGTTAATTCCATGTTTAACTTCATGGTTATGATCATTTGAAGTTTTGGTATGAATTGAAGTTGAATGATGCTTTAGTGCATGTATATGGTTGTATTTGAGTGTTTAGTAACTTAAAAACTGAGATACATGTGATTGAAATGGTCATATAAGAAATTGGGTTGAGCTGTGTGTTTGCAGGTCTGCACCTGAGCTAAAACGCGTAGGAACGCGATCCTGAAGTCTTGCCCGGATCGCGTTTCCTAATGAAAATTGATTCCATAACGTTTTCTTCTTATGAACGCGATCCAGCCCTAGTTCCCGGATCGCGTTGCTAAATGTAAAACGGTGACAGAACTTTTACAAAGGGTGAACGCGATCCCACCACCCTTGCCTGGATCGCGTTTGCATGAATAAAATTGATGATCATTTTAGTTTGTGAACTTAAATAAATACTATATATAAATAGTATTGTTGTATGTTGGAATTGATTAATGATGTGATTATTTATGTAATGTGTTTAATTACATAAGTACCATTAGTTGAAAACAAATTACTAACTTATGATTGATTTTATGTTCTCAGATAATCCAAGGGCTCAGCGAGATAAGACTGCTGAGTAAGTAACTGAGACGAATCAGGTGAGTGGATTTGAGACTCACAGTTTGATTTGGTTGTGTCAGTTTGATTTCAATCAGTAATTATAGGATTACTATTGATAGTATGCTAACTTTGAAATGATATGCCATTTGATTGGTTGTTTGACGAACATTGAATTGAAATGTATAATCCAGAGGTCAACTAGATTGTCAGTTGGACTTGATTGCTAATGTTGGTCAACACAGGGTTGCGTACATGTGTTGATGGAGATTAGCATTTAGTTAGCGGTTAATCACTGTTTTGGCCTACAGTTGATTTAAGCGTTCTGATGGGGCCACCCGGAACAGGGTCTCTAGGAACCACCGTTCCTCTTGACGATATTTGTTGCATTATTGATTGTGAACAGATTGCTAGCTAAATTGAATTGTAGTTGATTATTCATTCACTTAGCTTCGTGCTAATCCCTCAATTTACTTCCTGCAGGTGATGTATATTATGTGGGTAGTCAGGAAGGATGTTTTGATGCTGGGAATGTTTGAAACTTGCAACTCTGATCCAGTTTGTAATAAATAATGTTTTATAGTATATAATGCCCCGGGTTTGTAAACATGTTAATTATGGTTGTTTAGTAGTTAAACATATTGTATAAAGGGTTGCGAAAATTTCTAGCAGGTTTTAATGGAATATGTATTTCAAGTAGTCGCTTCCGCCAGTTTTAATATTATATTGTTGTATTAAATGAGGGGCGTTATAAGTTGGTATCAGAGCAATAGTTTGGGGCAATTGAATATGATTGTATGTTCAATTCTAAACTTTGATGGTGTTGTGTCAAACATTCTTGGGAAAGGGATTATGTAATGAATGTGAATTGGTTAGTAGAATAGGTGCTAACGACTAATGATTTGTAAGCTGTTGTGGTGTTTACAGATATGGCGGATAACGAGCAACTACCTGTGAACCCTAATAATGCCTCAAGGCCTGAAGTTGCTGCTGAGACTCATGATGACCGGAATGAGAATGCTGGTACTTCTTTCCATGCTAGAGAGGAGGCAGAAAGGGATCAGTATCTGCTTCAATTGGAAGAAGAAAACCAAGTACTTAGAATGTACAAACAACAAAAAGAGGCTGAATCATCTCATCCTGTGTTTGGTACGATTTCACCGCCAAAGCAAAAGGTGTGTTCCTTTAAAACCTTCATGAGCAGTAATCCGTCTGTGTATTCGGGTAGTACGAATCCTTCTGTAACTCTAGATTGGTTGAGAGATGTTGAAAAGAAATTTGAAGTCTGTCAATGTGAGGAAGAACTAAAAGTTCCGTATGCAACTCAACTTTTAAAAGGAGCAGCTATGAATTGGTGGGATTCGATTACTTCTGTATTAACTTCTTTTCAGAAAGCATCTATCCGATGGTCTGATTTTCGTAATGAAGTTTGTAAGCAGTATTGTTCAAACTATGATATAGCTCGGATTAGAAAAGAGTTTATGGATTTGCAATTAACTGATAACATGTCAATGGATGATTTGATAAATCAGTTTACAGAGAAACTCAGGTTTGTTCAGCAGTGGGTTCCTGATGAGAGAACTCAAATAGAACAGTTTGTGGGTACTTTACCTAATTATTATCGAACTTCAGTGAGATTAGCGAGCTCTCTTCCTCAAGCTTTTATGTTAGCTCGATCTGTTGACAGTGATTTGAAACCTCAACAAGTACCAAGTAAAGAAATAGTTTCTCAGAAATCTAGGAGTGAATCTTCTGGTAAAGGTAAGCAGCGGTGGCAAGGAAATCAGCAGGGCAAGAAACAAGAAAGTCGTGGTGGTACTTCTGATCGTCCCAATTGGTGTATTAAGTGTAGAGCTAGACATTTTGGGCCGTGTACTGTGCAAACCACTAGATGTGTAAAATGTGGGGTGATTGGGCATGAAGCCAAAGATTGTGTTTTTCCCACTTATGTGTGTTGGAATTGCCATAAGGAAGGTCATCGTGCAAATCAGTGTTCTGAGGCTAAGAGACAGGGTTCGGGGACAGTTGTTGGTTCATCAGCTTCTTCCGGTCAGAAGCGGAAGAATCCGCCATCTGCAGTTAGTAGAGCTTTTCAAATGACAGTTGATGAAGCTGTCCATACAGATGACGTGATCACGGGTACTTTTCTTGTAAATTCTGTACCAGCTCGTGTTTTGTTTGATTCTGGTGCAAATTGTTCTTTTGTATCTGTGTGTTTCTGTGATAAGTTGAAAATGATGCCTACTGTGATAACAAACCCAGTTGAAGTAGAAATAGCTAGTGGCAAATCGGTTCCTATTACCACCTCGGTAATTGGAGCTAGTATTATGATAGATAGCCAGACTTTCCCAATTTCCTTTCTGTTGATGCCAATTGCTAGTTTTGATGTGATTATTGGTATGGATTGGTTAAGTCAGTATAAAGCAAGCATAGATTGCCACAATAAGCTGATTAGAATTTCAATCTCTGAAAAGTCATATGTCGTGGCTCGAGGAGAACGGGATAATGTTTGTATACCTTTGATTAGTATGATGAAAGCTAGGAAATCTTTGTCCAAGGGCTGTGAATCGTATCTAGCTTATGTGATTGATGCTAAGTTAGAAAAGAAGTCCCTTTCTGATGTACCGGTTGTATCTGAGTATCCGGAAGTATTCCCTGATGAATTACCTGGTTTACCACCGGTTAGGGAAGTTGAATACCAGATTGATCTTGTTCCTGGCTCTTCACCTATAGCCAAAGCCCCTTATAGATTAGCTCCATCTGAGATACGGGAAATGATGAATCAGATACATGAGTTGTTGGATAAAGGGTTTATTAGACCTAGTTCTTCTCCCTGGGGTGCACCAGTTCTGTTTGTGAAAAAGAAAGATGGGTCTTTTAGAATGTGCATTGATTATAGGGAATTGAATAAAAGGACAGTAAAGAATAAATATCATCTGCCTCGGATAGATGATTTATTTGATCAGTTGCAGGGATCTTCATTTTATTCAAAGATTGATTTGAGATCAGGTTATCATCAAGTTCGTGTTAGGGATTGTGATATTCCTAAAACTGCATTTAGAACCAGATATGGGCATTTTGAATTTCTGGTTATGCCTTTTGGTTTGACGAATGCTCCCGCAGTTTTTATGGATTTGATGAACCGTGTTTGTCGACCTTTTCTTGATAAATTTGTGATTGTGTTTATCGATGACATTTTGGTATATTCTAACTCCGAATCAGAGCATGGAATGCATTTGAGGTTGGTATTGGAAACCTTAAAGAGAGAACATTTGTATGCAAAATTTTCGAAATGTGAATTTTGGATTCGGGAAGTACAGTTTTTGGGACATATCATTTGTAATGAGGGTGTTAAAGTTGATCCTTCAAAGATTGAAGCTGTAATGAATTGGAAAGCTCCAAAGTCTGCTTCTGAAATAAAGAGTTTTCTTGGTCTGGCGGGTTATTACCGGAAGTTTATTAAAGATTTTTCTAAAATTGCCGGTTCATTGACTAAACTAACCCGTAAGGATGAAAAATTTGTATGGACTGAACAACAGGAAGCTGCTTTTCAGACTCTGAAACAGTTGTTATGTCAGGCTCCGGTGTTAGCATTGCCAGATGGGTCCGATGATTTTGTTGTTTATTGTGATGCATCTATTGCTGGTTTAGGTTGTGTATTAATGCAGCGAGATCGTGTGATTGCTTATGCTTCTCGTCAGCTCAAACCTCATGAAAGAAATTATCCCACCCATGATTTAGAGCTTGCAGCTGTTGTGTTTGCTTTGAAAATCTGGAGGCATTACTTGTATGGTACCAAATGTGTTATTTGTACAGATCACAAGAGTCTTCAGTATATATTTTCACAGCAAGAGTTGAATATGCGGCAGAGACGATGGTTGGAATTAATCAAAGATTATGATTGTGAAATTAAATACCATCCAGGGAAAGCCAATGTGGTTGCTGATGCTTTAAGCCGCAAGGTGACTCCTGATCGAGTTTATGTTATGCGTTTAGAAGTTTCTTCTGATTTGGTGGCTCAGATAAAAGCTGCACAGTTAGAGGCTTTGTTAGATCATAATTTGAAATCTGAAATTATGTTGAATCGAAAGGAATTGTTATTACATGATTCGAGAGGATTAAAAACCTTTCAGTCTCGTGTTTGGATACCTTTGTTTGGTGGTCTTCGGGATATTATTCTGAATGAAGCCCATAAGTCCAGATTGTCTGTACATCCAGGAAGCACTAAAATGTATAATGACTTGAAACCTTTGTATTGGTGGCCTACAATGAAGATGGATGTAGCAAGGTTTGTTAGTTCTTGTCATATTTGTTCTCAAGTTAAAGCTGAACACCAGAAGCCGTATGGATCGTTGAAACAGCTTGAGATTCCTGAATGGAAGTGGGAACATTTGACTATGGATTTTGTAACCAAGTTGCCTCGAACTGCCCGAGGAAATGACATGGTTTGGGTCATTGTTGATCGATTGACCAAGAGTGCTCATTTTCTAGCTACTAGTGATACTGCATCTCTGAGTAAGCTTGCACAGTTGTATATGAATGAGATTGTTACTCGGCATGGTATTCCATTATCGATTGTATCTGATAGAGATCCAAGGTTTGTATCTCATTTCTGGCAGAGTTTGCAGCATGAATTGGGTACACGTGTGAATCTTAGTACAGCTTATCATCCTCAAACCGATGGTCAGTCAGAACGCACGATTCAGACGCTTGAGGATATGTTAAGAGCTTGTATTCTAGAGTATGGTGGTTCTTGGGATTCTCATTTGCCATTGGTTGAGTTTGCTTATAATAACTCATATCATTCTAGTATTGGCATGCCTCCATATGAAATGCTTTATGGACGCCGTTGTAGAACTCCAACTTGTTGGCTAGAGGCAGGTGAGAAGCAGTTTGCAGGTCCAGACATTGTTCAGATGACAGCTGATAAAGTAGCAGTGGCTGGTGAAAAGTTGAAAGCTGCACGTGATAGACAGAAACAATATGCAGATCCTAAACGTCGACCTGTTATTTTTGTTAAAGGTGAACTTGTTTATCTGAAAGTTTCGCCTTGGAAAGGGGTAATACGGTTTGGGAAACGTGGCAAATTGGCTCCTCGATATATTGGACCGTTTAGAATTCGTCAGATTGTTAATGATCAGTCTGTTACATTGGATCTTCCTCCAGAGCTTGCTGGTATTCATGATACGTTTAACATTTGTTATTTGAGGAAATGTAACGTTGAAGACCAGTCTTAGATTCTTCTTTTGAAAGATTTGAAAGTTGATCAGAGTCAGAAGTTAGTTGAAGAACCAGTAGAACTTCTTGACAGAAAAGTGACCAAACTTAGGAAGAAACAAATTCCCATGGTGTTAGTGAAATGGAAACATAGTTTAGGTGAAAACCTAACTTGGGAAACTGAGGAAAGTATGAGATCCAGATATCCTGGATTATTTGATCGTGATGAGATTTCGGGGACGAAATCTTTCTAAGGGGGGGAGAATTGTAACATCCTCTCTTCTGGTCCGGTAATTTCTAATTTTAAATTGATGTATTTAATTGTATTAGAAATTATTTGATAAATATGTTTAAATTGCGAAACTTAGTTAAATAAACCTCAGGACTTATTGTGCTTAGTAAATTATTGGTTGTTTTAATTTACTATAGTTGACGGTGCAATAAAAGAAGTTTCTCGCAAATGGGTTTTAGGTTCCAGGCAATAGATTAAAAAGGGGACTAGTTTTAAGTGGATACGGGTCGGTGTTAAAAAGTTGGGCCGACTTATAAACCTTCCCTTTTAGGAAAGTTCTTTACTTTCCTTATTTGGTAACCTAAATCTAAAACCTCAAATACCTTTTAACCACTTGCAAAACAAGATTTAAACCAAGGGAATTAGTTGCTGTGATCTAGTGATAGTATAAACATCATCATCATCACTTGTAAACCTCTAATTGGTAAGTTGTTTTGATGTTAATTCCATGTTTAACTTCATGGTTATGATCATTTGAAGTTTTGGTATGAATTGAAGTTGAATGATGCTTTAGTGCATGTATATGGTTGTATTTGAGTGTTTAGTAACTTAAAAACTGAGATACATGTGATTGAAATGGTCATATAAGAAATTGGGTTGAGCTGTGTGTTTGCAGGTCTGCACCTGAGCTAAAACGCGTAGGAACGCGATCCTGAAGTCTTGCCCGGATCGCGTTTCCTAATGAAAATTGATTCCATAACGTTTTCTTCTTATGAACGCGATCCAGCCCTAGTTCCCGGATCGCGTTGCTAAATGTAAAACGGTGACAGAACTTTTACAAAGGGTGAACGCGATCCCACCACCCTTGCCTGGATCGCGTTTGCATGAATAAAATTGATGATCATTTTAGTTTGTGAACTTAAATAAATACTATATATAAATAGTATTGTTGTATGTTGGAATTGATTAATGATGTGATTATTTATGTAATGTGTTTAATTACATAAGTACCATTAGTTGAAAACAAATTACTAACTTATGATTGATTTTATGTTCTCAGATAATCCAAGGGCTCAGCGAGATAAGACTGCTGAGTAAGTAACTGAGACGAATCAGGTGAGTGGATTTGAGACTCACAGTTTGATTTGGTTGTGTCAGTTTGATTTCAATCAGTAATTATAGGATTACTATTGATAGTATGCTAACTTTGAAATGATATGCCATTTGATTGGTTGTTTGACGAACATTGAATTGAAATGTATAATCCAGAGGTCAACTAGATTGTCAGTTGGACTTGATTGCTAATGTTGGTCAACACAGGGTTGCGTACATGTGTTGATGGAGATTAGCATTTAGTTAGCGGTTAATCACTGTTTTGGCCTACAGTTGATTTAAGCGTTCTGATGGGGCCACCCGGAACAGGGTCTCTAGGAACCACCGTTCCTCTTGACGATATTTGTTGCATTATTGATTGTGAACAGATTGCTAGCTAAATTGAATTGTAGTTGATTATTCATTCACTTAGCTTCGTGCTAATCCCTCAATTTACTTCCTGCAGGTGATGTATATTATGTGGGTAGTCAGGAAGGATGTTTTGATGCTGGGAATGTTTGAAACTTGCAACTCTGATCCAGTTTGTAATAAATAATGTTTTATAGTATATAATGCCCCGGGTTTGTAAACATGTTAATTATGGTTGTTTAATAGTTAAACATATTGTATAAAGGGTTGCGAAAATTTCTAGCAGGTTTTAATGGAATATGTATTTCAAGTAGTCGCTTCCGCCAGTTTTAATATTATATTGTTGTATTAAATGAGGGGCGTTATAAATTTTGACTGAAAATTAGTAAGAATTGATTGAGACTAATAAATGATGGTAAAATATGGAGTTTAATGTATTTAGCATATATTTTATTGCAAATAAATAATCTTTTGGGACAGATTTAAATATTTATGTGGACATTACGTTAGGACGGAGAAAATTTAATTTATTTGAATTTCATATATTTTTTGATAATGCTATTCATTTTAGAGATGTTTTTTTATAAATTTGATTTCTTACGTTAATCTCGTGACATTGTATTAATTTATATATTTGTTTGTCTGCATTCATTTACATTCGTGAACAAATATATTTAAATATTCTTTTAATAAACGAACTTGAACAAGATAATATCCGTTTAAATGATTAAATGAAGAAAGGTTAACTATCCGTTTGTAATTGTAATGTTTTTTTATTTACCTCATTTAATGACGATAAATTATTTGTAACTCACGAAATTTTAACTTTAGATTCTTGCAACCACGAAATTTTAACTTTAGATTCTTGCAACCACGAAAATTATTTGTAACTCACGAAAGAGTGAAAATTACTTCGTATATTATTTGACAGCAACAAACTACTAACCGACATGTAACCAATTTACATAATTCATTACCGCCACATTGCGTGGGTACTAGGGTAGTATATATATAAGTGGGATATTCATTACGGTCCGATCAAAGTTTTACAATTTCTCACTTTGGTATAAATGACCTTAAGTTGATCACCAATGAAATTCACCCTTTTAAGCCACATTGTCCCAGAACTAGAGTTTTGTCGAGGTAGTCGAATACACAGACCCTTCGATTTATAGGGCCCCAAAAATGTATATATAGCCTATATATTAGTTGATAAATCGTTTAATTGTTAATTAGTAAACTAAGAAAGAAAAAAATGAACCTCATTGTGTCTAATATTGTTGAGCCATAGAAGAGCTATAGTAAATTATTATAATACATGTCGTGACTATAGTTTAATTTAAATTTATGTTATAGGGCTTCATTTGGTATTAATGTTCTTTTGCCCAGGGCTTCCGAAAGCTCAGAGACGGTATAAGTCACTTATGTAGAACATGAAACTCGCCGGTCACGCATCAAGTGATACGGATTTTAATTTATACAATGGGTTTGATAGATGGATCAATTACATGACTTTGCTCTTTTCAACTTTGTTGAAAGAGTCATTTTCACTGTATTTTTTTTTTTTTTTTGCCAAAACAAATATAAAAAAGATCCGATGCTAGGTATATGATGAACTCCAAATTATTCTTGTTTTATTTAGGACGTCAACCACGTTATCAAGGTTTTTCATATCACTACTCGAGCTAGTAATACTTACATACTTTGCATTATAAAATCGATATCAGAAACCGTGTTGCATGACAATTAACCATATTTATTTTTAAGTTAAATAAACTCTGAAAGCAGGACAAACAGTCACCGATGACAGTTTTTCACCATTTTCATCTCGTCTTAATCTTTCCGACCATATGTGACGTACATGTCACTTAATAAGCCCATAACAATTGAAAAATAATGACCGTTTGAAGTACGTTAAGTTGACTGTTATATCAGATAATAATTACATAACAACCATTCTGCAACGACGTTACCGGGTAAACTTGATGACTTCGTAACAAATATTTGAATAAATATTTGATCATCCTTTAAGACATACATAATTTTCATTATTCTACATTCTCGTTCCAAAATTCCAATGTGACATGTGATACTTATTCATAAAATCTATAACCATTATATATATATAAATGGTTTTGGCTTTTCTATCCTTAAACTTACAAAAGGAAGATGCGAAATACCAAATGTACGCTTGAAAATTATGAAAACATTAGACTATTTTAGTAACTATAACTCTTTACTCTTTAGTTATTACGGAGCATAATTTAATTTTAAATTTGATTCATATACACAAATCATTACTGAAAATAATTTCTATTAAACTATATCATTATCCACCCCCACTATTATAACGCCCCAGAATTTACAACTGTTTTTTTTTTTTTTTTAAACAATGCGGAAGCTCAAGTCCCAAAACATATATACATACATAAAATGACATGTCGTCATCTTCCATTACCTAAGTTATAAGTATTGATTATTAACGTTTACCAAACACAATCCTTTATATCCGGGACATTATATAATCAAACATTTTAAACTGTATTAAATAATAATCAGAGTAATCCTAGTCAAACATTCTTCAGTTACTCCTTGACCCACCCATAACAAAAGATATTAACCTGCAAGGAGTAAACAACGAGGGATTAGCACGAAGCTAAGTGAGTTAACTCATCACTAACAATACAACCTAGTTTAACACTATGAGTTCACCACATTTAACACTTTGACTCAACATCACCAGAGGATCGGTGGCCCTTGTGGCGCCCTCAGCCGCGGTGGCCCACCAAGCGACATTTACACCAACTGCAGGCCAATACAGTGGTTAACCGATAACCGTTTTGTTACCTTTAGTCAACACAAGTCTTACTCACAACGAATGTTCACAACCCTTGTGTTGACTAACCTGTAACAACACAGTCCAACAAAGTTGACCTCTATTAACACAGTTACCATATAGGTCACTTAACACTTAACACTTTAACACAATTCACAATTCAACTTAACACAGGGATAACACTTAACACTTGAAGTAACCACAATAGTGATCACTAAATTATAGTGAGAGATCAAAGTCCACTCACCGACTACCATAGTCGACCACTCAGTAGTCTAATATCACTGAGTCTTCTCCATATCTGGAAATACAACAAAATACACAAGTCAATTACTTGTATCAAATCTACATAACATTACTCCAATAGATTTACATCAACAAATCCAAATTACTCGAGTCATAACGATTTAGCACAATCATTAAAATTCTCAAATCATCACCTAATCATGAGTAACTATCATGATAATCACTTTTATTTACAATTCAATCAACTTATCACCAACTTGATTTAATTCTATATTTATCATCATTAATTCACAATCGCTATCAACTATGAACATAGAATCACATCGTTACTTTAATTCAACTCAATTATAGTTAATCAACATAGGTAAACTATCAACCTCATATAACAATCTCTTCTAATTTATCACTCAAGGTGATTAACACATAATCATCACACTTTCACAAATTTCACTTGAATTACCATTCACTTACTTGATTAATTCATTATTATCAACAAATTCTCAAGAACACTTATTCACTCATACTCTTTTAGTTAAATCATTTCAATCATCATCACTAATCACCTCTAATATGTTTATTAACAATACATATCACTTACACATTATTAGATTAGGCTCATATATCCTACTTCAAGAACAATCAATGAAACCCATCACTTTATTCATGATATATAAATCATATTCATCATTTCTAAGTTAGTGTTTCTATTATAATCATCATTTACCCATCAACTAACAAGAATTTAACCACCACAACTTTCAATTTTCGGATTATAATCAATAACCCATCAAAATCATCAAATTTCCTATAAAACTCATGAACCCTAATTCAAACCTATAACTTAAGCATGAATCATGTTAGTAATCAACAATAACAAGCTTAATTAACAACAATATCACAAAATCAAACCCCAATTTCGAATTTACATCAAGAACACCCAAACCCCAAATTCTAGGGTTCTTAAAATTGAAGATTAAGAACTTACAAGTTGAAAGGAAGGATTAGAAGATGATAATCCACATGCTAGAAACTTGAATCCGAATTTGTGTTCTTCAACTTGATGATTTCATCAAGTTTTTGGTTTAGGGTTTAATGTGTTTGTATGTATGAATGTATGAATACGTACGTATGTATGTGTGTGTGGGAATAAAACCGATTTATTCCATAGATTTTAGCATATAAGTGTATAATTTTCATTCCCCGTATTTATTATTGTCTGGAACTTAAAAATCATTTGCGAGGAAAACTATTTTATTTTACCGTCAACTAAATAAATTTAAAACAATCAATATTTCACTAGTCACAATTTTTCCTGAGGCTAATTGACGTATTAAATTTACAATCGAACACATATTACAATTTTAAATTGCATTAAAAATTTACAGGAAATACCTATTACTTCTAGGCCCAATTTGCGGATGTTACAAATCTCTCCCCCTTAAAGAGATTTCGTCCTCGAAATCTAATCAACCTTAAGTATTCTAAGGAATTCAATCCCGTGACATCTTTCATTCCTTAAATGAGATTCTAATATCACAATATTTCCATTTTATTAATATTGTACATTTCATACAACTCTAACAACACAATTATTTATCACTATCTTCACATACATTGTGCACACAACTTGAATCACTTATGCATACCCTTCACCACACACACCATGTACCTACATATATATTATTTCATCGACTCACACACGACTAGTGTGTATCTCAATTAGATTCACGAAAACACATAAATTATGTCTCATACTCAATTTAACTTGCAATACTATACAATAAGTGTAATATTTATCACTTATAATAGTTACTCCCTTGAGCAACTCTTAATTAAATGCTCAAAATTTAAATTCTATCTACATATACATATCCACATGTACATGTTTCTATTTCTTACCTTAACATATGATATGTATCTAAATCATATCTTCATGCACACTATGATCACTTAAATGAATTACTCATAATTAATCACATTAAACATGTATTCACTTGACGTAAGTGAATAACATAATCATGTACAATAACATACTCTTACCACTAGAAACTAGCGACGTGCTAGAATCTTTTAAAATAGATATATGATTTATACCCCTTTTAACAGCAAAACAATGATTATGAAAATCACAATACACCCAATAACAATGAAATTTAAATTTCAATTCATAACTAGCATTTGTGCTAGTACCACATATCACTAATCACATATTAACACTCAAATAGAAGTTAATTCTCAAGGTTAACACTATTATCACTTAATCACCAAGTCACTTAGTACCAATTCAAATTGGATAATTACCAAGTTTTTCCATCAACGGGTACATTGCCATTCAAGCGCAAGTACCATTCCAACAAAATGTGTTAACCACACACACATTTTTCAACAATATTTCATCAATCAATTTATTACGATGACTTCTTATTAGATTATTTCACATTTCCATCATTTCTATACGCAACATATCATGTCACTTTGATATTAAGCATATAATAACAATCAAATTTCACACAACTCTCAATTAATAATATTATAACTATCAATCAAAAGGCTCTCTATATATATATATTTATATATAACTATTTCAATGTCAACATCGAAAACCTACAATTTTTAAGGTCACATCAATTTCTCTGGTACTTGGTAGCCTCAATACTCCATGTGAAATGGCATAATATAAATACGTTGGCCAAACGTCGTCATATTATGTCAGTCACACTTAATTCTCAGGCCACTTCATACCATCAATCTCTAAAATGATTAACTTTTACTCTCACATATATCACAATGCTAAAATCAATAATTATCACACATATAATAACACTTTGTAATAGGTTTATGACCAAGTATTAACTTGTTACTATTTTCATTTATCACTTGAATGTGAAACTACTCACAATTTAAGTAAACATAACAATTCAATCATCTAACACATTCCTCATTATCTCATTAACACCTGTGTAAGTTTTAACACAACTAAATCAATTTAACACCCTCTCTACACGATTCAATATCACAAATGAATAAATACTTATCATGTTCTATATAACCCTTGACACCCAGTAATTTTATTAATATTCCATGCAGTATTCACACAACTTCATCAATATATAATTCATGAATTGATTAATAAATAACCTTCAATTTCTAGTTATCAAGCAAAAGTAAGCTCCTATAATACCCTTCAATTCTTACAAATACTTATTCAATCAAATAAAGTATTTCACATAATGTAATTAACATGATTACATAATCAATATTTATTTACCCTAACAAGCAACAATCAATAATACTCTTACTGGTATACTATGCAGTTAGTTAAACCGCTTACAAACGATTCATACATAATAAAATGGGTGAACCTCTTAAAACAAGTTTTTACATTGCATAAAGTCACATGAATGATCTCTGGGCTCCAAGAAACAAAAGCCCAATACAAATCATAAGCAAAAAGTCCGAAATAATGTCCGAAAAACAGGAAAATGCGATTTTCGGGCCCCAAACGACCCCGAAGTGCCAAAAACTGACAGGGCTCATGGCAAAGCCATGAGCTTTAACCGTTGACCCGTTTTTGAGTTGACATGTAAATTTCGTCTTAATCGGACACCGAAATTTTCTAACGGAAATTCTACGTCGAACGTTACGACGAACGTCGAAATTTACAAATTTTCATATTAAACTCACTTAATATAACACATAACATAAGAAAAGTCTCAAAACATGGGAATACGTTCGTATTCAAGGGAATACGTCCGTATTCATGGGAATACGCCGTATTCCCGCCAACAATTTCAACCAGAAAGATTTTTAAGGAATACGCCCAAGGAATACGCCGTATTCATGGGAATACGTACGTATTCAATGGAATACGACCGGATTCAACATGCTGCAGCAACTCAGAAATTTTAGTGCAAAAACACGAAATTCAAACGCGCATATCTCCTAAACCGTAAAGAGTTAGACTCTGAAATTTTGCAGGCACCTTTATATAATCAAAATGCAACTTTCTATTTTTCCACTTTTTCAATTTACACGTTTTACGAGAAAATGGACGTATGAGTCAATTTAGACCATTTTCGACCGTTTAGTTGACACGCCATATTCCAAATGGCTAGGTTTTTGACTTCAACCCTTTGCTAACATGTTTCTACATATATTTATGACGTGTGGGCACATTCATCATATACAAACACTCGTTCTACATTATTTTAACACGTTGACCCGTTTAGGGGTCAAAATGGACAATTTCACCAATTTCATTCAAAATGACAACCTTAACATTTTCAATCCACATTTTATCTATACTTATGACTTTAAGTCACTTTAAAAGTTATCATACACATACCACATCAAATTATATACATTTTAACACTAAATGGCCCATTTGGACACTTAAATGACCCTTTTGGGTTTCAACCCTTGCATCCACCATTTCAACACCCAACCCACACTTCTCTGACTATTCCAAGTCAAACTAACCCACTTTCATTATTAGTTTCATATAATCACCTTAAAACACCAAATTCACAAAATTTCATCATATATAAACCAACTTCATCATATATTTTCAAATTTGACTTTTCACAAACTTGTCACCGCACATTTAGACTCATTGACCACTTTGACTTTCTTACTACACTATTTATAATACAAAGATCATAATTCACCCTAATCATGATCAATGCTAAACATTTAGACATCTAGTCACATTCCTCACTTCATAGCATGGCATAGCATGGCAATGATCAAGTTTAACACAATTACATTCAACATTGACCTTTCCAAGCTAATAGCATATAATTCAACAACTAGACACATTCTAAGTCACACCATATCACAACTCCAAACTTATAAATGGATACACCCACGACCCATTAAATTCATCATAGTGTGTCACATCAAATTAGCTTATCATTTATCAAATAATTTCCCTAGCAAGGATATATAATCACCAACAATTCAATTTACTTTACTAATAATCATAACATAGTAAAGTAAAACAATTGAAATTTATTGAAATTCATCAAGTTTATAAGAAATTACCTGGCACATCTAGGCCCACGAGTGTTGAGGATTGAGAATACCAATCGGTTCATCATGATCCTCCGTCTCTGCACTCAAAACAACAATCTGACATCTTGTTATAGATTAGTTCACATTTAATAACAACTTGCTCATCCAACCACTAATCCCACTCTTCGGAATGTTTGACCACTATCACTAGGCTTGGGATTGAACAATCCAACCATGGTTCAATTCGCCCAAACCTATGCTCTGATACCAACTTATAACGCCCCAGAATTTACAACTGTTTTTTTTTTTTTTTAAACAATGCGGAAGCTCAAGTCCCAAAACATATATACATACATAAAATGACATGTCGTCATCTTCCATTACCTAAGTTCTAAGTATTGATTATTAACGTTTACCAAACACAATCCTTTATATCCGGGACATTATATAATCAAACATTTTAAACTGTATTAAATAATAATCAGAGTAATCCTAGTCAAACATTCTTCAGTTACTCCTTGACCCACCCATAACAAAAGATATTAACCTGCAAGGAATAAACAACGAGGGATTAGCACGAAGCTAAGTGAGTTAACTCATCACTAACAATACAACCTAGTTTAACACTATGAGTTCACCACATTTAACACTTTGACTCAACATCACCAGAGGATCGGTGGCCCTTGTGGCGCCCTCAGCCGCGGTGGCCCACCAAGCGACACTTACACCAACTGCAGGCCAATACAGTGGTTAACCGATAACCGTTTTGTTACCTTTAGTCTACACAAGCCTTACTCACAACGAATGTTCACAACCCTTGTGTTGACTAACCTGTAACAACACAGTCCAACAAAGTTGACCTCTATTAACACAGTTACCATATAGGTCACTTAACACTTAACACTTTAACACTTTAACACTTTAACACAATTCACAATTCAACTTAACACAGGGATAACACTTAACACTTGAAGTAACCACAATAGTGATCACTAAATTATAGTGAGAGATCAAAGTCCACTCACCGACTACCATAGTCGCCCACTCAGTAGTCTAATATCACTGAGTCTTCTCCATATCTGGAAATACAACAAAATACACAAGTCAATTACTTGTATCAAATCTACATAACATTACTCCAATAGATTTACATCAACAAATCCAAATTACTCGAGTCATAACGATTTAGCACAATCATTAAAATTCTCAAATCATCACCTAATCATGAGTAACTATCATGATAATCACTTTTATTTACAATTCAATCAACTTATCACCAACTTGATTTAATTCCATATTTATCATCATTAATTCACAATCGCTATCAACTATGAACATAGAATCACATCGTTACTTTAATTCAACTCAATTATAGTTAATCAACATAGGTAAACTATCAACCTCATATAACAATCTCTTCTAATTTATCACTCAAGGTGATTAACACATAATCATCACACTTTCACAAATTTCACTTGAATTACCATTCACTTACTTGATTAATTCATTATTATCAACAAATTCTCAAGAACACTTATTCACTCATACTCTTTTAGTTAAATCATTTCAATCATCATCACTAATCACCTCTAATATGTTTATTAACAATACATATCACTTACACATTATTAGATTAGGCTCATATATCCTACTTCAAGAACAATCAATGAAACCCATCACTTTATTCATGATATATAAATCATATTCATCATTTCTAAGTTAGTGTTTCTATTATAATCATCATTTACCCATCAACTAACAAGAATTTAACCACCACAACTTTCAATTTTCGGATTATAATCAATAACCCATCAAAATCATCAAATTTCCTATAAAACTCATGAACCCTAATTCAAACCTATAACTTAAGCATGAATCATGTTAGTAATCAACAATAACAAGCTTAATTAACAACAATATCACAAAATCAAACCCCAATTTCGAATTTACATCAAGAACACCCAAACCCCAAATTCTAGGGTTCTTAAAATTGAAGATTAAGAACTTACAAGTTGAAAGGAAGGATTAGAAGATGATAATCCACATGCTAGAAACTTGAATCCGAATTTGTGTTCTTCAACTTGATGATTTCATCAAGTTTTTGGTTTAGGGTTTAATGTGTTTGTATGTATGAATGTATGAATACGTACGTATGTATGTGTGTGTGGGAATAAAACCGATTTATTCCATAGATTTTAGCATATAAGTGTATAATTTTCATTCCCCGTATTTATTATTGTCTGGAACTTAAAAATCATTTGCGAGGAAAACTATTTTATTTTACCGTCAACTAAATAAATTTAAAACAATCAATATTTCACTAGTCACAATTTTTCCTGAGGCTAATTGACGTATTAAATTTACAATCGAACACATATTACAATTTTAAATTGCATTAAAAATTTACAGGAAATACCTATTACTTCTAGGCCCAATTTGCGGATGTTACAACTATAAAATTTGAATCATCAGCCGGAGTACAATTTTTCATAGATGAAAAAGTTATACTAAACATATATAAATATAACAAATCATTATTGGATATTAATACAAGTTTGAAGTTTGTCAACATGTACGTAACTCAGTAAAATAACCTTTTAGTATTAATACATCTTTTCAATATATTGTCCATATTCATCGCAACTCAAACCATTGTTTCGACGGTCACCATTTTAAAAGAAACACAATATATTGACTTCCAAACGCGAGTTGTCGACTTTTCGTTGCATTGCGCGGGTGTTCTACTAGTTAAAATACAATTGTACTCCGTAGTACTTATCTCCTCAAAATGTAAGATGTAAGAAGATAAACAAAATTTAAGATCTTATTATTAACTAGAGATCTGCTTTAAGAAAAACTAAATAAAAAAATTAATATCTAGAAAATATTAACATAAGAGAATTCATTTAATTAAAAAAATAGGAATTATATAATCGATTAGGGAATCAGAATCTCACCTGTAACCTTGCTTCTTTCATATCACGTACAGCCGTCACAGTTTTGATATAAAATAAATACTTAAATAGAAATATTGTAAGATAAATTAAGTACTCGTAATTGATATGTTTGTGTTCCTCCCTGCAGACAGATAAAATCGAACCAGGTGTTTTTATTTTTAATTTTAACTGAATCAACTATTCATGGCGATCAGAACATCAAAACAAATTTAGTTTTAGACAGTGGCGAATCTAGGATACGATCTAAGGGGGGTCCAACCTAATAATATTATAAAATGAACAAGTTAGTTAGGTTAACTAACGGATCGGGTCGGGTCGTATTATCAAATTGATTCAAAATTTTAAGTTCCAATATAAGTATTCTAGTTCTATAAATTTAATGACATGATTGAAAATTTTGAATGTTATAAAACTTTCAAGACCAAAACGAAGTACAATATGTACATATTAAAGCTTTTTTAAAATATAATGAAATAGTTTTTCATGTTTAAAGATCTATGAAAAAGATAAAATAAGTTATAATCATAAATAAATTTAATATTGTTTCAAACATCTTAGGTCTGGCAAAATCTAAAAATAAGACATCTTTGTTTTTCTCTCCCACTTTAAATGAATGTTTTTTTTTATACAAGTGGCGAAATACTAGTAGGAGTACAATTTATAGCACAATATTACTATATTAAGAAAAAACAAAGTTAATTGGGCATAAAGTAATAAACATGATAGCAGGGCCATCCTGTGAGTTTCAGTGGCCCTGTACGGTTTCAAAATATAGGCCCTTAGATTAGTAAAATTTTGTTACATGTAAAAATGCTAACGTTATATTTTCGCTTGTAGATTTCATTTATGTATCTTATAGTAGTAACTTGTGTGTATTCTTTTAGTTAATTTTGAATTCCGCTTTAGTTATTTATAGATATATGTATTTATAATTTCAATCTATAGGGTATTTTAATTTAATTATAATAATATATATTACGGAAACTAGAGTCTTTAATTGGGGATTCATAATAATATTTCAAAAAAAAAAAAATGGTTTTCTATGACCGTGTACAAATGTACTCCGAATTATTTTAGCCTTTTCAAAAATTATTAGGGGTCTGGATGTATAACTTGAAAAGCTAAAGACTAAAGTGGAGATTTTAAATAATAGTAGGGGTAGTTGATGACTAAAAAGTAAGAACTGGTCATCCTCCCCGTAAGTCTCTAACAAACCTGCAACTCCAACAAAAAGTACAAACCTTTCATATCCATACTTCATCCATAAAACTTTTCTTTCAAACTTCATCCATAAAACTCTCGATCTTAAGGGTGGTCCAATTCCAATTTTAAAGGTGGTCTATAAGAAAATTAACATGAAATCTCTAAAACCTTTTGAAATCTAAGGGTGGTCCATTGACCCCCTTGAGACCATGTAGATTCACCCCTGGTTTTAGGGTTGGCACTTCTCATAACCAATTGGATATGGACATATGGCATACTTTTTATGTAGTGTTAAAGCATTTTTTTGTGTGTGTCATTATTATACGTTGGTTTATACCCCCCCAATGCGTTTTTTTATTTGTTTATTTAAAAAGATTGTTTACCTACAATAAATAAATAGTGATACAAAATGACTAAACTTCCTATTATACTTTGGGGTGTTCGTTTGAATTGCTCGATAAAATCATATCCAATTACATTAATGCAATTAAACTTTGGTTTCTAAAAGATGAATCTGATCCATCCAAACTAATTTTGAATTCGAACGAATCCAAATTATTGCATCGGTTTCTTCATTGACTTTATTAGTGTATCGACTTCCTTATAAAATCGTTTTTTCTGGACTATTGGTTGTAGTCATAGTAATCAAAACCAATCCAAAAACTGTTACATTTATTCGGTTTTTGTCTAACACGATCAAAAAATCAAATTGTCCAATCCAAACAATGAACAATTTAGTTGAACATTGTGGTTATATCCATATAATAAACGTCCCTAATTATTCTACTTTATATAATCTAAATATTGCAAGCCTAGAAGTCAAACTTATTCCAATTAGAAAGTCAAAAAAGAAGTTACGTTGACCTATTATGATTAAATGAGAAATGTTAGGTTCACCAAATTTTAACAAAAGAATATTCACAAACTGACTTGGACCAATGAGATGAGGAGAAAGATGTAGGAGAGAGAAATAAAAAGGATTGTGATTGGTTTATTCCACATGCCATGTCATTTTGTGAAAAACCTTTCGTAAAATTTATGTGAATGTAGCAAAATAGTATTTTAACCCGTGCAATCAGCGAAACGTTCCCTCTTATATCATTGTGATTCGGGCTTAAGTTACCTCCCTTAATTCTTCACCAGAGTTAAACAACTATTGACAGAATCTAAACAACAAGAAACATATAAATCTTAAATAAACAAATTTTAAATTTAACTTTGTAGTTCCCAACCAATTTAGCAAATATAATGTTGTTAGAAAGGATATAATAGTAATTTGTGATCTTAATAATTTAAAGAGTTAGGCATAAGACTCAAATGCTTTATAAGTATTTATGATTATGATATGATTTATGATTTTGATTATAGGGTGGGGTTCAAATGAGAATATGAATTAGTGTGAGAATGAGGGAACCAATGATATTGTGCCATGTGTACAAAGAGAATGCTCCACAAGTACAAAACCCATTTACCCCCAACATCAATTATCTCATAAACGACAAATCGAAAAATTATGAAAATTGCACCATTAAATTCAGCGTTTTCTCCTCTTGGATTTGCCGTCCCTCAAGGCATACTTTCGACGAGTTTTTTTTTCCATCTTTTTTGGTGGGTTTCACATTTACTAACACATACGTTAGTGTTGCGTTTAGGGTTTAGGGATTGGGTTTAGGGGTTAGGGTTTAGGGTTTGAGGTTTGGGGTTTCGCCCCGAAACCCCAAACCTCAAACCCTAAACCCTAACCCCTAAACCCCAATCCCTAAACCCTAAACGCTTTACAAAACTCTAAACCCTAAATCATACTAAACCCTAAACCTTAAACCTTACTAAACCCTAAACCCTACTAAATCCTAAATCCTAAACCCTACTAAATCCTAAACCCTACTAAATCCTAAACCCTAAACCCTATCCCTAACCTTAAACCCTAACCTTAACCACAAATTAAATGTATAACCAATCACTAACACATGTGTTACTAATTTGTAAAACCCACCAAAAAATGGAAGAAAAAAAGTTGTCGAAAGTATGCCTTGAGGGACGGCAAATCGAAGAGGAGAAAACACTGAATTTTATGGTGCAATTATCATGATTTTTCGACTTACTGTTTGTGAGATATTTAATTTTAAAAAATGTGGAGGAGGGAGAATAAAGTGACACATGGCAGAAATCTGTTAGTTCCCTCATTCTTACTCAAAGTTGGTGTACTCATTTGAACCTTACTCTATGATTATAATAATTTCAATGTTATAATTTAAAACCTTTTAGGACAATTTTTATGGGTCAGATTGACATGGAGGGTGTACTAAATTACTCTTATCGTTCACTACAAATTGTTTGGGCCAATGTGGGCTGCACACTACTGAAAAGCCTTGAATCGGTCCCTGACCCATATTTATAAAGAATAGCACAAAAGGCCGGCCCATAGGGATGTCTTGTCCATGAAAACATCCTAAAACAAAACATATGCTTTACATTTATTTATTGGGGACAACTTTGGTCACCTAAAGTAAGGTTAATATTACATTTGGTTCGCAAAATTTAATGAAATTCAATGGAATTGAAATCTCAATTATATTTGATTCACAAAAATGTACACATTTAATCCATATATATATATATACACACACACATACATACATACATACATACATATATATACATACATATATATATATATATATATATATATATATATATACACACACACATATATATATGTGTATATACACACACACACACACACACACATATATATATATATATATATATATATATATATACACACACATATATATATATGTATACACACACACACACACACACACACACACATATATATATATATATCAGGTTCAAATGAGAACCAACTAAAAGTGGAGAACCGTAAGAATTACTAGATTACGTGTTTGTTCACATTTGATTAACTTCAATCATATGTGAACATTGATGTACATTTAATTGATTAAAAAAAAAGTCAAAAAAATCCTAAAATTATATCGAAAAACACAAAAAATAAATATATGCTCACAGGTGAACGATAATGTGAACAAATCAGGTATAACGTGTTTTAAGACGTAATTTTAGGACTTTTTTGACTATTTTTTCTTTCTCAATCTAACCTAAATCAGTGTTCACATATGATTGAAGTTAATCATATGTAAACGAACATGTAATCTAGTGGTTCTCAAGGTTCTCAACTTTTAGTTGGTTATCATTTGAACCTCCCTATATATATATATAGGAATGAGATCCTGTGAAAACAAGGAGATAAAAAAAACGGTGAAAACAGATCTCAACCCTTGATCTAATCTACCATATATATATATATATATATATATATATATATATATATATATATATATATAAAAGGGTTGGAGATAAAAAAAATGGTGAAAACACTTTTTCCTTCATATTTTTTTAAAGTTGTGAACTTTTTTTTTTTTGCAGTAAACCAAAAAAATTAAGGTTCACACAAAAAAAATATTTTTTTTGTGGAAAAAAATAAAATAAAGTCAAATCCGAAAATCGAAACAAAAAGTTTAAGGTTCACAATTGAAATACTTCAAAACTTTTGGTGAACCCAAAACAAAAAAGTAAGGTTCACAATTGAAAAAATTAAAAATTTACCGTGAACCAAAAAAAATTAAGGTTCACAGTTGAAAAAAAAAAGTTTACAATTGATAAAGTTAAAAACTTTCCTTGAACCCACAAAAATTAAGGTTGACAGTTGAAAAAAAAAGGTTCACAATTGAAAAAGTTACAACTTTTTGTAAAACTAAAAAAAAATTAAGGTTCACAGTTGAAATAGTTAAAAACCTTCCGTGAACCCAAAAAAACTTAAGGTTCACAGTTGAAAAAAAAAAAAAGTTCACAATTGAAAAAGTTAAAAACTTTCCGTGAAACTCAAAAAAAAATTAAGGTTCACAGTTGAAAAAGTTAAAAACTTTCCGTGAACCCCAAAAACCTTGAGGTTCACAGTTGAAAAAAAAAATGTTCACAATTGAAAAAGTTGAAAACTTTACCTGAACAAAAAAAAATAAGGTTCACAGTTGAAAAAAAAGGTTAACAATTGAACAAATTAAAAACTAGCCGTGAACCAAAAAAAAAATTAAGGTTCACAGTTGAAAAAAAAGGTTCACAATTGAAAATGTTAAAATTGTTAAAAACTTTCCGTGAACTAAAAAAAATTATGGTTCACACGTGAAAAAGTTAAAAACCTTCCATGAACTCAAAAAAGAATTAAGGTTCACAGTTGAAAAAAATGGTTCACAATTGAAAAATTTTAAAATTTCCGTAAACCTAAAAAAAATTAAGGTTCATAGTTGGAAAAAAAAAGGTTCACAATTGAAAAAATTAAAAACTTTCCATGAACTCGAAAAAAATTAAGGTTCACAGTTGAAAATTTTAAAAACTTTTTGTGAACCAAATAAATAAATAAATTACAGTTCACAATAAAAAAAAACTTTAAAAATTTCGTGAAAAATTTATAAAATAATTTATTTGAAAAAAATAAGGTTCACAATTAAAAATGTTAAAAACTTTGTGTGAAGCAAAAAAAAATAATTAAAGGTTCACGTCGAAAATTTTATGTGAAACAAAATAAATATAAGGGTTCACAAAAAAATTCATATTTGAAGCAAAAAAGAATAAAGGTTCACAACTTAAAAAATTGTGAATCAAAAAGTGTTTTCACAATTTTTTTTATCCCCACCCCTTATATATATATATATATATATATATATATATATATATATATATATATATATATATATATATATATATATATATATGTTAGATTAGATGGAGTGTGGAGATGTGTTTTCACTGTTTTTTTTATCTCATTGTTTTCATCAAAACTCATCCCTATATATATATATATATATATATATATATATATATATATATATATATATCACTAGTTCTTATACAAAATCAGCACTTCCCTTTACATAAGTGTTGCCTCACACACCGGTCGTTGAAATTTCTAATGGTGATGCGAGGTAACAGTGGATTTTTAATTTATAAGGCCGGGGCTTAGGGTTACTATTATGCTAATCAAGGGGCTAACAAATGACAAGTATGACCTAAGATCGTTCTTCAAAGCGTGACAAATTGAAACTAGGGAATTTAGAAACTTTTATGTATTTAGCTAGGGATAAGAGAGTTGGTTTTGGTTTTGGGTTTTATAAACTAAACTAAACTAAACTAAAAAGCAAGGTTGGAAAAGTCAAAAGTCGGGGGCGAGTCGGTCGGGACCTCGGAAGGACTAGTCGGATTTGACTTTTGTTGACTTTTTATACATTTAAATAAAAAATTATAAGTTTATGTGTAAATATAAATATGTTTTAAAGTTAAGGGGCTTAAATGTATAATTTTTTTAAACTTATTAGGGAATCTACCCATTTCTCTTTCATCACCACCTTTTCTTTTTCATTTCAGAAAACAGATCTGAGACTTCTTCCCCATTCTCCACCGTATACTTCTAATTCTTCACCATCTTCATCATTTTCTACTACTTTCCACTATATTTTCTTCTATTTTCTTTCATATTTAGCAACAAAAAGCAATAAGGGAACAAATTTAAGCCACAGACAAGCGATTCTGACATGTTGACCTGAGTTGACCGGCGTTGACCGACTCAAGGTAGCGACTTGGGTGAGGGTGAGTCGTGATGGTGATGGCGAGCGACTAAACGGCGACTAGTCGGCCGCCCAGACCGACTTTTACAACACTGCTAAAAAGTGGAGGTTAAATATGAAGTGGTTTAGGTGATGTTAAATATGAAGAGTTCTAATGAGGATAATTTCGTAAGTTAATGTGAGTTAGTACTACAATCCTTCCATCGGACTGACGCGGAGATGTCCACAATCAGGCAGGCAGAATGTCACGTGGGTTGCAGAATATATTAAAGCATACACCGAAAGTTCTCTCAAATGTATGCCCATATTATCCGATAGTTAATCTCGAATCCTATTCCCCAATCTCGGTCGTCAGAGATGTCTGAATCATGGCATAGTTTATTGAATAAACAATCTTATAAACGGGTTTTACCCTCGCCGGAATAGGTTGGACTAACTGGTCTAGGCGGCCGGATAATATGTCATCACTTATTCGTACGAGTTATCAACATTACTCAGGTATGCGAGAAAACAGGGATGATTTATACTACAGATGGAAACCTAAGTAATACGTTTGTTGTTCGATTCATAATATAACTACCTTCGGTAGTTCTTGACTTCCATACATTTGTACTCCGCCGTAAGCGTTTCCAGTACTATATCGAAGAACAGTCGAATAGGGGCCGTCATATTATTTCACGATAATTAAGGCCGTTTGTATTTCACTATTATGATAATCTTAAGGCAACAATCAAACAAGAACATACAATAAGACGATCAAGACAATAGTTTAATGTAAGCATGCAAAAGTATTATTTAAGTCGAGGATATTCCGAAAGTTGTCTCAAAAATATTGTCTATATGAATTTAATCTTAATATACCTCTATTCCCATGTTCAGTGTCTCTTAGATCCTATTTTGGTCTAGAGAACACCGGCCATGCCGAGCTCAATGATTCAATCTAACATAGTATAACTAAGTGACCTATACCCTATGAGTTAGCTACGTTCATTTTTGGATAAGGTTTTAGTTACAACATGAGTTGGGCAGATAAACGTTAAAGATTTAATTCCTACATCTATTTGTAATATAAGCCATCCACAGTCTCATAACATACAACATAATTACATATTTAAAACTTCCTAAACGACTATCATAGCAGACAATTGAGTTATCTAATTAATCATGGTAATTCTAGCATGCATATTTAAATTTATAAAATAAAGAACAAACATATTTGAATACGATAGATAGATTAAAACCTGGAAAGGTGTACAATAACTCGTAGCTAAAATGCGTCCCGGAACACCTCCGTACAAATCTTCCTTAGTTGATCAATTAGTTATTCTAATTAATTAAAATAGCTTAAAGGAGGAAGTACAACTAATTTTACAAGAATGAATAAGATGAGGATGGTGTATTTTGTGTGTTTCCAAGGTGTGTCTTGAAAATGAACCATAGGCTCCTATTTATAGGTGAAATCCGGTGCATTTTAGCAACTTGGGGCACACGTTAGTAAAAGGTGGAAAAGTGGCTAGCACATGTACCCTAAAGCGCGTAAAGGTCTAGCACGTGTACCCTAAAGTTGCGTTAAGTGCTTGCACGTGTACCAAGCGAGTACGGGCTAGGACGAAAAAGCGACAAATGGATAGGGGGAGGCAGCCGGCAGCGGTGGCCAGGTGGCCGGCGGTGGTGGCCTGGTGGCCGGCGGCGGCTAGCAGGCTGCCGTCCCGGTTCGTCGTCTTTTGCTCGTTTCATGATTCGCGCGTATCTTCTTCGTTATGCGCCCGTTTTCGTCAATTCTTTTTGTGTTTGATTCGTTTTTCAAAAACGAAGATTTTGATAAAAAGAAATCCCTGAGACGTGTCTTTGATCTTTAGATGTCTCGTACGAATCATTTGAATCTTCCAGCGTACGTAGAATCTTCGTTCTTCGTCCGTTTTTGTTGATTCTTCTTCTGTTTGATTCGTACTTTGAAAAGGAAGACTTTGGATAAGATAAATCTCAGTGATGGGTATTTTGTCTCTAAATCTTATTTCGGATGCCTTGAATCTTCAATTGTGTGTGGAATCTTCGTTTTTCGTCCGTTTTGCTTGTTTTTTTCTCGTGCAACTTCATTTTGATCTTCTTTGCAAAGTTTCTTTGATTTGTATGTTATTTAAGTCCTAATGCCAAATATTGTTCCTTAATGAGAGAGATATCAGTGGTAAAAATATGACTTTTTACTCGATATCAATAAGCCTTTAAAATTAGCCACGTTAGGACTTCTTAATTAACCATGTATGTTATTAGTGAACTCACCACGTATACCTCAACAACAGTTAACCTTCTCAGAAATTAAACACGTTAAACTCCTACTCTAATGCCTAAAACCTCTCCCTACTTTCACAAGAATATCTTCTTCTCACTTCCATTCCCTCTCAACCTACTCACTATTCTCATGTTTTCACATTCTTCACCATCGGCATCTTCATCAAAGGTATGGTGGTATGGTGACATAATACAAATATATGTGATACTTCATAGCTTTAATTTCAGTTTCATGCACTTTTTATTTCGATTTCGATTTTGATTTGAGGTATATTCGAACTAAATAGAATATTATTCAATTACATATTGGAGTAGCTAGGTTTTTGGTTTGGTTTGGAATGTAAATTTCTGACGCCAATTAGACAACTTTCTTCGATGGGCTATCTGGATCTAATTCATGTAAGTGTTCTTTCTTATTTCTTTTGCTTATTTTTTTGGTTATAGAAATTGTGGTTCATAACTTAGTATGCCTTTTTTGTCGAATTGTTAATGTGTGTGAGATGTGAGGCTTCAACCTAATTGAATATCAATGAACAAGGGTTCTTACAGGATGCTCAACTATAATCTCTCGAAAAAGAGCTAGAACAGAGGAAGAAGATGTTTTGCGTCTGATTCCCAATCCATACGCTACTAACTGATGAGGAGATTTCTTCCGGTAAGGTACTTAGCTAGATATATATTCAATTTTATACGTATCCGAGGGCTCCAATTTGTGAGCTTTTCTTTTGCAGGCCTACAAGTTTTATTATATCAGTCACCCATGTTTTACTATTTCATGAATCGTAGCCTACATATTAAGGATTATAATCAGAACCAAAGAGCTTTGTGGTATTCCATTTAGATTGTTATACTCCAACAAGTAGTTGAATCCAAGAGCAACTTCTTTGCCCATAAGCTATAAAGCCTGGCTACATTTTCCATCAAAATACTTTGTTGTCTAATAATTGTATGGAGTTTTTGTGGCTATAAATGGCATCTTATGCAAATAATGGTAGTCAAGTCTTTACTTTGCTAGCTCTTCTTTACATCTTTTTTGTGATTACTTGATATGTTACTTATTAGTTCATCTATTGGTAAACAGCAGATCTAATAATCTATCCATGAATTAGTGTTGACACATTGACAAAATGATTTTGTATCAAGGTATCGAATTTGGTCTAATATTTATCGTTATGAATGTTCATGTCATGTATGTAAATATACATCAAATGTCATACGGGCGGATCATCTGAGCCAAGTCTTTTTTATTGATATAATGTGCATCTCTATAAGCATAATAACGGGAGTTACTTACTGTATGCATTATGAATGGTTCTTTGTAATAGAATACCATGGTAACATAACACAAGGCCATAGCTATATGGGTGAATATTAAGTAAAAGATAGTGGTCTATTTGGTACATGTTATTAATTATTCCTATTTGTAAACTTTTGGGCCAGTCATAAAGAAACTATAAATAAATGATATGCATACATATGACCAGAATCTCTTGCACAAGTTTTCTCATAAATCACCAAGTGATGTTCGAGTATACGGTTCTTTTGGTTTTGTCTTAATGACCATGGTAAGCATTACGATTCCTTTACATTATTATTAATAATGTTCATCTGTTCTTAACATTCAATTCACGTGTAATGGTAATTGTGGTTTGTTAATTCTTCAGACAACAAATGGGCGGTTCCTCCCACTCTAGCTACAGTTGTTGCCTTTTGAACAATCATTCACCATCTCTATTCCGAAATATAAAAGCATTTCCTTAATTTAGAGGTGACAACATGGGTGGAGAGCATTGGGCATCCATTCAAGGGTAAGCATGGCTGTAAGTTTGATGTCTTCTTTGTACCTGCTTAACATTTAAAGTTTGATGTTTCTATATATATATCTTCTCAAATGTGTTCATCAGTGCTACAATAATACCACTCTCCATGAAAGTTTTTCAAAGTTATCAGCCTCATATTGTATTTGTTGAGTCACTGGTCGCTGACCATGATGAAGTCGCTGGTCGCTGACCAATTCAACTGTTCACTACTCGATGAAGAAATGGATTGTATCGAAGCTGCTGTTGCTGATGATAAGTTTCGCTGAGCGTCATTCATTCTACTTGATATGCTGAGGAAGATTAAAGCTCAACTTGGTGTGTCGCTGATCAATGTCAGCGAGAGCTTTATTTCTTCAAATCAATAAAGGCAAAAGTCACTGCCAGAATAACAGCTAGTCACTGAAGGTCTCTAGTTCAAGTCATTCTACAAGAGCATGTTAGCTCGCAGTGAGTGAGGATGATTACTGCATCTTCAGGGACTATTCAATAAAGCCTCTCAATTATCAAGTACAGAAAGTACTGTACTTATCTATACATCAGCAAGAGTGTTCCAACTTGAAGCATGTCCGAATGACTACGTGGCAGCAATTGATTGGTTTTAAGGTAACGAGATATTTGCTGTAACAGAATTGGGACCCGCAGAATGTCGGTTCATCAGAGATCAAGCCAATCAAGCAGCGACACGTGTCATTCCAAGATCCTATTTTATAGGCGATATTTTAGGAACTCTTGTAGTATAAATAGTTCAATGTTTTGTACTGTAGAGGCTAGTCGTTCAATCGTACCTATCACTTGTGTGTCAGTGATTAGTTTGTCTAGAGTACGTATTAA
The DNA here is from genome assembly GCA_949592205.1 of Helichrysum umbraculigerum. NCBI lineage: Eukaryota > Viridiplantae > Streptophyta > Magnoliopsida > Asterales > Asteraceae > Helichrysum > Helichrysum umbraculigerum. The sequence goes on along the minus strand of CATIUR010000001.1, from coordinate 65,566,905 downwards.
CGATCCAGCGAGTGAACAGTCAGCGTGTTTGTCCACTGCTGTTCATCTCATTTGTAATAGATTAGCTAAGTGTTTGAATTGGATTAACTTTGGTTAATCCATTCCGAATTCAACACTTGTGAATTGTATGATCAATATAATTCATCATTTTAGCTATCGTTACTTTGTTACTTTGATATTGTCATATCTATAATCTGTTATACTGTGTTACTATTGTTTATACTCTGTTTCTGTGAATCAATTTAAAACTCATCAATTAACTTAGCTAAAATCTGAAATAGTTTTAAATTGTATTCAACCCCCTTCTACAATTAAACTTTACACTTGCGATTCCAATTCACTAAACAATAGTGAATTACGGGACTCTCAATTGGTATCAGAGCAGAGTTGGTTTAAATTCAATTAACCAGGTCTGCAATGGAATCAGTAAAGTACAGTTGTGTTGACTCTGATTATCAGAAGGGAAATGGTTCTACAACCAAACCTCTAGCTTTTGATCCATCAAGGATTGAAACTTGGATGTCCCGAATGATGATGTTTTTAGACCTAATTGACGACCGTCTCTGTAATACAATAACCAATGGTCCCCATATTCCAACCACAATTGTTCCTGCTGTCATGGCTGCAGCTACTACTCCTGCTATACCATAAATGGTTGTGCCCAAAAGAGAGGAACAATGGTCGGATGAGGATAGACGATTGGTTAGATTGGATAAACAAGCTAAAATCTACATAGGCATGGCACTTCCTGATGAAGTGTTCGAATCAATCAGGCTTTGTAGAACTGCTAAAGACATGTGGGATACCCTTAGGAATATATATATTGGAACTCCTGATATTATTCGCTGCAGGGAAGTCAATCTCACTCGCCAGTATGAGCTGTTTGCAATGGAACCAAATGAATCTTTGTCTTCTACTTACACCAGATACCAGTCACTGATGAACAAAATGGAAAAGGCTAGTATAGGTAAGGAACAGAGATTTGTTGTTGAGAAGTTTCTTGAGTTGCTGCCAAGGAAAATCTGGGGAACCATTGCCACATGTATCAGACAGAGGAATGATTATTCAGTTCTTAATCTCACTCAAGTCTATGGTATTTTGCTCAACTGGGAGCAGTCAGAAAAGCAAGCTGATCAGAGTGAGCATATTCGTGCTACTCTTGGAAGTCAGAAGATATCAAATGCCCTTGTAGCAGAGCTTGATGAAATCGATCAGAGACGGAAGTCAAAAGTGTCTAAGAAAAGCTCGAAGTCTCTGATAGCTGAAGAAGAAGGTGGTCAATATGAAGAACAGTCAGAGTACAAATATGATGAAGGACTGGAGAAGCTTGAAAAAGATATGGCCATGATGGTTGATGTCGTGCTTCCAGGGGTCGGACGGGTTTTAATCCGGTCGTTGAACCAACCAACCAACCAGGATGCGCGGACAGGGTTTTTAAATTTATAGAGCAGGGGAATCCTAAGTTGTATACTACTGACAGACCTAAAAGGGCAGCAAGTGGTATGTATGACTCAGGTGTCGTTCTTCAAACTGCAACGGGCATGGGAGTCTAGGAAGTTTTATTATCTTTGGGAATCTAGCTAGGGTTTTTAAAAGCTTTTGGATAGGTTTGGTTTTTATAACTAAATACTAATTTAAATAAAGAAAATAAAACAAAAGAGGTTTGTACGGAGACTCGGTCAACAGAGGATAAGCGAGTGTTTACTATGATTTCGTTAAATGTTATTGATGAATAGTTAAGGGTAAGGCTACTAGATGTGATGACTAATCCGGAGAGGATAGAAACATAATTAATGCAAAGTATTGTACCTACGACCGTTCCGCGGCTTCCATACGTTTGTACTCCACCAATTGGTGTTTCCAGCACTATACCGAGTAATAGGGCGTTTTACAGTTTTTCCGTTACATTAATTAGGGTTCCACATTACTCTCGCAGATTTCCTATATCCTAATGAGCTACAACTACGAGCCTATTAAATATCTAACGTAGAGTTGTCCGCAATCAGATAAATAACATGTCACGTGGATAGCAGTTATAGAAGTCAGATACACCGGAAGTTCTCCCAAATGTACATACCAATTTAACCGACGACTATCCTCGAATCCTGGTCCCCAGTCATAGTCATCAGAGACGTCTGTATCGTAGCGTGAATTATTGATTGAACAAGAACACGAACGGGGATAATCCCGCGGACCAAGTTGGGATAATCGGGCTAACGATCAGTTAAATTGTTCAGCACTACATATATAAATCATCACAACTATTCCATGCATGTTAATCTACTGTGTAAACCAATATTCTGTGTCTGAAAACCTAATTATACAGTTACTGATATGAACCAGGAGGATAACTCTAGCATGCATCATTCCTAAGGCAACAATCAAACAAGAACATGTGATAGGGTGACATATAACAGAACACCGTAATCCTAGCATAGCAGATAACCAATAATTAGATCATAGATATCCCGAAAGTTCTCTCAAAGATATATAACAGATAAACATGAATCTAACCTATCTCTAATCCTACGCTCCGTGTCTCTTATGATTTGTTTCAACCTAGAGAAAACAGCCATACCAAGTTCATTGATCATCAAGTATAGAATAGGTAGAGAACGTACCACTAGTAATTGGCCAAGTTCTAGCAGGAAGCTTCTAACCACAGCATAAGTTGGATAGATAAACATTCGAGATTCAGTTTATGAGTTCATACACAGTTTAAAGTAACACGGGCAGAGTAACAGCATGGCATAAATATATTGACTATTCTAACATAACTACATCATAGTAAACACAAAGAAATGTCTAGCCTAACATTACATATCTAGCATACAATCCTAAACAAGCATAAACAAAGCAACACATGTTTAAAACTGGAAAGTAAGAGATATATAAATAGAACCTGATACGAATTTATTACAGACAAATCTTCACGAATACAATGTCTGGGAGTGACTCCGTACAAAAGCTAAAAGCTACCTCTACCTAACTATCTCTCTAACTAGCTCAATTCTAGAGAGAGAAACTCTTCTAGAGAGAGAAACTAGAGAGAGAGTGATGTGTGTGTGAGAGAAAGTGTAGGGAGAGAATGAAAATGAGAGAAATGGTATGTTGGTGAAGTGAGGGGTGTCCACTATTTATAGGCAAAGCATTAAATCGCACGTACAACTCACGGAGCAGCACGTACAAGCAAACGAAGCACAATATGGGGGTGCAGGGGCCGTATACGGTGTAGAAAGGGCCGTTTACGGTCTCACAAGGGCCGTATACGGTGTGTGGGGCCGTATACGGGCTCTGTCTGATTTCCTTCGTTGCTTAAAACGTCAGTATCTCCTTCGTTATGCGTCCGTTTGACTCGATTCTTTCGCCTGTGGTTTCGTAATTTCGTTACGCTTCTAATGATGCCAATATCATAGAAATTGGGTGTGTAGAGCTCAGGCGTAGCCAAAATGACTTTTAGTGGCTCTGAAAGTGCAGTGTCTTCTCCGTCCTTTGGCCGTTTCACTTGATTCCAGATTTTTCCGTCTCGATTTTACCTATACAACAGATGGTAGAAGTTAGGAGGTGTGCCTTGACAGGAAAGTGAGGTCGGAAGAATCGGCTTGTATTAAAATGCTGTGTTTTGTGCATTTTCAGAGTGTTTTTAGTGATTTTTATCACAACGTCCACTTTTGAACCACTTTAGTGAATTTTGGTAAATAATCAATGTTTTGGAATGTTTTCACCAAAGAAAGGTCCAAAATGTGAGGAATAAAGCTTCTAAAAACATGAGTTTTTACGTCACATCAAGTTATCCCACACTTAGACGTTGCTTGTCCTCAAGCAACAACTCTCTGAAAAATGTTTTAAGTCATGTTTTTAGGGGCGAGTCAGAGAATATTTTCCGAGATTTAGCATTTCCTTATATAAGCAAGTTACTTCTAAAAGTGTGGAGGAGGATAAGATGATCCTTCCATAAACAAGAAGAGATTCTCTCAGGCGTACATCCAAATCTCGTGATCATGGAGTACACATGACTAGGCGATCTCACTAAAGGTGGTCACTCAATTCACTCAAAGTGTATCGGGTTTCCTATCAATCTAGCTCAAACGAAATCGCTCAAAAATAGCCAGTCATGCTGCACTCATCGTCATAGGCTTGATCGAGAATCGGATCTCCACCACTTAGGTGAGGACGGTGCTAATTATCTCAAGACATTCAGAGGGTTGTAGTGGTTGGTGAGGGTGAAGGGTATGGATAGTGGTTTGTTTGGTTGTGAGGGTGTTTAGCTTATCCTAAAATCACTGAGATTATGAACAACTTTATTTAGAACGGAGAGGAACGGAGAGTTGGTAGCTGTTTCAGCTTTTTTCGGATTTTCCATGAAGAGCTATGCTTTGAAACTTTCTGCTTTATTTGCGGAGCTATTTTCTTTTCTTTTCTTTGTCTTTTCTTTGTCTTTTCTTTTGTCTTTTCTTTTTATTTTCTTCATTTCTTTTTAGAGAATTTCCAAGGAATTTTATATTTTGAATCCTTTAGAAATCTTTTCCTCTATCTTGATCATTTTGATTCTTTTCCAGGTGCTAATTTTTCCCGCACCATCGTCCTTCCAGTTCTCTTATGTGCTAATTTTCCCGCACCATTTGTTGAGAAGCTTGATTTAGGAGAATGCGAATGAGTAGGATATTTGAAACAGATATTCTAAAAGGGTGTTCTTCATAACCTCAGAAATTCCAAGATAAGTTTGGGGGGTAATTTCGGGAAGTGGGTGAAAATTAGGGTTTTGAAGAAACGAAAGGTTTAGGCTCAACAGGGTATACTAGGCGGATCTTCGATACTAAAAATGAGCATCGGAAAGGGTTTTGGTCTTGAAAAGATATGTAAGAAATGGGTTAAGTCCTAAGGAATGTCAAGGTCATTTAATTGCACCTATACCGCGTACGGTACACACCAATATGGTCTCGAAGCTTATGTCAAGAGCAAGTTCTAATTCAGAGATACAGACATCGGCACACACACAAGAAATGAAAGTGAAGCATTAAAGATGAATGCTTTTAGGCTCAAGATACCTCACTGCAAAGGGTTGTATGTGTCTAGTCATGTTCCTTGATTATCACTTCTTGCTTAAGCAATTTCTAACTTATTTCCTTTAGGCTTTTAGAAATATCATACTTATATTTTGAAAATGGTTTCTCTCAGTAGTATTTGAGACTCAAAAATTGAGTTAGACTCATTAATTTTGAAAAAATTTGACCTTATTTTTGAAAGAATTTTGAGAGAAAGATTGCTATTAGACATAAAAATCACCATTTAAGGTATTCTATACCTACCATCCCACACTTAGAGGAACATTGTCCCTAATGTTCTTTTGAGTAGAGATTTTACTAGTAAAATCCCACACTTAGAGTTTGAACATATAAGTAGATGTTTCTCAAGTGTTTTAATTTGGGCTGGAATCCCACACTTAGTGATAAGTTTAGGATGAGGCACATAAATTAAACGCACTAACATAGGCATAATAAACATAATTGAAACGGGGAGAAAGGAACAGAGAGACTCCCCATTTGTGTTTACTGGAATAGACCAGGTTTGTGCAGGAGTGGTGCTAGTGAATTGCTGGATTTTAAGGACCAGGCTCGTTTAAGATCATCCATTCCACACAAAGTTGAATTCTGCAATAAACAACAACACACATATCACAGTATCTCATCTAGGTAGCAGGTCTAAAGCGTAAGTACAAAGTCATAATACAGAAAGTAAATAATAAAGATAGAATCTAGTAATCATTAAGTAGGTCGTCAGTGTCAGGATCAAACTCTGCCTCAGCATCCCTGTCGAAAACAGAAGTCGGAGATGGAATGGAAAAATCCATAACAGCCATAGCCTGACTCACGATCTCGTCAGTGGTAGCAGAAGTGTGAGCATCAAAAGCGGCCAGAAGCTGCTCTGTGAGGCTGCGATCTGGTGATGCAGATCCTGTGGGTAATGCTGGATCAGGATCAGCAGCTGCAACAGTGGGGCCAGTGGAAGGTCCGGCAGTAGAGACAACAGGTGGATCTGCAGGAGGAAAGAAGGACCATGGAGGTCGAGATGGTCCCGGATCTGGGCCAAGCCTGTAGGGAATGGCATCAGGTCTCGGAATCTCGAGCTGCTCACAGATAGAGGACATGATGTCATGCTGGATGGAGAGTGTCCGGAAGAGGGCCCATGAAGCAGCTGGGTCAGCCGTAGTGATACCGTACTCGAAAGTGGGTACGGTGGCTGGCAAAGGTGATGAGGGCCTCTCATCGTGCAACTCCTCGTGAGTGATCGGGACATCAGTCAGGTCCTCCTCAGTGATGGTCAGCATAGCCGCTCTCTGTGCTCTGCGTCTACGAGGTCTGTGTCGTCTGCGTGGTCTCGCAGCTACATGATCAGTGTCAACAGCGTCCATCCTGAAACAAGATAAAATAAACAGGTAATGCTAATAATGATAGTAAATGAATAACACTTATCTCAGATTTTGCAATTTGAAGTCAGATAAGTGGCAAGCCTGCAATTTTATTAGTTCAGAGACAACAAAACTTAATAAAAATAAACTAAGAAATAAAATAACAGAATTTAAATAAAGATAGGCTTGGGGTGCCTCCCAAGAGCGCTTGTTTTACGAGTCTCTAGCTTGACTCTTTGTACCTTTCTGTCGACTCACGGTGGTTCAAAGATAAAGACATTTTCCCTGATGGGAAAGTCTTCGAAGTAATGCTTTAAGCGATGACCATTAACCTTAAAATTACCTTATGGTGCCTCGAGTTCGACTGCACCGTAAGAAAATACCTTTGCTACTATGAATGGTCCGCTCCACCTGATCCTAAACTTGCCAGAGAATTTCTTGAATCGCGAGTTGAAAAGCAGCACTTTATCTCCTGTTTTGAATCTTGAGGGCCTCAGCTTGGCATCGTGAATTCTCTTAGTTCGTTGCTTGAAGCTTAACGAACTGTCATATGCCTGATCCCTTAGTTCGGCTAACTCATTCAACTGCATTCGTCTATTTGCTCCAGCTGTAGAAATATCTAAGTTGCAGTTCTTCAAAGCCCAGTATGCTTTATATTCCAGCTCAATTAGTAAGTGACATGCCTTGCCATAAACTAGACGATACGGTGTGGTTCCTAATGGTGTTTTATAGGCGGTTTTGAATGCCCATAATGCATCATCTAATTTTTCAGCCCATTTGTACCCATGATTACCAAAAGTTCTTTCCAAGATTCTTTTCAAAGCTCGATTTGTTGCCTCAGCTTGCCCATTTGTCTGGGGGTGATAAGCTGTTGATGTCTTGTGAGTGACACCATACTGTTGCAGAACTTTCATGAATTGAACGTTGCAAAAGTGTGTACCACGATCACTGATTATTGCTTTCGGAGTTCCAAATCGACTAAATAGCTTTTTGAGAAATTTGGTTACCACTTTGGCGTCATTTGTTGGGAGAGCTTGGGCCTCGGCCCACCTGGAGACGTAGTCGACTGCAACCAAGATGTACTCTTTACGGTTAGATTTAGGGAACGGTCCCATGAAATCTAATCCCCAGATATCAAAGATTTCCATTGCCTGGATGTTTGTTTGTGGCATTTCATTCCGGGCTGTTATATTGCCTTGTCTTTGGCAGATATCGTAGCGTCTCACCAGATCGTACGCATCTCGAAATATTGTTGGCCAGAAAAAGCCGGCATTGTACACTTTTCTTGCGGTCATGTTGGTACCGTGATGTCCTCCAGTAGGTCCATAGTGGCTTTGGTGTAGGATATGTTCTGCCTCTTTCCCATCAACGCATCTTCTAATGATTTGATCAGGGCAAACCTTAAAGAGGAAAGGGTTGTCCCAATAGTAATATTTTATATCGCGGAAGAATTTTTGTCTTTGAGAGGTTGGCATTCCTTTAGGTACGACTTTTCCCACCAAATAATTGGCATAGTCAGCATACCAGGGATCATTTGTAGATCGTGACCCTTGATAGTATTTACCAACATGCATGAGCTGTTCTTCTGGAAACTGGTCTTGAATGTCTTTTTCGTGCAACTTATCCATTGAAGGATTCTCTAATCGGCTGAGATGGTCCGCCGCGACGTTTTCTGCTCCCTTTTTGTCTTTGATCTCGATGTCGAATTCTTGAAGGAGTAGAATCCATCGTAGAAGGCGAGGTTTAGCATCTTGCTTCTTAAAAAGATATTTCAGAGCTGAGTGATCTGTATAGACAACAGTTTTGGACAAGATTAGATAAGAACGAAATTTATCAAAAGCAAATACTACCGCTAGCAGCTCTTTTTCTGTGGTTGTATAATTCTCTTGGGCGTCAGTGAGCGTTTTGCTGGCGTAGTATATTGGTTGAAACTGTTTCTCCTTCCGCTGTCCCAGAACTGCTCCGACTGCGAAATCACTGGCGTCGCACATGATTTCAAATGGGAGACTCCAGTCTGGAGCAACCATGATCGGTGCATGAACAAGCAGATCTTTCAGATGATCGAAGGCCTTGAGACATTCGTCTGTATAGACAAACGGAGTATCCTTTTCGAGGAGATGAGTCATAGGTCGGGATATCTTAGAGAAATCTTTGATAAAGCAACGGTAGAACCCGGCATGTCCTAGAAAACTGCGGATGGCTTTGACAGAGGTGAGTGGTGGAAGCTTTGAGATAGTCTCGACTTTTGCTTTGTCAACTTCAATTCCAGCTTTGGATATACGGTGTCCTAAAACTATGCCTTCTTTTACCATGAAATGGCATTTTTCCCAATTCAGAACTAGGTTCGATTCTTCACATCGGGTGAGCATTTTGTTCAAGTTAGAAAGACAAGTGGTGAACGAATTTCCGAAAACCGAAAAATCATCCATGAACACTTCCATGCATTGTTCAATCATGTCATGGAAGATTGCTACCATGCATCTTTGAAATGTCGTTGGTGCATTACATAAGCCAAACGGCATACGTCGGTAGGCAAAGGTTCCATATGGACAAGTGAACGTCGTCTTTTCTTGGTCCTTTGGATCGAGAGGTATCTGAAAATAGCCGGAGAAACCATCGAGGAAGCAATAGAATTCATTTCCTGACAATCTTTCAAGCATCTGATCAATGAACGGTAGAGGGAAGTGATCTTTGCGTGTAGCTTCATTTAGTTTCCGATAGTCGATACATACCCTCCAACCGGTGACGGTTCGTGTTGGAATCAACTCGTTGTCTTCGTTAGCGATGACCGTCATGCCTCCTTTCTTTGGGACGACTTGAACTGGACTGACCCATGGGGAATCTGAAATAGGGTAAATTAAACCAGCATCCAAGAGTTTGATGACTTCCTTTTTCACCACGTCTTGAATCTTTGGGTTAACTCTCATTTGCCTTTGAATAGAGGGCCTGAAGTCATTTTCCATTAAGATCTTGTGAGTGCAGTAATTTGGGCTGATCCCCTGTATGTCAGAGATTTTCCATGCAATCGCTTTCTTATGTGACTTTAGAACCTCAATGAGTAGTGCTTTCTCTTCAGGCTTCAGATCTTTGGATATGATAACTGGTAAGTGCGAAGTTCTTTCGATAAAAGCATATTCAAGGTGTGAGGGAAGTTCCTTTAGCTCCAATTCGGGTGGTTCTTCAGTGGAAGGCTTCATCCTAGCAATTTCGTCTCTCTTAAGCTCATCGTATGTTGTCTGATAATCTGACTCAATTGCAGGTGCCTCTGGAATGTCGGCTGATGCTATTTCAACCCATTCTGTATTGTTGTAAAGCTCATTTTTTCTCAGCTCATATTTTACTTGGGAAGATTGAGAGATTGCATTATCTTCAGTGATTATTTCTTTGTTGTCCTTTGTGAATGCGAATCTCTGAAACTGAGCTGAAGAAGATGTGGTAAAAGTAATCTCTGGATTCAAGTTTTCACAACTTTCAGAAAGTTGCGGATCGGATGGTTTAAGCATTGACTCCATTTCCTTGAGAGTCTTCAGAATTTCTTCTTTTGAGAGAGATGAATCAGGAACTTCAGAATTAGGGCTTCTTCTCAAGAGAGTGATCGGAGTGCCTTGTCCAAGTGGTACAGCAGTGATAAATCTGTTGGGCTGTAAGTTGGAATTCTTTAAAGGTAATAGTACTTCCTTTGATGTAATGGATGGATCCGAGATAGCTGAGCATAGACCCGCACCTTCTTCACAGATTTTCCTTGTTGTGATGACAGTGTTTGGAAGGGGATTAATGCTGCTTACTGCGAGGATTTCTTCCAAGTGTTCTTCAATTATTTCCTGCATAGAATCTACAAGACCAAGGTCTTCTCCCATAGGAAGTTTCATTAGTTTATCGACATTGAAGGTGACTTCCTCAGTTCCCACTCTAAGTTTTAAAGATTTTTCATTCACGTCAATGACGGCCTTGGCAGTATTTAGGAAAGGTCTACCAAGGATGAGTGGTACCTGAGCATCTTCCTCAATATCCATAACAACAAAATCAACAGGAAAGACGAATTTATCAACACGTACCATAATATCTTCAGCAATTCCTCGAGGGAGCTTAACTGATCTATCAGCTAATTGGATGGTTATACGGGTTGGTAAAAGTTCGCTTAATCCTAGTTTCCTATAAAGTGAGTATGGCATAAGGTTTACACTAGCTCCTAAGTCAGCTAAGGCGTTAGTTATTTGAACATCCTGAAGGTAACAAGGAATAGTGAAACGGCCAGTGTCTCCTAGCTTTGGGGGCTGTCCTTGTTGCATAATTAAAGAGCATTCTGCGTCTAAGGGCAAGTTAACTATTTGTCTGAGTTTTTCTTTGTTGGATATAACTTCTTTAAAGAATTTGGCACAACTAGGCATTTCAACTAAAGCATCTAATAATCGAACGTTTAAGTGTAGGCTTTTGAACATCTCTAGATATTTTCCAAACTGGGCTTCTTGTTTCTCTTTCTTAAGCCTACCAGGGAAAGGTATACGTATTGGTTTAATTACTTCTGGGGCTTTGGAAGATTCTGGTTCAGGAGAAGTGACAGGAACGTCAACAGGTACTGACTCAGTGGGTAGAGAAGAACTAGAAGGTTTGTCTGAAGGAATATCTACCGATTTCTCATTCTTAGTCTCTTTTCCGCCTCTAGTGACAACAAGGATATCATCATAATCATAAGATGAATGATGAATAGCTTTGCTAATCGCTTCTTCTCTTTGCTTCTCCTCAACTTTCAAAAACAATCTTTTAACATTATCCTCCATGTTTTTAATTAAATCGTTTGAAATTCTGAGCAAATAATCAATTTGGTTTTGAAAATCAACAATTTGTTTGTTTTTATTATTTTGCTCAACCATGAAGTTATTGAAAATCGTATTGTTTAGACGAGAAGACAATTGAGAAGAAGTAGAGGGTGTAGAGGGAACTGACAAATGAGAGATAGGTTGTTTGGATAACCGCTGAGTGAAAAGTTTTGAAGGAATGATTTGATCAGTGGTTCCAGATGTGGCGAGAACATCTTCCTTGGGCTTCGAGCGTGAGAAGAGCCGTTGAGGTTGCCTCTTAGGTTTGGAAGAGTCTTGCATATTACTGACAACTTTAGAGATGGATTCGAGTTGAGCTTTTAAAGTGTCGAACGCTTGAGTAGAAGTGTCATTGTCTTCCAAGGTTGATTCATCAAACTCCAAGTCGTGTTGGTGCATCGTTATCGTCTCAATCAACTTCCAGGCTTCTTCTGACGTATGTAGCATGAAATTTCCGGATGAAGCAGCATCGAGGGTTTGTTGGTGATGAGGATTCAGACTGTTGTAGAATGTGCAGACCAGATTCGTTTCAGCCAACTGATGATTCGGACATCTTCCAAGCAGATTCTTAAAGCGTTCCCAAGCTGAGCTTAATGATTCAGTAGTTTCTTGACGAAAGTTAATGATTTCATTTTTTAGCTTGGTTTGTAGGGACGGAGGGAAAAACTTAGCCAAGAACTTAGTAGCCATCTCCTCCCATGTATGAATCGAATTGGGTTCGAGTTCATAAAACCATGTCTGAGCTCGGAAAGCTAAAGAATAAGGGAACAGGTGAAGTCGGGTGACTTTGACACTGGATCCGGTTTGTTCGAAAGAGTCGGAAAGGTTGATGAACTTGTTAAGATGGGTGTTTGGATTTTCAACCGAAAGACCATGAAACTGACACTGAGATTTAAGTATTTTAATGAAGTGTGGTCTGATTTCAATGGTTTCGTTGGTTGGTGATACGATTGGTCCTCCTCGTCCCTCTAGCAGTGGTTGGGTTGATGAGGCGAGAGTGATACGATTCGCCATAACTTGTTTTTAGAAGAAAATAGGGTTTTGGAAAGATAGGTTTAACTAAGGACGGGAAATTAAAAACTAACTAACCTAGGGATAAAAACTGTAACTTCCGGATGATATTGATCTTCCGTAAGGATCGCTAAATAACTAAGATAACAAAATTCCTAAAATCGGTCGTTGTAGTCCCCGGCAGCGGCGCCAAAAAGCTTGTCGTGGTCGGACGGGTTTTAATCCGGTCGTTGAACCAACCAACCAGGATGCGCGGACAGGGTTTTTAAATTTATAGAGCAGGGGAATCCTAAGTTGTATACTACTGACAGACCTAAAAGGGCAGCAAGTGGTATGTATGACTCAGGTGTCGTTCTTCAAACTACAACGGGCATGGGAGTCTAGGAAGTTTTATTATCTTTGGGAATCTAGCTAGGGTTTTTAAAAGCTTTTGGATAGGTTTGGTTTTTATAACTAAATACTAATTTAAATAAAGAAAATAAAACAAAAGAGGTTTGTACGGAGACTCGGTCAACAGAGGATAAGCGAGTGTTTACTATGATTTCGTTAAATGTTATTGATGAATAGTTAAGGGTAAGGCTACTAGATGTGATGACTAATTCGGAGAGGATAGAAACATAATTAATGCAAAGTATTGTACCTACGACCGTTCCGCGGCTTCCATACGTTTGTACTCCACCAATTGGTGTTTCCAGCACTATACCGAGTAATAGGGCGTTTTACGGTTTTTCCGTTACATTAATTAGGGTTCCACATTACTCTCGCAGATTTCCTATATCCTAATGAGCTACAACTACGAGCCTATTAAATATCTAACGTAGAGTTGTCCGCAATCAGATAAATAACATGTCACGTGGATAGCAGTTATAGAAGTCTGATACACCGGAAGTTCTCCCAAATGTACAGACCAATTTAACCGACGACTATCCTCGAATCCTGGTCCCTAGTCACAGTCATCATAGACGTCTGTATCGTAGCGTGAATTATTGATTGAACAAGAACACGAACGGGGATAATCCCGCGGACCAAGTTGGGATAATCGGGCTAACGATCAGTTAAATTGTTCAGCACTACAGATATAAATCATCACAACTATTCCATGCATGTTAATCTACTGTGTAAACCAATATTCTGTGTCTGAAAACCTAATTATACAGTTACTGATATGAACCAGGAGGATAACTCTAGCATGCATCATTCCTAAGGCAACAATCAAACAAGAACATGCGATAGGGTGACATATAACAGAACACCTTAATCCTAGCATAGCAGATAACCAATAATTTAGATCATAGATATCCCGAAAGTTCTCTCAAAGATATATAACAGATAAACATGAATCTAACCTATCTCTAATCCTACGCTCCGTGTCTCTTATGATTTGTTTCAACCTAGAGAACACAGCCATACCAAGTTCATTGATCATCAAGTATAGAATAGGTAGAGAACGTACCACTAGTAATTGGCCAAGTTCTAGCAGGAAGCTTCTAACCACATCATAAGTTGGATAGATAAACATTCGAGATTCAGTTTATGAGTTCATACACAGTTTAAAGTAACACGGGCAGAGTAACAGCATGGCATAAATATATTGACTATTCTAACATAACTACATCATAGTAAACACAAAGAAATGTCTAGCCTAACATTACATATCTAGCATACAACCCTAAACAAGCATAAACAAAGCAACACATGTTTAAAAATGTAAAGTAAGAGATATATAAATAGAACCTGATACGAATTTATTACAGACAAATCTTTGCGAATATAATGGCTAGGAGTGACTCCGTACAAAAGCTAAAAGCTACCTCTACCTAACTATCTCTCTAACTAGCTCAATTCTAGAGAGAGAAACTAGAGAGAGAGTGATGTGTGTGAGAGAGAAAGTGTAGGGAGAGAATGAAAATGAGAGAAATGGTATGTTGGTGAAGTGAGGGGTGTCCACTATTTATAGGCAAAGTATTAAATCGCACGTACAACTCACGAAGCAGCACGTACAAGCAAACGAAGCACAATATGGGGGTGCAGGGGCCGTATACGGCCTTGTAAGGGCCGTATACAGTGTAGTAAGGGCCGTATACGGTCTCACAAGGGCCGTATACGGTGTGTGGGGCCGTATACGGGCTCTGTCTGATTTCGTTCGTTGCTTAAAATGTCCGTATCTCCTTCGTTATGCGTCCGTTTGACTCGATTCTTTTGCCTATGGTTTCGTAATTTCGTTACGCTTCTAATGATGCCAATCTCATAGAAATTGGGTGTGTAGATCTCATGCGTAGCCGAAATGACTTTTAGTGGCTCTGAAAGTGCAGTGTCTTCTCCGTCCTTTGGCCGTTTCACTTGATTCCAGATTTTTCCGTCTCGATATTACCTATACAACAGATGGTAGAAGTTAGGAGGTGTGTCTTGACAGGAAAATGAGGTCGAAAGAATCGGCTTGTATTAAAATGCTGTGTTTTGTGCATTTTCAGAGTGTTTTTGGTGATTTTTATCACAACGTCCACTTTTGAACCACTTTAGTGAATTTTGGTAAATAATCAATGTTTTGGAATGTTTTCACCAAAGAAAGGTCCAAAATGTGAGGAATAAAGCTTCTAAAAACATGACTTTTTACGTCACATCATGCTACCAAAAACATGGAGAAAACTTATGTCGGGTTTTCTCCCCCTTAAAAGCTCATATGCTATTTTACTGTGTCTTTTGACAATCAGTGACCTATTCTGAGTGTAACAGGCAGTACTTACTGCTTCAGCCCAGAAATAGGTCTTAAGACCAGCATCAATGAGCATTTTGAGAAAAACCTTTTGAATCACAAAAACTTTCCAGGTCAATATTTTGAAATTCAGTGCCATTATCACTTCTCAGATGTTTTACAGTGACATCATTCAGATTTTCCATTTTCTTAACAAAGGATATGATCTCGCTGGCAGCTTCACTTTTGGCTTTGAGAAAAAATACCCAAGTGTATCTGGAGTATTCATCGACTATCACCAAACAATATCTTTTTCCTCCAAGACTTGGAGTACTCACTGGACTGAATAGATCCATATGAAGCAGGTAAAAACATTCTGTTACTGATGAAGTCTGCTTACTTTTGAAAAACGAGCTGTGATGCTTTCCCTTCTCACATGCTGAACAAAGCTTATCTTTGTCATAAGACATTTTTGGTAGTCCAGTGACTAAACCATTCTTGCTCAGTTTGTTAATTGCTTTGAGATTCAGATGGGAAAGTCGCTTATGCCATAACCATTTTTCTTCTGAAACAGTTCTGGAGTAAAAACACGTTCCTGACTGTGCTGAATCCATATTGACAACATAAGTATTCCCTTTTCGATTAGCAGCAAGTACAACACTTCCCATCTTGTTGTAAACGACTCCTGTTTCATGATCAAATAGTACCTTGTTCTTGGAGTCACAAAACTGACTGATGCTTAACAAATTGTGCTTCAGACCCTCTACATATGCTACACGTTTGAACATTACATTTTCATTGGTTAGGACTCCATACCCTCTGGTCTTTCCAACCTTGTTATCACCAAATACCACATCAGGACCTCTTTCATCTTGATAGTCACTGAGCAGAGACTTGCATCCTGTCATGTGCCTGGAACATCCGCTATCCAAATACCATATAGTCTCTCTAAGAATTCCTTTGTAGATGCTATCAGAATCCTAACCAGATGCTGAACATTTCTGAGCTACTTCCTTGATGTCTTCATGGAATTCAGTGTCATCAGCCATCAAACAATAATCTTTGTCTAAGCAAATCATAGCTTCTTCATCATAGGATGAAGAGGATGAAACAGAGTCGCTGAGTGAACTTTCTTCAGCGACAAACCCTTTTCTCTTTTTCTTCCCTGATTTGGACATAGCCTTCAACTTTTTGTACTCTTCTTTGTACTTGTTATACTTATTATTTCTGAAGTCTGGCACTGGTTCAGGGACTTGATTTACTGACTTTGATCTACATTCAGCTGCAAAATGACCAGGTTTGCCACACTTGTAGCATTCACCTTTGGATTGAAATTTATCAGATGATGGAGCACCAGCGAATCTTTTTGATCTGGTGTTCCTTCTAAAATTAGCAACTGATGTGACGTAAAAAGTCATGTTTTTAGAAGCTTTATTCCTCACATTTTGGACCTTTCTTTGGTGAAAACATTCCAAAATATTGATTATTTACCAAAATTCACTAAAGTGGTTCAAAAGTGGACGTTGTGATAAAAATCACTAAAAACACTCTGAAAATGCACAAAACACAGCATTTTAATACAAGCCGATTCTTCTGACCTCACTTTCCTGTCAAGGCACACCTCCTAACTTCTACCATCTGTTGTATAGGTAAAATCAAGACGGAAAAATCTGGAATCAAGTGAAACGGCCAAAGGACGGAGAAGACACTGCACTTTCAGAGCCACTAAAAGTCATTTCGGCTACGCCTGAGCTCTACACACCCAATTTCTATGATATTGGCATCATTAGAAGCGTAACGAAATTATGAAACCACAGGCGAAAGAATCGAGTCAAACGGACGCATAACGAAGGAGATACGGACGTTTTAAGCAACGAACGAAATTAGACAGAGCCCCCGTATACGGCCCCACACACCGTATACGGCCCTTGTGAGACCGTATACGGCCCTTACTACACCGTATACGGCCCTTACAAGGCCGTATACGGCCCCTGCACCCCCATATTGTGCTTCGTTTGCTTGTACGTGCTGCTTCGTGAGTTGTACGTGCGATTTAATGCTTTGCCTATAAATAGTGGATACCCCTCACTTCACCAACATACCATTTCTCTCATTTTCATTCTCTCCCTATACTTTCTCTCTCACACACATCACTCTCTCTAGTTTCTCTCTCTAGAAGAGTTTCTCTCTCTAGAATTGAGCTAGTTAGAGAGATAGTTAGGTAGAAGTAGCTTTTAGCTTTTGTACGGAGTCACTCCCAGACATTGTATTCGCGAAGATTTGTCTGTAATAAATTCGTATCAGGTTCTATTTATATATCTCCTACTTTCCAGTTTTAAACATGTGTTGCTTTGTTTATGCTTGTTTAGGATTGTATGCTGGATATGTAATGTTAGGCTAGACATTTCTTTGTGTTTACTATGATGCAGTTATGTTAGAATAGTCAATATATTTATGCCATGCTGTTACTCTGCCCGTGTTACTTTAAACTGTGTATGAACTCATAAACTGAATCTCGAATGTTTATCTATCCAACTTATGCTGTGGTTAGAAGCTTCCTGCTAGAACTTGGCCAATTACTAGTGGTACGTTCTCTACCTATTCTATACTTGATGATCAATGAACTTGGTATGGCTGTGTTCTCTAGGTTGAAACAAATCATAAGAGACACGGAGCATAGGATTAGAG
The DNA here is from genome assembly GCA_949592205.1 of Helichrysum umbraculigerum. NCBI lineage: Eukaryota > Viridiplantae > Streptophyta > Magnoliopsida > Asterales > Asteraceae > Helichrysum > Helichrysum umbraculigerum. The sequence goes on along the minus strand of CATIUR010000001.1, from coordinate 65,549,288 downwards.
ATAGGTTAGATTCATGTTTATCTGTTATATATCTTTGAGAGAACTTTCGGGATATCTATGATCTAATTATTGGTTATCTGCTATGCTAGGATTACGGTGTTCTGTTATGTGTCACCCTATCACATGTTCCTGTTTGATTGTTGTCTTAGGAATGATGCATGCTAGAGTTATCCTCCTGGTTCATATCAGTAACTGTATAATTAGGTTTTCAGACACAGAATATTGGTTTACACAGTAGATTAACATGCATGGAATAGTTGTGATGATTTATATCTGTAGTGCTGAACAATTTAACTGATCGTTAGCCCGATTATCCCAACTTGGTCCGCGGGATTATCCCCGTTCGTGTTCTTGTTCAATCAATAATTCACGCTACGATACAGACGTCTCTGATGACTGTGACTAGGGACCAGGATTCGAGGATAGTCGTCGGTTAAATTGGTCTGTACATTTGGGAGAACTTCCGGTGTATCTGACTTCTATAACTGCTATCCACGTGACATGTTATTTATCTGATTGCGGACAACTCTACGTTAGATATTTAATAGGCTCGTAGTTGTAGCTCATTAGGATATAGGAAATCTGCGAGAGTAATGTGGAACCCTAATTAATGTAACGGAAAAACCGTAAAACGCCCTATTACTCGGTATAGTGCTGGAAACACCAATTGGTGGAGTACAAACGTATGGAAGCCGCGGAACGGTCGTAGGTACAATACTTTGCATTAATTATGTTTCTATCCTCTCCGGATTAGTCATCACATCTAGTAGCCTTACCCTTGACTATTCATCAATAACATTTAACGAAATCATAGTAAACACTCGCTTATCCTCTGTTGACCGAGTCTCCGTACAAACCTCTTTTGTTTTATTTTCTTTATTTAAATTAGTATTTAGTTATAAAAACCAAACCTATCCAAAAGCTTTTAAAAACCCTAGCTAGTTTCCCAAAGATAATAAAACTTCCTAGACTCCCATGCCCGTTGTAGTTTGAAGAACGACACGTGAGTCATACATACCACTTGCTGCCCTTTTAGGTCTGTCAGTAGTATACAACTTAGGATTCCCCTGCTCTATAAATTTAAAAACCCTGTCCGCGCATCCTGGTTGGTTGGTTCAACGACCGGATTAAAACCCGTCCGACCACTGGAAGCACGACATAGCACTTGCTACATTTTAAACAAAAGAGATCACTTAGGAAAGTTTGATCCAAAAGCTGATGAAGGAATATTTGTTGGTTACTCAATTATCTCTAAAGCTTTCAGAGTTTACAATAAAAGAAGAGAATGTATTGAGGAATCAATGGATGTTACTTTTGATGAATCATATGATGAGTCACTCACTGATCCTAAAGAATATGAAAATCTTGTTTTTAACAAAATGGATGGTGAGTTATCAAATGAAATAAAATCAAATGATAAGAAATATAAAAATTTCTCATCAGACTCTGAAGGTGAAGATTATATTCCTGAAATCAATTCTAGTTCTACTTTAGCTGAGAATAATTCAGGGACATCATCTTTACCTACAGATGTCCCATCATCATCAACTCAATGTCCAAACCAAAACTTGCATAACAACAATACTCATGCTTCAAATGATGATCTGCCCTCTGAACCCTCACAAAGTAATCAAGTCACTGCTGAACCTCATCGAATGACTAAATGGACAAAACATATTGATAATCAATTGATTATTGGTAATCCACAATCCAGGGTTCAGACAAGATCAGCAACTGCTAACTTTTGTTTGTTTGTAAGTTTTGTGTCTCTGATGGAACCAAAGAAGGTTAATGAAGCACTCACTGATCATCACTGGATAGCTGCCATGCAAGAAGAGCTATCTCAGTTTGAAAGAAATAAAGTTTGGAAGCTTCTACCACAACCCGCTGGTAAATCAGTGATTGGAACACGATGGGTGTTCAGAAATAAAATGGATGCTGATGGTGTGGTAACAAGAAACAAGGCTAGACTGGTTGCACAAGGTTACTGTCAGCAAGAAGGCATTGACTATGACGAAACCTTTGCACCAGTGGCTAGGCTTGAAGCAATCAGGCTATTTCTAGCTTATCCAGCTCACAAGAAGTTTAAAGTATATCAAATGGATGTGAAAAGTGCCTTTCTGAATGGCAAGCTGCAGGAAGAAGTATATGTCAAGCAACCACCTGGATTCATTGATCCAAAACATCCTGGTTATGTTTACAAACTTGATAAAGCCCTGTATGGACTAAAACAAGCTCCCAGAGCGTGGTATGATACTCTCTCTGTCTACCTGATAAAATGTGGCTACGTCAGAGGAAAAATTGACAGCACATTATTTATCAAAAGAGATAAGAGAGATGTCATATTAGTCCAGATCTATGTTGATGATATCATTTTCGGGTCAACTAACAGTGACATGTGCAAGGAATTTTCTGATCTCATGACCAAAAGTTATGAGATGAGCATGATGGGTGAATTAACGTTTTTCCTTGGTCTGCAAATAAAGCAAACCAAAACTGGAATTTTTATAAGTCAAGGGAAATATGTTAAAGATCTGTTAAAGAAATTTGAATTTGCTAATTGCTCAACCCTTGCTACACCCATGTCACCTGCAGTAAAGCTTCATGCTGATCCTGAGGGTAAATCTGTAAACATCACTGCTTACAGAGGTATGATTGGGTCACTATTGTATCTAACTGCAAGTAGACCAGACATTATGTTTGCTACATGTCTCTGTGCTAGGTATCAAGCTGATCCAAAGGAATCACATTTGCTCGCTATCAAAAGGATATTCAGATATCTGAAGGGTACACCGAATCTTGGTCTCTGGTACCCATCTGGATCAGACTTCTCACTGAAAGGATATTCTGATTCTGATCATGCTGGATGCAAACTGGATAGAAAAAGCACATCTGGTAGCTATCAATTTCTTGGAGAAAAGCTAGTAAGCTGGTCCAGTAAGAAACAAAACTCAGTCTCAACTTCAACTGCAGAAGCTGAATACGTTGCTGCTAGTGTCTGTACTGCTCAAATTCTCTGGATGAGAAATCAGCTAGCTGACTATGGGTTTGACTTCAGTGAGATACCAATATACTGTGATAGTCAAAGTGCCATAGCCATTGCCAACAATCCAGTAATGCACTCAAGAACAAAGCATATTGATATCCGATATCATTTCATCAGGGACCATGTGATGAAAGGTGACATTGAATTGCATTTTATCCCAACTGATTACCAACTCGCTGACCTGTTTACAAAACCTTTAGATGAGAAAAGATTTAATTTTCTCATCAGCGAGCTTGGCATGTTAAACTTAAATGACTAGCTTAGCTATCAAGCTCAGTTAGCTATTTTTGTTTAAAAGCTTCATTTGTTTAATAAATTGAGTATATGTTATATCTTCATATGATCTATATTTTATTGTCCTATATTTCCCCTTAAGCTGATTTGGTTAGTATTCTAAGTTGTAACTAGATCAGTGAAAGATAATATAGTAAAGTATTACATAGTTCATATCAGACATAATCTGTACTCATCTTTCTTTCATATATATATATATATATATATATATATATATATATATATATATATATATAATAAAAATTTCTCAGAGACCTATTCCTTCCCAAGCTGATCTTGTTAGTATTCTAAGCTGTAACTTTTTCAGTGAAAGATAAGTCTCTGTGATTTTTCCATTAATAAACAACACTCATGTTCAAGAATAAAAACCATGATTCATATTTGTTAGTGATCAAATCTCTATGACTTAGTTAGTATTCTAAGTTGTGACTAAATCAGTGAGATAACATCTCAGGCAAATGGAAAATTATGGTTAGTATTCTTGAATATAAGTGTTATTTTTTTTTGCATACTCTCATATGATTATAAGTTTCAGTGACTTCCTGATCCTTTTATCATTAATGGTGAAACGTTCAATCATTTCGATGTGTCACAAAAGTCGCACCTCTGACACAATCTCTTTTCTTACGTCATGTATACTTTTCCCGCGCACCTCTCCAATCACCATTAATACCACCAAGTTCCACAATCATCACCCCTATCCCATTAAACACCGTCAATGATCACCCCTATGCCACCTCTACTTACCACCATCATCAACCACGACGATCCATTTTTCACCACATAATTCTCACATAACTCCATTATAAAAACGACTCTTCATCTCATTTCACATAACGCCTATTTACCGATCATTTCCTTGTCACTCTGTTATACAAATAATTTCTTTTTCAAAAATAGCAAGATCAAAATCAAGTTTTACTTACATCATTTCTACTAGTTTAAAGCTTTTCAAGTCTATGTAGAAACACAGATCTTGCTAAAACAATTTTCAAAACCAAATCTTTTAAATAAAACTTCTTGCTGAAAAACAGAGCACAACAAAAAGCTTTTCTCATTTGCTCTCATGTTTTTCATTTTGGGACTATCTGTGTCCCAGTATGTAACTATTGTACATATGCCTGATTCTGCCCCCCAATCGACCATATCACTGACAAAACCCACAGTGATCAAAACTGGTCAACCACCATCAAAGAAAACTTCACCAACCTCTAAAAGAAATTTCAAAAAGAAGATGTTTACGGACGCCAATGATGAAACAGGGTCTGAACGTTCAGTCACTGTGGGCATTCTTGCTAAAATCAAGCCTTCAAAACACAAACTTTTATCGAGTCAACCCATGAGCCACTCATTATTCTCACAAAAGGATGATGTTTTAAATAAAGGGCAAGTGACATCAGTGGGTGATAACACACTCGTCGCTGGTGTCACATCACTGGCTATAGACCCGAGCTATCTCTCATCTCTTACTACACCAGCTGTCAATATCTCTCTCCAGTCACAGGGAGAGATACAAGCTGATCTCTCTGTTTTCAATGATCCATTAGCTAAAACACAAGCTGATGATGATGAGAAAACCAATCACCTACTACAAACAGATCAAACATTTGCAGCAGTATTTTATGCTATCATCAAGGGGGAGAAATATTCAAGTATTGCTGATGCTAACAGAAAAATACTGATCTACTTCCTGGTATTATCAATGGGGAGAAAACGTGCAAATGAATGCAAAAACCAATGTTGCTCATGTGCCAAATCGCTAATACTTGGAAATCATATCATTCTTAACATCGCTGATGCTGACAAAGTAGCTGATACTTGGAAATCATATCACAAAATGATGTATTTCCTGTATTTGAGTTACAATTTTCTTGGCGATTTTATTCAATATTTGTGTCACTTCAGCTTAGCAATGAATCTTTCTCTATCCGGATCAGTTACAACTTAAGTATCAGAAGGTTCATTGATTTTCAGTCGGTTAAAGCTTCGTGAAAAGTTGTCATGCTGAAGATTGTAGGTTTGAAGGTTTGATAAGTAATAAGTCACTGTCTCATCTGATCGCTGAAGATAGTAGGAATCTCTGCTATTTATCTAATCACTGAAGATTGTGGATTTAAAGTTTGTGATAGATTAGATATATTGTAACTGAAAAACTATCTGTAATTTATATTTTGCAGTCCAATAATATCTGATCTTTTGAGAAAACCAAAGTGCAAAACTCAGATCATATCAAAAGAATCCAAAAAGAAAAATGAATGGATCAAAGTACAAGTCACTAAATGTTTAAAATCTTAAACACTGACTATAAACTTTTCTCAGCAACTAGTTTGTCTAGGGAGCTTCAATCACAATCATTTAGGGGGAGATTGTTAAGTCACTGGTCGCTGACCATGATGAAGTCGCTGGTCGCTGACCAACTCAACTGTTCACTACTTGATGAAGAAATGGATTGTATCGAAGCTGCTGTAGCTGATGATAAGTTTCGTTGAGCGTCATTCATTCTACTTGATATGCTGAGGAAGATTAAAGCTCAACTTGGTGTGTCGCTGATCAACGTCAGCGAGAGCTTTATTTCTTCAAATCAATTAAGGCAAAAGTCACTACCAGAATAACAGCTAGTCACTGAAGATCTCTAGTTCAAGTCATTCTACAAGAGCATGTTAGCTCGCAGTGAGTGATGAGGATTACTGCATCTTCAGGGACTATTCAATAAAGCCTCTCAATCATCAAGTACAGAAAGTACTGTACTTATCTATACATCAGCAAGAGTGTTCCAACTTGAAGCATGTCCGAAAGACTACGTGGCAGCAATTGATTGGTTTTAAGGTAACAAGATATTTGCGGTAATAATATTGGGACCCGCAGAATGTCGGTTCATCAGAGATCAAGCCAATCAAGCAGCGACACGTGTAATTCCAAGATCCTATTTTATAGGCGATATTTTAGGAACTCTTGTAGTATAAATAGTTAAGTGTTTTAAACTGTAGAGGCTAGTCATTCAATCGTACTTATCACTTGTGTGTCAGTGATTAGTTTGTCTAGAGTACGTATTAACGATCCAGCGAGTGAACAGTCAGCGTGTTTGTCCACTGCTGTTCATCTCATTTGTAATAGATTAGCTAAGTGTTTGAATTGGATTAACTTTGGTTAATCCATTCCGCATTCAACACTTGTGAATTGTATGATCAATATAATTCATCATTTTAGCTATCGTTACTTTGTTGCTTTGATATTGTCATATCTATCATCTGTTATACTGTGTTACTATTGTTTATACTCTGTTTCTGTGAATCAATTTAAAACTCATCAATTAAGTTAGCTAAAATCTGAAATAGTTTTAAATTGTATTCAACTCCCCCTTCTACAATTAAACTTTACACTTGCGATTCCAATTCACTAAACAATAGTGAATTACGGGACTCTAAGTATTGGTACTTAGTAAGCGTCATAGGAGCTGTTGTAATAATGTGACACCCGGTCAAAAATGACCCAAAATTTGGTCAAAATTTAAACTTTTATTTCAAGTATTATATACTCAAACTACTGAAGTGTACAAGTATTATATATATAAATACATATAATAACGTTAAATGATTATTTAATAATCGTGTATATGCGAATCTGACAGAACGCAGAAACTTAAAATGGAAATTGGTGAAACTATTGTTAAATGATATGGAAGTATTTAATAACGTCAATTATTACTTTATATTATGTTTATAATATAACGAACACGTACGTTTTGCTTAAAACGTAACCGAACGCGACGAAAACGCACGAAACGCGCCCGACCGACGAAATAAACCAAAGTTATATTTTTATAACTTAAAACTAAGTATTTTGATAAAATACTTCAAGTAAAAATAACGCGATTACATGCGTATAATTATAACGTTTAAAAACGTTACCCGATTTAAATAAATACATGATTCGCAACTGACAACCAAACGAAAACTTGAATATTATTTTAGTAACTTAAAAGAGGTTACTTGAGTAAAACTTTCATCAAAAATATTGTATTTTAAAATGTGAACGAAACGTACTTTATTGAAAGTATAACGCTTAACCGAACGACGAAACGAACGGGTAAACAGGCACCGTGCGCAATGAAACTTTGGGAACAAGATTTAATCACCACATGGGGTGGGACCCACCTGATTTCTGCTGAGATCTTCAAGAGTATGGCTTGCCATACTCTCCCCTTTTTCATCTTTGACTTATACATACATACTTACACCCCATACATACCCAATCACTCTCTACCTCACTCCTTCTCTCCACTCTCTCTCTCTATAAAAACGATTTTCTGCAATCCAACCACCACCCAAACAACCACCACATACCACCATATCACCACCATAGAGCCACCATCGGCCGCCACTCGGAAAATCAAGAAAACGCAAGGAAAATAGCTCCCGGCTTAGTTTCTTCGTCTCTTCATCATTTTCTTTGTAAGGAACTTCATCACTCATTAGTTTTACTTTCTTAACATATATATAAATGTTAGTATGCTCACTCAACCATAAAATGTCGAAATAATAAACCGAAACGCGATTTAAAACTCGAAAACTGGAGCTTAATCTTCCTGTCCAGATTCTGTTCAAACTTCAACGATTTTTATAAAATTCATTTTAACATGAAAATAGATGTTTCTTAAGACTAAAATGTAGTACAAGAAGTAAGGTTTCTAACGAAATTTGTTTCGTAACATTTCGACTTCGTTTGCTATTTTAAAATAATTTTCTCCGGTGACATAAAATTACTGTTCCGGCGGACAGAAACTTTCAGTAACTTCTCGAGGCCATATCTCGAGTTCTAGACCTCAAAAACGTATGAGACCACTTGGGAAATCTTGGTAATTTTGTTATATACAAAAGGTTTTTCTTTGTCTCACTCCAGAAATACACCAATTTTTCCAGAAAATTAGATTTGTGAGCAAAAGTCTAAATTCGGACTAAACTGCACCCTGATCCTTTGCGAATTTTTAGAAAATAACAAACTATCTCTAAAAGTCATGAAAAAATTACAAGAAGTACATAACATATGTAGGAACATTGTGTAAAAATTTCGGAACATTTTTTAAATGTTAGCTATTTTTCATAAAAATCACAAATTCGGATGAATAGTGACTCTGAACTTTGACTTTCGGATGAACAGTAACTTTGACCTCTTGAACTTCGGATGAACAATAGTTGTGACTCCGAAAGTCAACTTTCGGAGTTGACTTTTGTTGACGTTCGGACTTTTATGCTAAATTCGGATTTTGTAATTTCGGATCAACACTTTCGGACTCCAAATTCGGATTAATTAAACTTCGGATAGTACAACTTTCGGACACGTATATATATGTATATTTGCGGATAGAAAAATACATGTACTTTAATAAGTATACGCGAACTATTATACATACCATACAACAAACGAACGTTACTCGACATGCATTATACATGAAAACTACTATACTTTGGGAAGTATACGCTTTAACTTAAATACAAGATTACACTCGAAATTACATGTGAGATTTCACTCACACTTAAATGGGATTACACCCACACTACTACGAGCTTACACTCGAATAACACTTTCACGTCGCGGTACCATAAACAAACTTACAAATATACTTTACAAGTATACGATACAATGAAATACATAATAATAATACTTGAATTATTATTACACACCGTCACCAACGGGCCATATTTACACAACGACAGACTACAAATACGAACAATTACAAATAACAGACTAATGGACATTAACTAGTTGAGTGTACAACTAGCATGGATAATCTTTAAGATATCCAATTACTTACTTAACCTTATGCGTTTAGGACACTAGAGGTCACTGGTTCGTATAACCACATTGTTGGATTACTGCTATTACACTGCTAGACTCAGGTGAGTCTCACGGCCCCTTTTTACAGTTTTTACTATTTTGGGGGAGATGCATTACTTGTTTACTGAAATTACTTGTTAACTGAAATACGTGTACAAACTTACTGTCTTGCCGACTTATCTACTTATTGTTTTACTGTCATACCGACTCACCTACTTCACTGTTTTACGGACCTTACTGGTTTACTTTACAAATTTACTATACGTACTTATTAATTCACCCACTATTAAACTTACTATTTTACCGACATATTAAGAACTGTTTGACCGACTCGTAAACTTACTTTGTTACCGACTTACAAACTCACTGTTTTACAAACTTACCGACTTACTATTTTACAAACTTACCGACTTACTATTTTACAAACTTATACTTTCAGACCGTACAACCGCACTACTTTACAGACTTATAGACTTACTGTCTTACCGACCTACTTACTTTACTTTCTTACAGACTTATTACTTTACAGACCGACAGACTTACAGTCTACTACAGAGTCATCGTCTTACAGACTTACTACTTTACCAACTTATACTTACAGTCTTACCGACTTATAAACATACTGCTTTACCGACTTATAAATATACTGCTTGACAGACTTACAAACTTACTGTTTTACTGACTTATAGACTCACTGTTTTGTAGACAAACTGATTTACAGACTTATTACTTTACAGACTTAATTACCTTACGGACTTACTACTTTATAGATTTACAGTCTTACAGACTTATCGTCTTACGGGTTTAAAATATTACAGACTTACAGTCTTACCGACTTATCGTCATACAGACTTATGGTCTTACAAACTTACTACTATACAGACTTACAGACATTCAGACTACAGACTTTCAGACTTTACAGACATACTACTTGACTGATTTACAGACTACAGACTTACAGACTTCTCGATATACTGAACTGCTTGAGTTACGTTTAATCCAATGAAGGCCTCTGAATCATAGTTATTAGTTATGGGATAAGCGCGAGTTTTAGTATATGGATCCATATGGCACTGACAATCCCCGTCCGGGGTGGTAGCGCTACCACGAACCGTACTCGTATAAACAGACGTTTTCTACTCGTTTCGCATGAGCGTTTTTGGATTAGCACTCACAGAGGCAAATTACAGACTTGTTAAGCTTCGACTATGATGGCTCACAGCAACGTATATCTACCCAATTGCATTTGTGCAATCATTACTTACTGACTTATTACAATTGTGTGATGCTTACTTACTGCCTTATTGCATTTGTGAAATTCTTATTTACTGTCTTATTGTATTCATACAAACCGTATACTTACCGTCTTGTGTTCACATTTTATTACTATTACTACAAACCTGTGAGATTCACCAACCTTTTGGTTGACGTGTTTAGTGATGCATTCTCAGGTACACAGCTTCAGTAGGATTGGCCTTCAGGATCCTAGCTTGATGTGCTCGCTATACCTTTGTGCGATGATTACCGTGATTAGTAACACCCAAAACTCGCTTCCGCAAATCATTAAATTTGGGGTGTTACAAATAAGCGTCTTCATGTAGCATTTCTATCTCATAAATTGGTTTTCACATCCTGCTTATGTAAAGACCACAGTTTCCTTCCTGCCTTTTTTTTTTTTTGTAACAAAGAGTTCCTTTTTGTATTGTCTTTGATTTCAAGCTGTCACGGGCATAGCCAAAAGCTTTACAATTCAAAAGTTATAATTATATAATTGTCTCAAGAGTCCATGGTATATTTGACCCTAGCCTACTACACTAATAGCTCCTTGAAGGCCTTCTTGTGGCTTAAAAACTTATTTTAGGCTTTCCATCATGTTTCTATTATATGCGTTATAATGAACTATTCTAACATTGATAATGATATTATTTCGTTTTGTAGGGTTTAAAGTTTAAACCTATGACTTGATATATGGTGAAGTTAGACCCAACTCCGCAAGCAAGATATACGCTTAAATACTTTATTCTCTAGCTTTTGAGATGGAGGTTAATGCATTGGTCTCGGTTCTGACCTTAAGTAAATCATTGAGAACCACTATTCTATTTGCATTGATACTAAATGCCACACCAGAGAGGTGGTAGTTTGTTGATTAAACTTAATGTTACTACATCCGTTAAATTGTTACTTAATGGTAGCTTTTCAAAGCTAAGCGTGTATATGAAAATTTTGTGGGCATATTAATTGCAAGGTGACTTCAATTGAAACAATGTATTATCTATCATCGTTATCAAACGAATGTCAGTAATAATTTCATGTTGACATATTATGCGTGCACCAGACCTTTTTACTCTAAGAAGAACACGTCTACGTTGAAAAGATAAGCCGACATGGCCTTGCTATAAGCTGACAGGGCCGTGCGTAGCATGGCCTAAGAGAGTTACTAGTGTATATATATATATATATATATATATATAGTATGTATATATCTTTTTTGAAATGCGAAGATGTTATAAATAACAGCCAAAATATATAAGAGCAATGTTTTGAAAACCGGTCAGACCGGTCCGGTTCGACCGGATTTTTAGGGTTTTTCGGCCGGTACAAAACCGGTTTTGACCAAGGTTTCACCAGTTAACGAACCGGACGGTTCAGTCAAAACCGGGTGGTTCAACCGGGAACCGGATCGGTTGGATCGGTTTTTAATTTTTAACTTATTTTTTAAATCGTGTTTTGGGCCGGTCCGACCGGTTGGATCGGAAAATGGAGGATTCCGATCTGATTCGATTTCCGGCCCTAGAATAACATTAACCAACAACAAAAATAAACAAAATCCAAAGCTCCTAGAATAACATTAACCAACAAAAGAAATATTTTGAAATTATAATGTAGACACCATGAAATAATTTGTCAAGGTTTTTATTTTCCATGAAATTAATTTACCAGGAGCAATATCTTGAGTTGACAGAGAAGATTTGAACTCATCTCCAACTCCAAGCCTTCCTCCAAATCGGGATCACCTTAGAGCATTTAGTAAGACAATGGTCAATAGATTCCGACTCCATATCAAATAAAGGACACGACATAGAGTTCAACAAAATGCCACGAGATTGAAAATTACCCTTAGTTGGAAGTCGATTGAGAGTAGACCGCCAAAAGTGAATATTGACTTTTTTGGGAATCTACAAGTTCCAAATTTGAACCCGTTCAAAATAACTACCACTCAGCAGACGATCTTGAACTAAAGAAGCGATCTCTTTCACTGTAAAATCTTCATAAGATGACAAATTTCAATTCCAAGAATCTAGTTTACTTGCACAAAGAGAGAAATTTCCAGAAAAGGAGATTAAATTGTTAATTTCATCTATAGATCTACCTCTCGGATCTGATCTCCAAGTCCAATTTTCCTCATGATCCATTTTGAGAAACCCATCTCTCACTTATGCTACAAATGTTTTGAGACTCAAGAGTAGGCGGGGGTAACGATCTACCTGAATTACACTAAATATCCTCCTAAAAGTGCGTATTTTCATCACTGTTCACCTTTTTAACGAAAGATTTATTAACAGACAACCCAGGGGAATCAATTTTATTACAAACTCCGATGATACTGTGCCAAATACCAACCTTTAATCCCGTACCCGTGTTCACCTCAAACCCACCTGAATCACTGTAGAATTCTTTAATAACAGGGACCCATAAAGATTATCCTCATTTAAAAATCTCCATCTCCATTTTGCTAACAAACTCACATTCTTTGAGACGATACCATCAACTCCCAATCCTCCCTTTGATTGATTTTGAAGAACATTGTTCCAATTAATCCAAATCAGACCTTTATCTCCTTTAATTCCCCAAAGAACCTACATCTAATGGACTCGAGCAAATCTATAATTTATTTGAGAGGTGTAAATAGGAATGCATAATATAAAGGAATACTTCCAAGAACTGATTTAACAAGCGTTAACCGACCCCAATCGAAAGTAACCTAGATTTCAAAGATGATAAACGATTGTCAATAACCACTTTACCTAAATATATAATATTAATTTTACCGACTCTATTTTAACAATAACCTGTAAATTAGGCGCTGTTAACTACACGTAACTAGAGATGAGCAAAACAGTCTAAGACTGAAACTGGTTATGAACCGGACTGGGACTGGTCCTAGAAAAACTGGACTGGAAAAAAGACTGGACTGGTCCTAGGACTGCCTGCCAGTCCTAATTCAGTCCTACTTTTCAGGCAGAAGACTGGTTAAAAACTGGACTGAAATCAGTTTAAACTGGTTAAAGACTGAAACTGGTTTAAAACTGGCAAAAAGACTGAAATGTATTATAAGCTATTTATGTTTATTTATTGTTTTTAAACTTTTTTCTCTCCTTATAAAATTTAAATTTAGGTCAAATTGTATTTGATACATTTTTATTTCTTTATTTATAAACTTTTATTTATTTTCACATCAACAATTTCAATTATATACATTTTTATTTAATCATAGTTCACATTTATTGATTTGTTCTATTGGTTTTAAAATTTTGCACCATGAAATATGAAGTTATATTATTCGTCAAAAGTTTTTCGTTAAAAATTATCAATAAAATCTCGATAAAAAATAAATAATAGTTCAAATTGTAACTATTGACCAAATTATCGACCATGAAAAAAAAGACTAAAAATGACTGAAACTGGACTGGGACTGGACTGAAATTCTAAGAAAAACTGGCAAAACTGGCAAAACTGGCAAAAAACTGGACTGAAACTGGACCAGTCCTAGAAAAGACTGGTTTTTAATTTTCTGTTAAAAAACTGGACTGTTTTGAACTGGACTGAAAACCAGTTTTATCTGGTCCTTGCTCATCTCTACACGTAACATTTCTCCGTAAATTAAAAAATAATCAAACTTATATATATAACCAGTAATTTAATTAAGTTTCTTATATGAGTTAACTAGCTAGACACCAAGTTACTTATTCACATGAATAATACAACAAAATGAGTAAAAGTGTCTTTTACAACAAGAAAAATGAAAAAAAGTATGGTCGGAAATTAGTGGGTAGACAAAGAAGTCGGTGAGCATCCGTTCAATAAAAACAATAAAGAAAGACACGTGGGAAATTTTCAGTGGTACGTTTTCAACAATTTATAGAATATTTAGCTTGATATAAAATTAAATTACTTTATGGGATTCGCTAAACTTTTCAGCTAACTAGTAAACGTGTAGTCGTGTACTATTTTTGATTAAAGGAGGTGGTAACTTATATTTTTATATATAATAGTGTTTGAAAAAATATTCAATTAAACAATTATTTTATATTATAGATACTAAAACTATATGCTTTTCACACTGTGCCGTTCATACAGGTACTTGGCTTCGGCTTCCAAGTTCCAACTTGGCTTGATTTTGCATACGCATTTTTTATGTTAGTTACTCTCTTCAAAGTTACCTTTTGAAAAACTGTATATATTTCATTCTTTTGAATTCGATAGAATATTTGAAGTCTTTGAACATTCGCGGAGCGAGGCTAACTGCGATGACGTGAAATTTGCATCGTTTATAT